>OX336378.1:37589492-38162685 GCA_946902895.1 Fragum fragum | reverse complement strand
TTGGTGGAAACGGGGTCCCGGATATTGCTTCTCAAAATGGCCGCCATTTCAAAATACTAAGGAACCAGTGTAAGTATTTGTTCATTTTCTATTATTAAGTTATGTACTCACGCTAATTAAGTCTAGCCTTAAAGACAGTATGTGTCTAAAAAAAGTTTACATATTCATTACGTCCTGTTCTCGAAGGATTGTCGTCAAAACAACCACACGAACCACGTGTTTACCACGAAGAGCCTTACCCCACTCGCATTTATTCAACCAAGATACAAAATAAGGAGTATCATTTAAAAAAATTGAATCGAGCGATCGATTTAAATACAATCCACGAAACAATACTGGAAATAATAGGCCCACTAACATTAAAATTGGACAAAGATATGGCCATTTTTCGGTGGACTGTAGCAATTCTTTTGGGTACTGGGAATTGATATCTTAGCTGTTTGGACATGCTGGGAATTACTTAAAAGGGTACTGAGAATTGCAAAGTAATTTTTTTAGTTTTTGGCCAATTTTGTATGTTTAAGACTGAATAATGTATATTTCCTTTTGTCGAACAGATACACGGAAAAATACATTATGTAATCTGGAAAAATGATTAGCTTATGTACGTTTTTTAGCTCCTCCAAACTAAATCGTAAAATAGGACGTCTGTTTGGCAGGGGATACGGTACCAGAGCTCATGTCGAAAAAAACACGTCTTTATCGAATTATAACAATATTATAACTCACAAAATTAGAGGGCGATTGGTAGCTTTATTGAAATATGTATGCAAAATTTGTTTACAAATAGTAAATGATTTTACATTTCATCCGAACCCTTAAGGATAAATCTCGATAATTTTACACCAAGACTACTATACCAAAACGCTTACACTAATTCTACAAAAAGATGTTTCACAGAACACTAGATTTCAGAGTGCTTTGTGGATTTTCAATGAAGCTAGCAAAGCCCACTAGTAATTTTTAAATATTTGACGATTCGTTTCAATCGTGATTCTAAAATATACTGAGCAAAAATGAAAAATTTACGTTTAATTTCGGGACCTAGTGCTTTATGTCAACGTGGCTCTTTGGTGGTATAAGCGCTTTGT
Organism: Fragum fragum; assembly: GCA_946902895.1. NCBI lineage: Eukaryota > Metazoa > Mollusca > Bivalvia > Cardiida > Cardiidae > Fragum > Fragum fragum. Next base: position 38,161,594 of record OX336378.1, on the reverse strand, counting down.
AATTTTACCATTTAGATGTTTCTTGATGACTCTTACAAACTACATTGTGGCCTTAAATAAGCATATTTACTGTATTTGAAATCGATTCTTGTTGCTTCAAAATGTGAATCATCTCAGTCCAAATTTAACTTATATTCCACGACTAAATGTTGTTAGATGAGACATGAAAGATACCAATAAAATGAACAGTACCGCTTTATTTAAGTTGGTTAACAATCTTGTTCATATTTTTTGTCGAGTCGTCTGTTCTTTAAACCTTCAAAACAAGTTTAAAGTTTTGGAATGATTGTCAATTACCAGTATCCAAATATCTTGAAAAATGCAATCCACGGTATACATTTTTCAATTCCCAGTATCCCTACTCCTAAGTACGAGACCGCATGTTTACGACCATATCTCTTTCAATTTTGGAAGATGGGGGCTGAAAATTTCAAGATATGAACTTGAATGATAAAAGTTGAAAATGTTCGCTTCAGATTTTTTTAAAACCATGATTTTATTGCTCATAGATGTAAAATGATAGAGGAATGTATCAACTTTTGTGTTAACATGCCCTACTAACAGTCGTTTTTAAAGGGAGCGTGGAATTTAAGTCTTGAAAGTAATGTATGGATATTGTGTCTCTTGTATTTGGTCCAATTAGCGCTAAAGAATAACAGAATAAAAGAAATTGGGCATTTACTTACCAGTGTCGAAGAGTCTGTAGAATAAAAAATGTCGCATTTCGATTAAATTTTTAGCAATATCCGGGACCCGTTTCCACCTAGTGTTAATGCAAGCTACGAGCGGCTAAATACGAAAGCTTTCGTAGCTAAAGGATATGTGAAGGTTACTCAAACGCTGTATTTCATCCTGTTTTAACGCACGCTGCGAGCGCTTGTAAGAATAAGAGAGAATTACTTCAACGCACACTTTCTTTCTACCTTTGGTATCTACGCTTAGCTTGCCAACCCATTATTTCGCTGTTATTAGTATATGGTACCGACCAATAAATTTGCGAAATAACGCGATTTAAAGCGGCTCTTTTGCAGATTACGGAAGAATAGTTTTGCCCTCAATTATCAAATCTCTAACCGTAGTGCTTTCAGACAGATAAAAGAATGGTGATTTTGTAATCGAACTGACTGTTCATAACTTTAAAATTAGAAAGAAAAGAAACAAAAATAGTTCACGTTACGAGACGCCAGATTAGTCAACGAAGTGAAACCCGAATAGAACCGGAATTTATCGGGTATACACGTTAGCTGTCGATTGCACCGACAATTGCCTTATTTATGGTTTCCATGGCGTATCATTTACGTCATTGACTTCGGCTAGAAAGTCAGTCGTCATCGGCAATATCCTAACGACACCATCCGATGAATTACGGTGTTTCAAATTTAGACATAGGAAATATACTGCATTAAATTGAATTTATTTAAAATTTCGTAGATTCAACACGAAGAAAGAACATTTATTGTAAACATGACATTAATAACTATTGGAAAAGCAGATACTTTAGCAACTTCAAATTTTCATGAAATTCTGTCCGAGAACCGCTTTAAATTGGGAAAATAAATCAACCAATTACAGTAAAAAAAGTCTTGACAAAGGACTAGATTTATTTACTATATATCTCCTATAACACAATGTCTTGGGAATTTCACTAAAAGATATATATTTGTATCCCGGATTTTTATGTCTGAATAAGAGAAAAAAATAATAAATTGGTTTTATGTCTGATCTTAATTCCATTCCACAAAATATATGCACGTCAAGAAACCCGATCCTGGATCTTTACTATTGCCATTCATACCGGAAGGTCAGTAAAGGTATTGTTCACGCTAAGTGTGGTACATGTGTTTTTAGATAATAAATAATCATCTATATACCGTGGTCGATATCGATCCTGTGTTCAGGCAAACCTGCCTAAATGACATTACTTTTTGACGTTCGATAATATAAATGTTTTGATGACGTCACAATTATCTGATTATTGCCACGCCCCTCAAGAAAAAAGCTTTAGAAAACATTTTTGAAAAGGAAGCAATAACCTAGATATACATCAGGATATACCTTTTAAATCAAAGTACTGAAAGTACTGTTAGCTAGCAAAGCATTGTTTTGTTCAACAATATGCATTGCCAAACGTTATTATGATAAAGAAACGAGGTTAGAGTAACCAAGGAGTTAACCCATTCCCAAACAATCCCTTCTTTTTATGCCTCCCCCCCCCACAAAGAAAATAGTTGTGGAAAACAATGTGGAAAATGAAGAATTTGCTTGTTACAAGCAATTTCTTCATTTTCTATATTGCTTCTACCTAAAGAGATAAATATTTTAAAATTTGAAATTGCTGTCTGCATTTTCTTTGACGCTCGATGTGCTCAAGTGAGCTAAAATACCTAGGAGGCCGTCATTAACCTCGCTAGGAGGAAAAATAATTGACAGAACTCTGGCCTCGTTCACAGGCATCCAATTTAGACATAAAAGCGGCTCTTTCGCAGATTATAGATGAAACAATTCTGCTCTAAATTTTCAAATTTCTAACTTTAATGCGTTCAGACAGTTTTTAGAATTGGATTAAGCTAATTTTGTCGAGAAAATGACCGTTCATAACTTTGAAAAATAAAAGAAAAACTATTTAGCGTTATGAGACGCCGAAAAAGTCAACAAAGTGAATTCCGAATTCATAGGATAAACACGTTATTTGTCGGTTGCACCGAAAATTGCCTTATTCGTCAATTCCATGCCATATCAGTAACGTCTTTGTCTTCCGCTAGCAAGGGTATAGGGAATATACTACATTAACCCTTGTCATGCTGAACCCGGAAAATTCCGGTTTTGGCAGGAGGTGTAGACTAAGATCAGACTGCACTTATGTGCAGGCTGATCTTAGTCTACACCTCCTGCTTGTACTTTCCCTGCCAGAATGGTTTATGAGGTTGATTTCTGAAAGAAATATTGATTTTTTAATAAATAGTTCTATCAGTGCTTTCAGCCATTTGATTTGACAGCATTTCAGTAAGGTAATTTATACAGCATGACAAGGGTTAAATTAATTTTTCAATGAAACTAGTAGATTTAACACGTAGAAAGAACATTCATTGTGAACATGACATTTGTAACTTTTTGAAAAGCAGTCGCTCTCGAACGCTCAAAATCCAGAAGTTTCCGCGTACCTGAAAGAGAGGCAGTAGCTTAAACCAACCGTTACCCTTTTCTTCGACTAGGTAGACTGAGGCTGACTATTAAGTGTTTTGCCGTTGCCACACACAGGCGTGGTCGGGGCTCGAACCCGTGGCCTTCAGATTACGATTCAATACTCTTTCCATTCTCTTTCCATTCTCTCGTATGAAAGAACACATATTTCAGTTAGTGACAAACTGATTGTATATGTAATAATCATTGATTTTTTTATGTGAAACCCAATTTTCTTTCAATGTTAGAAAAGTAAGATGGATCAACTTTTAAAGATGTTTTGTGAGAATAATGATTGAGGGAGGCGTTCCAGTTGAAAAGACACTCTGCCTTGGTGTAGATGAAACCAGTGTCACGACTGGTGTTTACCATGGTGTTTCGGCACGGCTTAATGTAAAATACTCATATATTTAGATATTAACTGTGTTACACACATATACTTGCTCTGTGTACCAGTCAGACGGCCTCTAAACTTGGTCAACTGAAACAACATGTAAGTGTTTTAAGCAATTTATACTTTATTTAACCCATTTTCCGAGTTTCAAATCAGTAAGAGGTTCTGTAACAGCCTCAAATTAAAAAGAGTTGCATGATATTAAATTGTTCTCCTTTTATAGTATCATTGGATGAATATATAGATCATTGTTGTATTTTTGAGACAAATGGGCCGTCTAAAAATCCAAAAGTTACAGGTCTAAAAATCTGTTGTCCAGAAAAAAAATCTGCAGCAATAAATTAGATGTTTATAGATAAGCATAATTATAACTACAGTAACTACAGTAACTACATTCATTCTTAAATCTAAATTTGATTCTTTTCATATAGCGATCATACAACCAGCTGCAAATGGTGCCATTTCTTAATTATAATTCTTAAATGGGCATCATACCAATGATATCAAAAATCTTATTACCAATTGTCATAAGCTTGAATACATTACACAGCTGGGACAAGTTGACAATGACATTGATAACTTCAAAAGCATAGTTTGGCTATTCTTTCTACGATGGATTAGTTGGTATTGAGTGGTGTGTCTTTCATTTCAAGTATTTAGTTCGGAAAATATGGAGGTGAAAAGCTGAATTCTCTTTAGCACAGACTCAGGGTGCGAGCTTCTAAAATATCTCATTATTCATAAAAAGTATCAAAAATATAAAACGCCTCCGAAAATTATAAATAAATATCTCTGATACGCATGTATCTGTTATATATGTATATGTAAATCGCATAATTGAAATGTTAAAAAATGAAATTTGTCATCACAACGGTTTAAACAGCATCAATAAAAGACTGACTCAATAATTTGTAATATTATACCATTGATTTAACCCTTTATACATAATCCCAACATGTAACATTCATCTGAAAATTTAATTGGATGAAACTCTGTATAAAAAGTAAAAAATTGCGACAGGCATTTCCCTCTCAGGATGTTTCTAATCAGTTTCATATATTTACTATTCTTAATTACCATTATCAAACATTGAAAGTGTGTCTTCAATTTCTTTCAATATGGACCAGTAAAATCTTAAGTCTTCAGATTGACCTCAGTTCTCCCAAGTTTTGAGAGATCCCCAACGTTTATATAATCATGGGGGCATTTTCCCCGTGTCTTACAAATCATGGATCAGACACTGTCCTGGTAAAAAGATATGGAGGTGACAATCGGAAGCTCAACTAGAGGCATTATGTCATAGTAAAGGCCATTAACAAAAGTACTGAAGTAATGCGATTTTCTACCAACGAATAACGCCCTGCTTTCTCGAAATCAGCGGTGTTCATCACTAATATAGCGTGATACTAAACGGCTTATGTTTGACGATTTTGGTATGTCGGATATAATCATGTTTGCACGAAATTTACTTGACCGAGCGGTATGGAACGCCACAGCTGTCTGATGTTATGAGCAATAATGTGGACATGTCGACCTTCTACCGTACTTTGTCAAAATACAGCGTCATCATGTCCACTTATGGTGTTGACTTGTCTATACAGCGTGTTATTTTGTTAAAAAGTATCGTTATTGAATTAAAATGTGGTGTTGACTTGTGTAAGCACCATGTTATTTTGTCACAAAGCATCGTTTTTCTGTTCATATGTGGTGTTGACTTGTCTAGTTGTTGTCTTGTTAAGTCAAAAAGTAGTAATATTATGTCTTAATGTGGACTGAGTTATCTTATCCATGTCTCATCATGTCAACAAGTATAATTGATATTTCTAAGTTTGGCGTTGACATATCAAAACGCTTTTTAACCATATTATGTCCAATAGGTGTGTTATTATTTCCGACGTAGGCGTCGCCTTGTTTCAATTTTGTCTTATTATGCGTAAAAGAGGTTTTATTTTGTAAATATTTGAAGCTGGTTGTCTATACATCATGTTATTATATAAAACAGTAGAGTTACCATGTCTAAATATCAATTTGATTCATTTAAAGATAGTCTTATTATATGAGAAGTAGTGTTGAAATGTCTAGGATTTGTCTTATTATGTTCAAATGTAACGTTATCCTGTTTAGATATGAGGTCGACTTGTCGACTGATTTCAACATTGTGTCAAAAGAAAATGTGATTGTTTTTAAAATGTTTGAATTTGATCCAATAACGTCTTATTATGTCAAAAAGTATTGTTATAGTTTCCATATTTCATGTTGACTTGTCTACATATTGTCTTGTTTTGTCAAGAAACAGTTTTGTTAGCCTGGATGCGATGTCTAAACAATGTCATGATATATCAAAAGGAAGAATGTTCTTGTCCAAACGAGGCATTTCATTGCCATACCATTACCTTATTCTGTAAAAAGAGGATTTACAAATCTTAAATAAAATCCTGACATGTCACACCTTAATCCTATTATGTGAAATTATCATGTTCACATACCGTCTTGACTTGATGAAACACTGCCGTAACATGTTCTAAAGTACCGATATGATGTTCTTATGCAATGTTGACTTGTCTACATATAATCTTATAATATCAAAAAGTGGCATTGCTTTGTCCAAATATTATGTTGATCTGTCTAAACGCCGCCTTATCATGCCAAAAGATAGTTTTATGATATATTATATGATAGTATTTGAACAAGTTAACATACCAGGGAACATGATGTAACTGCCTTTTTACAAACAAATACAATACTTTTCACAAGTCATCACCGTGTTCAGACATGATAACACAACTAATTTCAAATAATAACTCTATCTAAAGACATATCAACTTTGATTTTGAACACGGTAATATAACTCTTTGACATAATACGGCACTGTTTTGTATGGCCAATATCAAACATGGACAAAACCAAACTACCGTACGTCAAATAAGACCAATGTTTACACAAGTCACCGCCGCATATGGCCATAACCACTTTACCTTCTGACATGATAATGTAAGGTTTAGTCAAGTCAATACGACATTTGGACAAAGCCACACTACTCTTTAATATAACTTTGCGAAGTTTGACACCTTAACACCATATTTGAAGATGGTAGCATATTTTTGGACATAGAGATTCAATGGTTACACAAATCAATATTACATATAAACATGCAAGCACTACTTTTTGACGTTATTAGAGTGTGTTGAAGTAAGACAACATACAAATAGACACAACGGAAATGCTTTTTGACACGAATAGACAATCTTTTAACAAGTCATTAAGGTATTTGGACGTGATGACATGACTGTACACATAATAAGACTATTTTTAGACATGTCAACACCACATTTGAACATGATAGCATACCTTTTTGACAAAACAAATAAACGCTTTAATAATTCAGCGCCACATGTCGACCAAATTACACAACCTTTTGATATAACAAGACATTATTTAAACAAGCCAATGCCACATTTGGACACCAATACACTACACTTGGACATTGAACGGCATATTTCGGCAAGACAGCACCACCTTTTAGCAGAACAACAACATTGGTAGATATGATTATGCACAGTATAGATAAGTCAGCAACCTATTTGAGTATGGTAACATTTCCTTTACTCATAATAAGACAAATAGTAGGAATGTCCACATTATTACTCATAGCATCAGACAGCTGTGGCGTTCCATAGAACTATGGTCTCATATATCATAGTATCAAAATATTATTTGAGTAACATTTCAACATTTCTCTTCACGATGATTTATGGAATTTTACGTGAGTAGATTATGTAAGCTAAACATTGAGCATTTAAAACACAATAATTTAAAACGCCCATTATTTTATTATTGCACCCTGTATATTTCGGACAGTCAATGGAATGAACCAACGGCATTCTCTATAATGCCACGTTTCAATGTATATTGTAAACAGTATTATATTTCCAAATTACCAAGCCGCAAAGAGACTTATAGCAATTTTTATGTACTTAAACAAAGTTAAAACCTTTAAAAGTTGTGTGTATAGTTAGTTTTATCAATTTGCAAAATTATGATATTGTCAGATGATTTGAAATATAAGAATAAAAAACCTTCGTCGTTCAAATTTGCTTCAAAATCGATGGTTGCGTTTGAAAACGCTATGTACTATTAGAACAATCGGTATTTTTTACAAAAAAAAGTACAAAAAAAGTACCATGAATTACGCAACAAATCTAATTAGCTTAGCCCCTTGGAAGCGGTCTCGGAGATGACATCGTATTTCTTGTATGTCTAAAGCACTTGACTTTTCTCCCAAGGCTAACCATAGATTGTGAAGTTATAGACGGATCTGTCTACAAAAAATCTCAAAAATCATAAATCTTCTGGATAATTTTTACCGAAGCATGCGCGAGGTAAATAGGGTTATCCTGAACGCGAGAAGAATAAAGCATTAATAAAATTACAAAAAGGGGTCGATTCCGTGAACGGGACACTTAGTCTTCGTCGTATTATTTCTTGTAGGGTTTGGTGTGTTTAGTTTTCATTTTAAAAATGAACGCTTTGCACTAAATGGTTTGTTAAAGAATCAATTTTCTAACTAAATAGTTAGTTCAAGATAGACCATTTCCTTTTTTACACACAATTGTAACCACGGATTCTTTAAAAACGACAAACCAAAATAAAAGCATTATATAATGGTCATTTTTTTATCTTTATGTAATTAAGTGTTACCACGTAGTTTGGCTGTATAAATTGAAATATCTTGATAGAAAAAAAAATGAGCGCGTGCGTGACATTTCCAACCATTACACATGTGCGCCAAGTAAAGACTCAGATCAGCCTGTGCATCCGCACAGTCTGATCAGAGTCTTCACTCTGCGCTCTGTAGAAAGATAATGACCCAAAGCTTCTTTAAACAATCAGCCAATGTTCTAATTGCCCCAAATGGCTGTCCAGTGTGCTCAATATGTGCAAGTCACGTACATGCGAGATTGCTTGAATTGTCGCGCACAGGCTCAAATGTTATCTATAATCCTATATTAGGTTGACGCAATTCCGTTCGATATCTCTTTTAACGTCACACTTGTTGGCTATAAGGTTGTCTACAAGGCGTTCTTCCAGAAAAATACAATAGACTCTCAGTCTGCAAATTAGATTAAGTGAGAATTATGTCAATATTTCACAGACAAAGTCGATTTTCAAGTATCTTTGCAACAAAACTATAAAGATTTTACGACGAAACCTATGCGTAACACATTGACAAAAAATTTCCAACATATATTTCACTCACGGAAGAAATCGTAATTATTCTATGATCTAATTTATGAAAAGTGCATTCAATTCTAAATGATGAATCCATCGGAACTCTAAAACATCATGTACATTCAATGACAGGACATTTTGACAGAATATCAAGGGCTGCACATACCTTATTACAAGTCCAAAGGACGGGCGACATCTTGTTGTCCCTAAACGCTTGAACATACTTCATTCAGATAAAAAGTGGTTTTGAATGTCCTTTTGACCTATATATTTTGTGTCTGTGTAAATAGTTATTTCTTAGTCTGTAAGTTATTTTCCCCCTGGAATTTATATAATGAGAAAACTTGAAGACGACATGTTAAAGTACGGCGTTAAATTATTTGTTAATAACGTACGGAAACTATACCGCGGTATAAGAAAAATACAGGAAAAAACTATTGGTTTGTTAAATTAAAATCGAGAAAGTTTTTCGAAGACTTTCGTTTTCAGAAAACAATCACATATCTGTAATATCAATACTCGCTCGGTAATAAGAAATTCACGAGGAAGCACGTGGTATGTTCTAGACAATTAAAAAGGGAGAGTGTTCCAAATATTTTGATTCACAATGTCAAATTGTGTGCCCAGAAAAATGCCGTTGAGATAGAGTTCTATAAATATTTCAACAAGTTCCGCAATCTAAATTACCCGGGTGCACTTTGAAGCCATTTCTCCTTCCGAGGAAGGCAAAACAGTTTAACCCATTCCAACACAGTGGAATTTTAGACCGGTCCAAATTGAAAGGAGCTGCAGACGACAATTTCAAGTTGATGGAATTTTAATTTTTTCGTCTTTTTAGATAGAAAACATTGTGGATAATGAAGAAATTGCTTGATCCAAGCAATTTCTTCATTTTCCACAATGTTTTCCAAAGCTTTCTTTGTTGAGGGGCGTAAAAGGAGGGATTGAGTGGGAATGGGTTTAACATTCTTTGGTTTATCTGATCACTAAAGCAAACAAAAGCCTACTTGGGGCTAGCAAAGGATGTAGTGGTAGTACTGGTTAAGAAATACCAAGAAGTCATCGTTAGGTGCTCCGGTCGCCGCGATATGACTGAAATAGTGTTAAAAGAGGCATTGAACCCCAATCAACCAACCAACCAAGAGCCTACTTAATATTGATATGCATAAGGGGGTATTGGTAAAGGTCTCTGGAAAGAGTTGTTTTGTGTTTTTCTTATCGATTTCAACTCGTATTTGAATACATTTTTTGATCGAGTCGAGTACACCCGATTCTCCACCGGAAACGTTATCTTATCAATGGCATTGGAAGTGCTTATGACTAAATTCGTTAATCATCGTTATGTAAACAAACATTAAAATTGTGGTGGGTCTCACTATAAAATATCAAAACATCTTTCAGGAAATTGTATGCAGAATTATTTTGATGTTATAACTTTAACCGTCATATTTATTTATACTGTTGGACCTCGAATATGTTTTTCTTGTTTATTTTGATGTTTATTTTGGGGGAAGATATGGCTTTAATATACATTGTATAATCGTTTTCGATTTTCTCGACGGGTTTTGGGTAGTCGGTATTTCCAAAATCTAGTAAAGAACAACTCTCAAAATACCCGAAAATGTAATAGGCTTTTGATACTTACACATTTACCAAGAATTGTTTTAAGGGTAATTTGATGGGTGAAAGTGGATTTCAGTGGGTATCTTGTAAGGTTAACTTGAATCGCACATTATATTAACATGATTTGTTCATAAGATCAATTCCCAAACTAACTTCTGAGCCTGACAATTGCCTGACAAAACTGTCCTTCAACGCCCTACAATTTCACTAACTTAGAAGCTATTGTTGGAAAAGAACAAATTGCATATTTAAAACAACCTGTCCCTTTCAAAAAATATATTAAAAGCTACCTTCTCTGTTATATATCACTCATAATTTAAATATATAATTAAAATCTTTGGGGATGCCTCAAGATATGTAGCTAGCATTAGAATGTCTATAATAGATGATGGAGTATAGATTGATGCAAGGTTGACCGTACGGAATAGAACATGCATTTTCTCTTGCTGGAAAGGGTTGGGTGTAAAATTCCAACCATCATTCTCTATTTTGTGAAGATAAATCAATCGATATCTTTGGTTCTGGAAAGTCCGCAAGAAAAATATGTACATGCTTTCAATTTAGTTGTATCGACAGCAGATTTTGGTAGAAAGTGACTGTATCAACTGTATCAGACTACCTTAATACGGTACCAGTCGGTAACACTAGAAACTGATCCAAACTGAAAGGAAACGCAGAAAAAAAATTAAAGTTTATGAATTTTTTTTTATATTTTTTCACATATCTGGATATAGAAAACATTGTGGAAAATGAAGAAATTGCTTTTTGCAAGCAATTTCTTCGTTTTCCGCAATGTTTTCTCTAGCTTTATTCTTTATGAGCATCAGAAAGCGTCATAGTGTGGGAATTGGTTAAAAGGCATTTATTGTATAGCTTACTCCTTTCTCAACGAATGACTGAAGTCATAAGGCAAAACTTCTATACCGCCTTGTGTATCGTGTCACCAGGGAGACCAGAGAAAACGTACTTGTCTCACTTATTTGTCTCTGATATAATTATGCTTTATCTTCTCAACCTTTTAAAACGTCACTGTGGAAAATTAAGTGGTCTATGCTTTTAGATTATATTGGACAAAACCGATATTTTAAAGAATTGAAAAACTATGTTCCCATATGAATACTTTCTCAAAAACCTGTTACTGATTCCAAACATTTCCTAAACTTCACACTGGCTTGAACTTCTGCTATAACACTTTCCTGCACAATCCCTTGTTTTCACGTCCCAGTGATTTTATACTTGAGAAAATATTGTGAAAAAAGAAGAAATTGCTTGATACAAGCAATTTCTTCTTTTCCCACAATATTTTCTAACCTATAAGTTGCTTACTTTTCGCATTTCACCCACTTTTAAATTTCGTCTGCATCTTCTTTAAAAATTAGACTGGTTAAAAATTTTGAAAAAAGGAAAGGGTGAAAGACACGCTTGACATATTAGTGCAATAAATATAGAACAACTAACATAAACAATCACTTCTTTTAAGCAAGCAAGTGTGTTGACCCGTCACTATAGGGGAAAATGTACCAGCTATGAGGTTTTCGTGGAGTAAAATAGTACGATAAAAGATAAAATATATGAAGAGCAGTATAAATGACTAGCCTCCTTATTTCATTCACAATTTCCCCAGATATAGTTTTTATGTCTGTGATTATGTGGTTATGGGAAAGCCGTGACAAGCAAAATGATAGCGTCGGTGTGCGAGCAAAATGTCGTTGCTACAGCTTAATCAAATCTGTAGTTACGCCATTGTGCTTGCACACCGACTTTCAAAATAATATAAATCTAATCTATACCGCATGTAACAAGTATTCGTAAAAATGTCTTGGTGAGACTTTGCTTGTAAGACAATATATCGTAGGGTTGTAAGAGTTATCTACAGACCTGTTACATTTTCAATCCTATAAAGTTATGGTGCTTTTCCTATCAAGGCAACTAATAACAGGTTCCCTTTCGCTTCGTTTTCTTCCTATCAAGGCAACTAATTACAGGTTCCCTTTCGCTTCGCTTTCTTAAAGCGGCTCTTTAATAGATGGATAAAAAGACGGCAATGCTTTCAGATATTTGAACGAATGTGATGTAGTTGATTCTTTTATGAAAATGGCATTTAATAACTTAATAAAAAGAGAAATAAAAGAAAAATTATTTCGCGGAATTCGTCGGTTAGATATGTTATCTGCCGATTGCACAGAGAATGGTCTTATTTGTTGTTTCCATGACGAATCATTGGCTTCCGTTAGCAATACAGTCGTTATCAACGTCTCCCGAAAACTAGTGACCTCACCCGCGAAATTCCGATCTTAATGTAGCAAAGCGTCAGCTTTGATAGCTTAAGTTAACAGACAAAGTTTTGAGGTCGTCTCAAAATTCAACGATTGCAAACTGCCACCGGAGGCTTAACCACTAAATTTTTTAATGCCTACGCCATAGAATAAAGTTCTTTTGCATTTCAGGAATATTGCAAACTCTATTCAAATTGTAGAGATTTATTTCAAAAGTATGCTATTTAACCCATTCCCACTCAATTCCGCTTTTTAAGCATCTCAAAAAAAAGCTTTGGAAAAGATTGTGGACAATGAAGAAATTGCTTGTGACAAGTAATTTCTCTAATGTCCACAATGTTTTCTACCCAACAAAGGAAAGATTTTCTAAATTCAACAATGCTTTGCTAGCTCACAGTACTTTCAGTGCTATGATTCAAAGTAGGGCACAGGGAAAAAACCATTAAATGTAATGTGAATTCGTGTGAGTTTTTTTTTTTTTTTTTTTTTTTTTGCTTACATGACATTGATAACAATTGTAAGCGGATAATATTCCTATATCAAATGTTAATTGAAATTTGCCTCTCTAGTGAAATGCTCAGGCCAACCTTCTCTTTCATGTTCGAGTTCCCGCTGTAATTTCTTCGAGTTTATTGAAGGAATTAAACAGAGAAAATTAATAGCATTTGTTTTAAAAATCAAAGATCTACAGTAGATTTCTTTTCTTTGACTTTCTTGTACAGTTTTCGTTGTCTTTACTCTCTCCTTTTTTTTCTCTGTCTCCATTTTCTCTTCTCAATGTGACTCTCTTCTTAAATTGAACTCAGGATTACATTCTGGTTAACATATATTTTCCTTTTACAATGCTGGCAGATCAGCGTTAGGAAGTTCATATATTCTCACTTTTACAACCAGAAAGGCTTATTAATATAATTTAATTGCTACATAAATTTGACATGTGATGTTTAAAGATATCACATTAAGGGCAAAATTATGATAGATTGTGTATCCTTTATGAACGTTGTTGTTTTTTCTTTTAATATGTGTTGGTTTTTTTCTCATTGGGAAGGTTTCACATGTGTTTTAGGCCTAATCCTTTTAACTCAGAAAGATTTTAAAGACAAAATTACGGCTTAAATATTTATCGTCAATTGCATGGTATCTGCTGCAATAAATAGAGGATTAATCAACTGGTTATTTTATATGAAAAATCACCCTCGAGAAGCCGTTGTTAAGCGTTAAAAAACGAGTCCGAAGGACGAGTTTTTTCAGACGCCAAACAACGCGTTCAAGTGATAAATTTTTCACATCAAAAATAACGAGTTGATAATTCTATTTATCATCTTTCAAAAAGCTTTATTTTCAATTCTCACATATTCAATAAAAGTTTGTCTCCTTCGGCCCTTAGGACCAAAGCGCATGAATACCAACGAATTCTGTTTTCAATATATTTTCTTTTCTCCCCTTAGGATTGCCCTACTCCAAAAGAGCGTTGGTTAAAAAGAGATTTACGGGAAATTTTTATAATAAAGACACTAAGAGATTTTTAGCCTCAGGAACGAAAACAATTTGGACTATACGTGTACTATATCTGAGGTCGACAACATAATCGTCGATCTAAAGTCATCGGAATAATTCGTACATCGATTGGATATCAGACTTCGACATGGACATAACGATAGGGTCTTTGATCACTCAGTGTCCTGACTCGAGCGTTCAAAACTAGCTCATGCAGGTTAGGTGTGGGTGTTGTCACTTTAACTGCAATATCAACAGTATTCGAGGCCTGGCATACTTTTGAAGATTACAGAAAAACGTTTGAATGCAAATTTCTTAAAGTCGGTCAGTGATTATCGGGACCTTAAAGTTCGCCATTGTTAACAGAACAGTTATTTGTTCATATAGTTATGAAAGTTTATCTTATTTATTCATTTATGTATGAGCGGGTAGTTAGTTTTTTTGAAGTTGAATATTAGGTCAATGTGCATTTGAACCATTGTTTGAACATAAAAGCTGGTACATGTAATTCTATAGCTTATCATATTTTCCATTTATATCACCATGGGGTCAAGAACTAGTGCACTCTTCACTATGAATATTAAGCTCGGGCCTTCGGGCCAGTAATTCCTAGCCATGGGTCATGGGTGGATGAAAAAAGCAGTTCCTGATTTTCGGAGTGAAAGTTGATATCATCATTAGTGCTGTTAACAAAACCTACTTCACTGGCAAATCAAAAGATTTCATCGCTGGGAATATAATAAACAAAACTACATGTTCTGTATAATTCAAAACTGCTGGTAAGAATAGCTCTGACAACAGCCTTATTTGTCGCTATGATTTGGCAATGACACATTATGGTATGTTCTGAATAATAGAAACGTCAATGCTATGTGTGCAAAATTAAGCTGAGTACTCAGAATAACCACTCAAACTTGTATTCACATGAACCTTGAGCAACCTTCAATAAACACAATTTAATGCTCTGATAATTAAATAACTTAATATTTACAATGATAATTCACAAGTTTCGTATAAAGTTGAATATCGTGGTAATCCCGTACATGTATATTGTCTACATTTTAGTGGCGAGCCACTCCGAAACTTGATCTGAATAATCATACTGTTGAAAGCATGGGGATTGGACGATAGAGAAAGAAGTCACTTCCGACTACATTTGATACTTTATTTGTCTGTCCTTTGCACAGACTATTACCTGAAGTACTATACCAGCTGGCTAAGCTGGAATACTTGTAAATTATCGTGCCGCCAACTTGTATGAAATAAAGATTTGGGGAAATGGATAACTCTGTGCCGGTTTCTTTGAGTCACGTTTCTCCATTTTACGCTGTGGAGTTTTTAAAATGTATTTTACGGTAAACCCTCTTTCCTCATCATGCCAATACAGACTACATTTGTCCATCTAGGCATTTTACTTATGAAATCTAGTAAAGGTTTTCCAGTGTCTTTGCGGCTTTCGGGTCATTACTCAATAAAACCACGTAAGGATATACATGATCACAAAAAAGAAGTTTTCGAAAAATAACTGCAGGTTGTGAGGGTAGGTCAACGAGTCGCTACTACAATATCATCAAAGTATTGATATATCCATGCAAGTGATAATTCTATTTTTTCTTATCTATATTAATGAATATTATTATTGTTTATTTAATTATTTTTCGGGGCAGGAGTTGGGATCGGCACGCTTTTGACCAATCTTTCAATTATATCACAACGAAAGTCAGTTATTCAATTGCTTGTATATCACCAGCACTATGATTGTGATCTGAAATGTCTTTTCCAATGCCATGTGCACGTGAAAAGCGGAGCGTCCGGAATCTGACTTTCGACTTCGCTTAAATAATGAGTCTTATACTTACCAGTAAGCCATTCAGCCAGAGCCTCTTAACCATTACAAGACACCTGATTTTGCATGTCTTTGCATCGTATAATGTTAGGTAGCCTTAAGTAAAACTACCAAAATGAATCACGCTGTAATTCAGGGACATGTTACACTCAATTTCTTCATTATCCACAACGTTTTCTATCCCAAAAGAAAAAGAATTCTAAAATTTCATCAACTAAAAATTGTCATCTGCAACTTCTTCCAATTTGGACCAGTCTACATTTTGTCGAGTGGGAATGGGTTGCATTGATAAGATAATTAATTTGTTCGTGTATAAACAGTGGACGGAGTGCTGGCCACGCCCACCTCCAACAGAAAGTTCGTGTTGGATAATTAAGAGCTTTACATTTTACATCATAAAGTCAATAAAATGCAACAAAACTAGTTTGTTAAAGACCTAGATGTACTAACTACGGTTTCAATCAGCTGTAGTTGCGACGTTTAAGTCGCCAAACCCATACAATGCTTGACATCAAGTTAACTTCTAAATTAATGCAAGGCTGGTTTCGTTATGTCTCTTAGAGTGCAAGCGATTCGTTTAACGCTATGAATTTCGGTCACAATTATGTTGTATTGAGGAATAACTTGGTATCATTTGAAAGCTGAGGCAATTTGTTTCATTTGACAACTTCTCAAATTAACCGGATATTCTGTTTAATAAATATGTTGACGAAGCCCATTCTGTTATCATTTGGGAAGATGATAGTAAAAACCCGAGTAGTGCGGGATTCTTTGGTGATTGTCTGTGAAACAAGCATATTTGACTTGGTTTATTTATACAATTGACTAATCGCGGCCGTCATTCAAAAAATTTCATTCGACCGATGAAATCATTCATTTTGGAATATAAGTTTAGTTTGAACTCCGACATTGGCCGCCATTTTGGTGAATCATATTGGTTGGTTTGGCGACATAAACGTCATAAGCTGTAGTTACGACGATAAGGTCGCCAACCAACCATTTTACTTATTTGAAACATGCTACTGGGCATAAATTTTGCAAAATAACGCTGTCAAAAGTCGATACGGAACATCCTGTCGGAGTCAATAGGCGGGGCCAAATGAGTCAGTCGGCGGGGATACTGATTGGTCAATTGACTGATTCCCGGCAACGTATTCCCTTTTCCACGCCTTTGACTCCAACAGTAAGTTCTACTTCGATTTAAATAGCTTGTTGCAAAATTTATTTTAAGAAGCATTTAACCAAAACGTATCATGGTTGGTTGGCGACCTAAACGTCGTAACTACAGTTTAAACAAGCTGTAGTTACGACGTTTAGACCGACAAACCAATAAAATGCTTCACATAAATGGCGGCCAGTGATGGAGTTCAATCCCGGTCTAACTGAATGATATGATTGGTCATTTTATTTTATTTCTTTTATCGACGGTCGTGATTGGTCAATTATTTCACCGAATGACAGTTCGTAAAAATCGCTGTTGGGAAGAATCTACCCTACATTTATTTATAATTTGAACTGCTAGGTAACCTTGTCCTTATTCCAATGGAACATTTATTTCGTAACATTTACATAATAATTTAATTGTTAGTTTCGTCTATCAAAAACGAGTGATCTGATTGGTCGAAAAATTTAATTCATACCTCCATGAACAAAATTTTGAGTACGCAGCCATTTTGAATGCTTCCACACGAAATAGTTCACAACAAAAAGGTATCATAATTTGTTAAGTTATTGCATTTTTCGCTCGATGCTATTAAATTATAAGAAATGAAGAGAATATTTTTTGTTTTCATGGAGGTAAGAACCGAAAAACCTAATCACACAATGTATGAATCCGCTTCGCGTATTCATACAGTGTGATTAGGTTTTTCGGTTCATACCTCCATGAAAACAAAAAATATTCTCTTCATCTCTTAAATATTTTTTTTTTTTTTTTCTATGTCGCAACTCTCATTCTATTGACAATATGTCTCTTTGTTGTTTAGAAAGAGGAAAGGTATATGGCTCATGTCTTTTTCATACACACAATAAAAACAGCTATTTGTTGAACAAAAATCAAGAAACGAAGATATTGAATGTGAAAGCCAATATAAGGGAAGTATTTTTTCTATACGTCTAGACTATATTTCGAAGATAAAACGCTTCATTTTAGAGATGAAACGCTTGATGTTAAAGAGAGGACATCGAGATATAGAATTACTATTCAATATCAACGGGCTCTTGTTTTAATAACCTACAAATATAAATATACTCCAGTAAAATCACCCTAGACAGAAACATTTTCTTTCTTATTTTCCCTTCAAATTTTAGAATAAAGTATCTTTATCGTTTTTCAACAAATGATAAAACACAGGGAATATACCTCTTTAAATTAATTTTAAAGTGAATCCGTGTGATTTAATACAAAAAAAGATTATTTTTTCGTTTAAATGACATTGATAACAATTGGAAAAGCAGATAATATTCCTATATCAAATTTTAATTGAAAACTGTTCAAGAGCCTCTTTAGTGAAATGCTCAGGCCAATGTCTCTTTCAACTCGTTGACAGGTAACTACTTTAAAACTGATAACCAGTACTCTGAAATCGCGGAATTTCTGTCTGAAAATTACTTTGAATTTATTTAGAGGTTGCGTTTTTGTTATCTCGTCGCACGAAGAAGAAACACGTTCTCTCTCTTTCTCTCTTTCTCTCTCTCTCTCTCTCTCTCCCCTCTCTCTCTCTCTCTCTCTCTCTCACACACACACATACCATTAAATTTATTTATCAAAAAATTGCAAAATAAACATTCGGAGGAGGAATATTTAGGAAAAAATACATATTTAGTAAGTAGAAAATGTGGCATCTACAGTTTCACTGATGATTTAACATTTGACCTTTTGGTCTAATTTTGACAATAGGGATTTCTTGATTTTTGCTGACCTGAGCTCAACGTGGTCGCGGTGAGTTGTTGTGTTACTTGAATGAGGCCAGAGTCTTATCACAATTTCTTTGCTTACACTCTACCATTTTGGCTCAGTCTTAATGAAACTTGGACAGAATGATTTTTAGGTCATAAGGATGAAATAGAAATGTTCCGTTGGGAAACAGGGGATAACAGGGGATAATGGACCTTAGTGAGAATTTCATTCTTTACACACTTTTGGCTCAGTCTTGTTTAAAACTTGTTTAGAATAATTTTAGGTGATAAAGACAAACCCTATTGAAAAATGGGAAGTTTCAATTTGAAAACATGGAGAAATTGGTCTCTCTTACAGTTTCTTATGTTTCACTATAGGCGCTAAGATTTTAGACAATCTTGGTCAGAATGGTGTTGAGGTCTAAATGATGAAATCTATTGAAAATGGGATAGGATATACAGACTTTTTTGATACTCCTATCTGTATACTGCTCTTTAAATTCATGTTCGAGTTCCCGCTGTAACATCTTCGAGTTTATTGAAAGAATTAAACATAGAAAATTAATAGCATTTAACTCTTTACTCTCTCCTTGTTTTTTGTTTCTTTCTCTCTCTCCATTTTCATTTCTCAATTTGACTCTTTTCTTAACTTGAACTCAGGATTACATACTGGTTAATATATATTTTCCTTTTAAAATGCTGGAAGATCAGCGTTAGGAAGTTCATGTATTCTCACTTTTACAACCAGAAATGCTTATTAAGATAATGTAATACGAGTTCTGACTTCCTTATCGTTTTCTGTCTTTTTTGCGTCCCTGTATGACTACATAAATTTGACATGTGAATTTCAAGATATCACATGAAAGGCAAAATTATGATAGATTTTGCATCCTTTATAAACGTTGTTGTTTGTTCATTTATTATGTGTTTTTTTCATTTGGGAAGGTTTCACATGAGTTTTAGGCCTAATCCTTTTAACTCAGAAAGGTTTGAAAAACAAAATTACGGCTTAAATATTTATCGTCAATTGCATGGTTAATGTTTCAATAAATAGAGGATTAATCAACTGGTTATTTTTATATGAAAAATCGCTCTCGAGAAGCTGTTGTTAAGTAAAATCACCCTAGACAGAAACATTTTCTTTCTTATTTTCCCTTCAAATTTTAGAATAAAGTATCTTTATCGTTTTTCAACAAATGATAAAAGTTAATGTCTTTAAAACTGACAGAGTTACGGTCGTTTTTTTTAATGAGCCCATTTGCAGGCGACATGGTATTAGACTGGTCTAAATTCAAAAAAGTTGCCGACATCAAATTTTAGTTGGGGATTTTTTTAAATAAGAATATAAGAAACTGTGGATAATATAGAAATTGCTCTAATATAATCAATTTCTTTATTTACCACAATAGTTTCCATCATTTTCTTCGTGCAAGCTGTAGCAATAAACCAACAATTGTGATGTCGTCAAAACATTGTCATTTCCAACGTCAAACGTTACCTTACGTTATTTAGTTTGTTGTTTGAATGGGGTTTAGCGCCATATTTCTGCCATATCGCAGCGGCTGGAGCATCTAACAATGGACTCCTGGTATTTCTCGCACCTTCACTACCACTACATCCTTTCCGGGCCTCGAGCTGCTCATCGCACTCAGGTCTACGATTATATACCCATTAGTGGGAGACAGTTGACCGTCATAATCATTTAGTCAAGTTTTCCTGGATTACGGACATTATAAATGTATTTGTTTATCATTATAGGATAAAATGTCACATATAATACGAAACAGGTTGAAGTTCATAAGGTCGTAAAGAACTTTATTTAGGCGATATTGGACCGATGGTATATATCTTTTATCCTTGTGTTGCAGGGGTGAAATAGTTTTCATGTATCAATGATAATTAGAGAAATTTCACTGACAAAGAACCCACAAAGTCAGTAGGACAATTTCTTATGTTTTACATATACATGTGAAATTACACAAACGACAACAACAACGAGATGTACCACGTATTGAAATGGTGTGTCAAATGTTTCGCCGATCATTTCTATACTCAAATTTCTATTATTTAAATTTATTTTTATCATGTTTGATTTTGATTTATTTTCATTACTGCCTTTTCTGCATAAATTATATTCACGAAGTACAAACATTTAACAGAAGATTTAAGCAAGTTAGGGATAAATCGTGTTGATGGGTATTATGAATAAGTTAATAGTTTAGTCCCGGGTTAAATGGTCTATTTGAAAGTGTGGGTGTTACGATGTTCGAAGCAGAATGCTATTTGAACTACAATTTTGATGAGTTTTGCGAAGTTAATGAATGATTAACAGTATTTTAGTCATATCGCGACGTCTGGAGCACCTAGGATCCTGGTATTTCTCACACAAGTACTACCATTTCACCCTTTTCTAGCCTCCAGCTGCTATCCAACTTAGGTTTTCGATTATCCACTTTACGAAGTTAAAGTCGTTAACAAACGAAAATATTTATCATACATACCAGAAGTCAGCATTGCTCTTACAGTATAACTCGAGGATCTGATGAATAAATAGGGTTTTAATAACAGCCATTCTCCAATTAAGGAACTTCTTGCCCTCCCATGTCTCTGCCTTTTATATTACTAGTCTGTTTATCTTGAAAGATATAATCCATGAGTAGTTTTTACGTTTCTCTCTCTCTCACTCACTCGCTAGCTTGCTTTCGCCCTCTCTTCCATCTCTCTCTCTCTTCTCCTTTCTTTCTTTTTTTTCTTTCTTTCTTCTCTCTTTTTTGTGTTTGCGACGCACATTGAAAAAGGCTCTTTAGTCACTTTGTATAGGACTTCACGCTGGTAAAGTTGCTCGACAGAATTGGTCTTCCTGGAAGACAAATCGTTACCATTGTAAACCCCTTGCTGCCCTCGTGTAACAAAATTTCTTAGGGATCGTATGGTTATGTTGATCCTCATAAGCAATTGTGTGGGGGGGTTGTTTTGTTTTGTTTTATTTTTGCCAGAAACTGACATTGCAAGACGATGTGGACTTCATGCAGAGTCGATCGATTATTAAACATCTAAGAAATAAGCCTGGGGTTATACGATCTCAACGTCCGTAGACTTGACAGATTTTAATGTTGTGCGGCTAATAAACTGCTTTAATTTCACGCACCGATACTTGCAGTCCGTTCTGTTTACAGACGAGTTTTTTATGTAACGGTAGGTCTTGTTGATTGCAATGTCAGAATGTTCCGACACAGGAACCAGCGACTCAAAGACCGCTGCATTAGAAACAGGGTCTGGTTCGGTGTAGGCAGTGTCAAGGGGGGTGAGAGAGTTAATATGGAGAAAAGATAAGATAACTGACTGTAATTATACTGTTATAATCCGCTTGATTAGTTTATATTATGTAATATCACTCAACAATTAAGGTCATGACAAGACTTTGCCTCGGTATGAAGTCTTATACGAACGACTTGAGAAGCGGAGGGTGGAACGAAAGACCCCTGACAGGTCTCGTGTGGGATTTGAGGAAATCTTAATGCATAATGTTTACGGTTTTGTGTGGTTATTCGAGCAAGTTCTAATGCACAATGTTATATTAACGTGCTGAATAACTACTTGATATCGTATCTGCACAAAGCATCTGAATTGCTTTCAGAATGATAATGCCAAGCAAACTACCGACCGCTGTACAAGGAATCTTCATGTCCAGGACAATTGTAATGATATATTTCCCAATTTTAACCCCATAGAGAAAGACTTTGGTCGACGTTTAAGATCGAAAACTTTCTGGGCAAAGTAAAAAGAAAGTAATTTTGTGACAAGAAATGTCTCCTTGCAAGGTTTTCGCCCTTTGAAAGTCGTCTGCAACTCCTTTCAATTCGGACAAGTCCAAAAGTATGCCGCCCGTTAGTAGGTCAGCAAAACTGCAGATCTGAAAACGCTCTTACAGTACCTTCAAGATAACGTCATTTAGCGTTAAGTTTACTCCATGCGTTGATGTCTTCTGAAGAGTATCAGCAATTCAGAGTTTAAAAAGGGTAACAGAATATTAAAGTGATTATATTTATATCATTATTCGGCAAATTGATACTTTTTATCTGACTTCAATTCTTTCTTCACCCCTTAATATTAAACAGAGTTTTGTATGCTTGATAACGTAAACGTACCTGCTTTTTTCAAAAGTAAGTCATTTTTACGATTTAAATTCTTCGTGCTAAATATGCTAAATTGCACATTCTTATGGTATAGTTCTAATGCCATACATTGAAATATCAGAATATACCGGATGAGGTCGTTAGTCTTCGGGTGAAGTTGGCAACTACTGAACGGCTATCAGAAGCCACTGACTTAATGAAACGTCAAGGCAAATAAGGCAACGTTCGGTGAAATCGAAATACATTTATTCGATTGTTCAGGTGTTCTGCACATGTTCTTGTTCCATAGTTTTATGCTTTAATTAGCCGTTTCCGTGCTTGACTGTACCTTCCAGAGAACGTCAAACTAATGTGGGGGAACCTAAACTACCTGACCTTTTAATAGTTGGACATAGACGGTGTCTCCACTCTGGTTAGAATAACTAAGCCCTTCTATGATAATACGATCTATAACGCTTCTATTTATGCCTCATAATATTCATGTAAATAATAGGCAGAATTATGAATGAGGATGAAGCACTAAATAGGTCTTATGTCAGTATCTAAACATGTGTAATCGAAGGTCGGAGAACCGATGGGGCCTGTCGGTAAGCAACCAGGCTTCCCATATTGTTACTCTTAGTCATTAATATAATAATAACTAATATATTTTAGAGTTCAGCTTATACCAAGTCTTCTTGATAGGCGTAACCGATAAACGTTGTTACTTTCTCTGATTTATTGTCGATATTTGTCGCTCTTTTGTGTACAGGGCGTTTCTTTGCTTCTGGTCGAGATCAAATATATCAGTCGCACCCAAGTGATCATGAATGGATTTATCAAAAATAACAGTTGCTGATTGTAACAATCGCAAGAGAATTGTGTTCATAGTTTAACCATGTGTTCTTTCTAAGTGCCTATAATAAAGATATCGAGTCAAATGTTAATAGAAAGGGAGGGAGAGAGTGTGTGTGTTTGTGTGTAGTTGAAAATATGGCTAAACTTAAACTAGAATAATGTTACACATATATACGCTTTTCTTATTAAAGTACTTTCTTTCTTTATATTAAATTCAAAATCACCACGAATTTCGCAAAAGGAAAACAATGTAAGAATAACGATTCAAGAGGCAATGTTCACTTTCATTTGAACTGAAATTATAGTTTGTTATTTGCATATCTAAGAATCATAATATATGCACTTCAACTTAATTTGGGATCGTTATGAGCAAAGCGTGTCTTGATTTGTCGCCAATATCCTGTTTATTGACTTTTGATCTAGATTAACCCTTCTCATTATGCTTCACAATATTCATGTAAATAATATGCTATTGCACAAAAACTGAGTTCATATTTACTGTAACTATTAGGCTTTTAAACAACATTCACTTTTTTCTTTTATTTTAAATTTCAACGTTATTAGGAGTTTCGAAGGATTTATGAGATATTTTCGAATAGAAAACCCGTAATGTAATTCGGAATGGTGGGGATAGATTAAAACCCTTTCTTCCGAAAGCATAAAAACTGGACATCTAAAACTAAATAAACAGAGTTAGTGTATGGCGTATCCTCTCAGAGAAATCGGCAATGTTTTATCGGTATTATTGAAACACACGACGCATAATTTTAAATTTAAAATAATACAAATTACAGCTGTAATTAGGGATCAGTCCTTCTATGGGGATTAACGCGGCTTTTACCTATCTTTCGGTTATATCACGGCGAAGTGCATTTATCCAGATACTTCCTGGATATTACTTGTAGTGGACCGGGGCTTTGAATTGTCTTGCCAAATGACACACTCATGTAATCAGCGGTTTGAAGGGATTACCCGCAAGTTTCGACTTCTCTCAGATCACTGGTCCGCCACCCTAATTACTAAGTCATGGTACAACCGATAGAGACATTGTTTGACCGCAACACAGCCTTATATATAGGTTTGGCTACGGCCTAAAAATGGCTCTATCCATGCACTGCATGAAAAGTATCTTCAGTGTAACATGATGAGTGCCAGCACTGTAGTTATACAGTATTCTCGGGAAATATCACGCGTCGTGAAACGTGACTTGGCCACGTTCCAAGGGGCGTGACCTGAGAGTGTTGTATAACCAGTGGCTGAGTATAAAAGAGGCTGTTAACCGCCGCAGCCGCAGACTGGAGACTGGAGACTGGAGACTGCAGACTGCAGACTGGAGACTGTAGTAGAGAGAGTTAGTTAGACAGGTTACTTGGTCGGGTGTAAATATGTAAATAAAATGTAGCTGATAGTAGCTGATAATGGACGTTGTGTTGCCTCTTTAATTATTCTACCTGTACCACCTCCTTCGCTCTCGCCGTCGCTGTACTATATGACGCTTTTGTGGTGCCGTGACCAGGATCTGGGTTGAATTGAACTGAACTGTTCCTGCTGTAGTTATGCTGTGCTGAATTGTGATTGGTGGAATTCGAGAACCGTAAGTTGTCAATTTTGCATATTCTTTTGCGTAGGCATGGCAGAATTATTAGAGATCGCAAGATCTGTTGAGGGACAGATCAAGAACTTAACAACGGCAGTGGGGGCCCAGGGGGTGGCGAAGATAGTAAATATTTTCGATGGTTCTGATCCGAAGCAATTTAAACAATGGATCAAAAGCATAGAAAAATATGCAACACTTACAGGAGTAACAGAAGACTCTGTTAAGTACATTGCATATCAGGCATGCAGTGGCCCTGTCAGTGACTTTTTAAAACGTTATTACGAGCAGAATATAGGACATAATTGGGATCAAGCAAAGACAGAATTACGACTTAGGTTTGGGGAGGTTGTTGACCAGCAACATGCATTGTTACTTTTACGACGGGTTAAGCAAAAATCGGGAGAATCAATTCAAGTTTATGCTGAGAGATTGTTAACTCTCGCTGAGGACGCATTCGATGGACCTGATCAGATGCAACGACATCTGGTGGGATATTTTATTGATGGACTAGCACAGGACTACATGAAAATGAAAGTCATGCGTGATAATCCGCCGACGTTTAATGAGGCTGTGAGAATCGCCACAGGTGAACAAAATTTGCGAAAAAGATTTACCCTTAGGTTAGGACAACAAAATGCGCAAGCTAGAGAAGAGACACCTATGGAAATAGGTCACTCACGATCTAAGTTGTTGAAATGCCATTATTGTAAGAAATTAGGGCACGTCATAAAAGACTGTCGACTGCGAAAAGCCAGTATAAATGCTACTTCCGAAAAGCCAAAATATCAAAATAATATGGAAAACGTTAAATGTTATGCGTGTGGGAAATTTGGACACATTGCTAGAAATTGTCCAGAGAAGCAAACACAAAATAACTCTTTAAACTCAAATGCTTCCCACATGTAGAAGCCGGTGTGGGAAGAAAATCAGAAGACAAACTGAAGGCAAAATTTGCGAAAAAGAATAAACATACTAAAAGGAAATGTATTCAAATTAATTCAGTTAACAAAGGACCTAATTCTCTTCTTCTCAAATTACAAAAACAAAAATATAGAGCTCTTTTGGATTCGGGCGCTGAGGTATCTTTGATTCATAGTCGTGTTTATAATGCATTAAAAATTAAACCTAGGTTACAAAAACATAAATTAGACTTAACAACTGCTGGAAATACTCCACTTCACATCGATGGTATAGCAGAAATTGAGTTTATGTTAGGAGGGCTAAAAATGACCCATAAATTTTATGTAGTACGAGACCTTAACCGAAATATTATAATAGGACTTGATTGGCTTCAATCACGAGGGGTTCGTGTGTATCATGATTTGGGATGTATCCGGGTCGATGAGTCATATGTTCCGCTTGTGGATGATATACATATATCTTCCGTTGCTAGGATGAAACATAAAACCAAGATTCCTCCACAGTCTGCCCATATTTGTCAATGTCAGGTGAGAAGGCACGTGGATCTTCCATCAGGTTATGAGTATGAGATTTCTCCCTTCGAAGTAGGTCAAATTGGCAGTGAGCCAGGCTTGTTAATGATGAATTCAATCTCTAAGCTTTCTGATAACAGGAGATTACCTGTTATGCTCGTTAACACCACTAATAAGACGTTATCTTTTAAAGCTGGAACACCTGTAGCACGTATCAGGCAAATTAAATCTACAGAAATAATGAGCATAGATAAGCAATCTTCGGGCGTGCCAATTAGTGAGAAAAGTCACGGAAACACTGATAAGAAAATTGACACTAATGAGTTAGATAAACTAGATGTTCCTCTTGAATTCAAGCCAAAAATAATCACAGTGCTGAACAAAAACTCTGACTTGTTTGCAAAAACTGATGCTGATTTGAGTCACACGGACACAGTTAAGATGAGAATAGATACTGGAACACATGAACCAATTAAACTTAGGCCTTATCGTACTCAACTGAATAATAGAAAAATTATCGATCAGGCAGTTGATGAAATGTTAGAATCTAAGATCATACAACGAAGTATATCAGCATGGTCATTTCCAGTTGTAATCGTCGATAAGAAAGATGGAACAAAAAGGTTTTGCGTTGATTTTCGACAATTGAACAAAATTACAAAGACAAATTCTTACCCTCTTCCAGTAATAGATGACATATTAGCTCTGTTAGGCAAGGCTAGGTACTTCTCCTCTCTTGATCTGAAATCAGGGTATTGGCAAGTTAAGATGTCTGACTCCGACAAAGAAAAGACAGCATTTGCTTGTCACCGAGGTCTATTTGAATTTAACGTTATGCCGTTCGGGCTTACAAATGCGCCAGCTATCTTCCAAGAACTGATGAATAGAGTTTTGGAGGGCTTAAGTGATTTTACAACCGCTTACTTAGATGATATTTTGATATATTCAAGAACTTTAGAAGAGCACTTAAAGCACATACAACAAGTGTTTCAACGTCTTCGTGAACATGGTCTTCGTCTGAAACTCAAGAAATGTAGTTTCCTGAAGAAAGAAACAAATTACTTAGGATTTGTTATCAATGCTAATGGCATTCAGCCAGAAGAGAAAAAAGTTGATGTAATTAGATCTCTTTCACCTCCAACTAATGTGCGCGAGGTTAGAAGTTTTATAGGTATGTGTAGTTACTATCGAAGATTCATACCTCAATTTTCTAGCGTAGCTGAACCTATTATTTCTCTAACTCGGAAATACGCCAAGTTCAAATGGGACTCTAGTTGCCAATTAGCTTTTGATAAATTGAAGGACAAATTGTCAGAATTGCCCTTATTATGTTTCCCCGACGTCAATTTACCATATAAATTGTACACTGACGCTAGCGACAAATGCATTGGTGCATGTCTTACCCAGACTGTTATTGAACAAGGACAAGAAATTGAGCGTCCTATATACTATTTATCACACCGACTGAGTGACACCCAGACTAGATGGGCTGTCATAGAGAAAGAAGCATATGCAATCTATTACAGTTTGCAAAAACTGGATCATTACCTCCATAATGCTAAGTTTACGGTGTACTGTGACCATAAACATTTAAGATATTTATTGGAGTCTCCGATCCAGAATAAGAAAGTTTCGCTATGGTCCTTAAGTATTGCCGGTTACGACTGTCAGATTGAGTATCTGCCAGGCACGATGAATTCAGTAGCTGACCTGCTTTCGCGTGTACCGCCAAACTCACTTAAGAACCAGACAGATGATTCGCTTCTAAATGACCCAGATGTGAGTGGTCAAATGTACCAAATTAATGTTCTGAACTCTAACGAGTTCCAGCCAAAACGTTTCGCAAGATGTCAACCGCATCTTGAAGACGAGGTTGAAAAGCCCCTTTTCTATGAGCCACTTGATATGATTGTTGAACAAGACAAAGATGAAAATCTGAAACAAATTAAACAAGGATTACAAAACGATACGTTATCCCCCTCTCTTGCTAAAAAACATCTAGTTCTCGATGGAATTTTGTATTACATTTCATTTACTGACTCCGATCCAACTCTTCGTCTTTACATTCCTCAACATCTTCAAACTGATGTTTTGTCTGAATATCATAGATCTTTAGGACATATGGGGATAGATAAAACATATGATGCAATTCGAGCAAAATACTTCTGGATTAATCTATTCAAAGATGTTGTTCAATATGTTACGTCCTGTTTAGTTTGTCAAACAAGGAGTAATAAAAAGACTAAACCAGCTGTTCAAGAAACTGACACGCCTCCTTTTGCGTGGGCAAAATGTGCTGTCGACGTAAGCGGGCCGTATCCTATTACATTGTCCGGAAACAAATACATAATCAGTTTCATTGACCTATTTTCTGGTTATCCCGAGGCGTTTGCGTGTCCTGACAAAAGTGCGCAAACGATGGCTCACCTCATTATAGATGAAATTGTACCTCGTTATTCCTGTCCTCTTGAAATATTGTCTGATAACGGTTCTGAGATCGTTAATCAGGTCATTAAAGAGACCTTGGCTGAATTAAATATACACCATGTAACAACGTCCTTTTACCATCCTCAAAGTAATGGTCTGATAGAACGATATCACAGAACACTAGTTGATGTTATGTCAAAGAAAATGCAGATTGAAAATGCTCAGTGGGATGCATTTCTACCTCACGTACTTTCAGCTATCCGGTTCGGTGTAAATGAATCAACAAAATGTTCGCCTTTCTACCTTTTGTTTAATAGAGAATGTGTATTACCAATCGACACAATTCTGAGGCCGCGTCGAAAATACCAAGGAGAAGACCCTCATAAAATTTCGTTAGAACAACAACATAAAGCATTTCTCTTAGTTCATCGAAATAGGAAAAAAGCCAAACAAAAACGAAATGAGTACAAAAACCGAAAAATTGATGACGTCAAACTTCAGGTTGGTGATCCCGTTTATCTCAAAAACCACACTCGTAAAAATAAATTGGACATTAAATGGCGTCCTTATTATCGGATAATTGAACAAACATCACCTGTTACTTTTATTATCAAGCATCAATTAGATGGAAGCACGACCAAAGCTCATGCTGAACACCTGCGTTTAGCTAATTTAGAGGAATGGCACGTACCTGTAGATAAGTCAGGCCGCCAATTAAGACTAAGTAATTACGTTGTTCCGCCTATTTCGTCTGAAAGCGATAGTTCAGATAGTGAATCATCAACTGACACGATAATTTACGATAAGAGTAAATTAGTGCGTAGGCTGAAACGTCAGCGTTCACAAAGTTCTGATGAATCAGATATACCCCTAGCCGAATTGAGGCAGAGAATAAGGTCACGAAACAAACGTGATTCAGAATCCAATTAGGATAATAATGACAAAATGATAAGAAGTAATAGCCTTTCAGTTTGTAATCTGTAAAAGACGAGGCTTCCTTCAGTTATAGTTAAAACTGAGGCATGCGAAAAGGTACCTTCGCTTTGTTTGAACTTTGTTAAACTGTTGTTGTTTAACTTTGTTGTGCGTTAATTGTTCTTGTTTTCATTATAGGAAAGAACAATGGTTAACTTCACATTTACATTAAGCATTTTGGCAGCGATAGTCATTCGGAACAATGTTATATATTATAAGACAAATGAAGTAAGCACCACTAGGGCAAAATGGCTAGCAACAATTGTAATTGATTTTGAAAATATCCAGGATCTTCTGACAAGGTTAGCTGAAGATCTTAGACGAGTTAATCAGGCATTTAATGTCGTAGAATCAAGTCACTTGAAAGGGACAGAAAATTTCCAACGTACTTTTCAAGGGCTAAGGCAAAAAGTTAAGTACTTGCAAGAGGTTGAAAAAGAGATTAAGAGTGAATTGTTTCCTCTCATGTCACTTGCGAAAAAGACTCGAAATCGTAGGAGTCTATTACCATTTGTAGGAGATGCAATGTCATGGTTATTTGGAGTAGTCAGTGAATCTGACTTAAAGAATATTCGCAATCAGGTATCATCTCTGGAATCCAATCAAAAGCAGATAGTTCATATTGTTGAGCAAAGTCTGACAATTATAAATGAGTCAAGAACACTCATTCGCGAAAACCGAAGAACAATGTCGAAAATAATCAGAAGTCTTTACGCAATGGATATAAAAATTAATTCCATGGCTCAAGAACTTACCAAGCAAATCAATGAAAACCGTCGATTTCTTGAAATATACAGTTACCTGAATCTTCTAATTAGTGAAATAACTATTCTCACACAAAATGCAAAAACATATCTCACGCAGCTGAGAGCTGATTTAGATTATTTGGCGCTTGGAAAACTTCCTGTAATGATAGTTAGTCCACCGAGATTACAAAGCTTGTTAGTTGAAATTCAGAAGGCGTTGCCTGATTTAATGTCACTAATTAACGACCCCAAAACTGAGATATGGGAGTTTTATAAGTACATGCGAACAGAAACAGCCTTCGTTAATGGCAAAATAATTATTATTTTATCAATCCCAGTGATAAGGCTAGATAACAGCTATGAAGTTTTTGAGGCTATCTCAATCCCAGTACCACCACCTGTTGGTGTCAAACACCGAGGGAGAACAAAACGTACTGATTTATTGGCTAATTACAGATTAGAAAGTAACGCGTTCTTGATAGATAAAGCACGAACAAGCTATCGTTTACTTTCTGACACAGAAGTTCAGACTTGTAGTCACCATCGCACGAAATTTTGTACTTTAATAAGTCCTGAATTCCCGGTAAATGTAGACCATACTTGTTTGATTAATTTATTCATGGACGCAAGGAAAACAGACTACTGTACACCGCAAGTATCTCAAGAGAGATTGCCTATAGCTAAATACTTACTTGATACCACATGGTTGATTATTTCGCGGACGAACTTAAGTTTTGCATTGGTATGTAATGGCCTACATACTGAGGTTCATACTAGGTCGCCTGTTGACGTAATTAAGATAGACAGTGGTTGTATTGCTTCCAATAAATTCTTTACTTTATCACAACCCTACGTTGTGGGTAAAACAAATATGACTCATGAACAATACACGCAGTTAAAAATTGCAAATTTTACCGATGACGTGGTTTGGAAACCTTTTAAAGAACAATTTCCTAATGTCTCGAACATTGACATACCAGAACAACTGACGACTATAAATGACATGCCCTTGGACTTGTTACTACGTCAACTACATAATGTGCACTATGTAGACGGACATGCAAGGTTTAGTTTCTGGTATATTGCTAGTCTTGTGCTAACTCTGGTGGCTGCCTTTGCTGTTGTAGTTCGCTATTGTATTATGCCTAGAATTAGAAAATTTCTGCCAGATTGCTTATGTAAAAGGTGTGTGAAGCGACAACGACAGGCCGAGGATTCGACGGGAGTTGAACTCCAAACCATGGAGATCGATGGGAAAGAACCATCCACTGAGGCAGTGTCGAGCACCGACCAAAGGATACCTACACTGTATCCATACCTGTTGACCGCCCATGAAAGGGTTAATTAACATACAGAACTGTAGATAGATGGCTGATAAGAATGTCGTAGTAAATCGTAGTAATTATGTGGAAACAATTAAATTGGACACAAGCAAGTTAATAAGAATAATTGGGAGAACTATAAAAAATAATTGCCTTGATAAACTTTGATAACTTACCTATATATCCAGAAAATTAGAATATCTCTCACTTGTGCTTTAATCTTCATCCTATTTAGACGAACACCGAAAATTGGAAATTTTAAAGATGGCTTACGAAAACATGGAACACTTTCACAAAGTATCAGAAATAATTGAGCGTGTAATACGTGACAATAATTATAACCAGATGCCGGACAGATATATTGGACACCTGTCCGTGCAAGTGACTGCCGCTATGTTAGACCACTTTAAATTGGAGGATTTTACCGGTGACGATGACGACGACGATTGCGTCCTCGTCAACACGGAAACCGATGAGGACGACGATGACTGCGTGGTCGTTCGTGTAGAGCAACCACATGCCAGTGACTGTGGGAGCTGTCTACATCTCGGAGACGATGATGGACACGAGACCGTGAACGACGATTGTGAGGACGAGAACGATTATCATGAGGAGGACGAGACTTATGATGAGGAGGACGAGACGGACGAACATTGTGAACATTGTAAATACACCGAAATGCAAGAATAATTAGTCGTGGACAATGTGTAGTGTTAAAGCAATTATGTGCAATAAATAAGGACAATATTTCTTATTCAAGGTAGGGGTTGAGTTAAGTTTTACTTTGCTAGTTAAGGTTAAAAATAAATGTTCAATTGCCATTGTTAATGTTCTCTTTTTAATTAAGTTAGGTGTTTTTTTACTTTGCTACTTAAGGTTAAAAATAAATGTTCAATTGCCATTGTTAATGTTCTCTTTTTAATTAAGTTAGGTGTCAATTAATTGTTATTGTCCTTTAATAATGTTACTTCCATTGATTATCCATGTAAGGTGTTAGGCTTCTATTTAAACTTTCAAGTATGGACATCACTCCTCTGTTGATATAGTATAGTCAAGATTCTAGTTAATTTAGCAAGTGATGTGGGTTACAACAGGAATGCCATACAGTTTTGTTTATTTCTTTTTCTTGTATCATGACGTAATTTTGATTAAAAAAATTTATGTTAAATTTGTAAACCAGGTTTTACAAATTTTAAAAAGAAAAGGGCGGATGTAACATGATGAGTGCCAGCACTGTAGTTATACAGTATTCTCGGGAAATATCACGCGTCGTGAAACGTGACTTGGCCACGTTCCAAGGGGCGTGACCTGAGAGTGTTGTATAACCAGTGGCTGAGTATAAAAGAGGCTGTTAACCGCCGCAGCCGCAGACTGGAGACTGGAGACTGCAGACTGGAGACTGCAGACTGGAGACTGTAGTAGAGAGAGTTAGTTAGACAGGTTACTTGGTCGGGTGTAAATATGTAAATAAAATGTAGCTGATAGTAGCTGATAATGGACGTTGTGTTGCCTCTTTAATTATTCTACCTGTACCACCTCCTTCGCTCTCGCCGTCGCTGTACTACATCAGTCATATAACATGCACGCCTTATGATTGAAGATACTTATTGAATAATTAGTACAAAAAAGATCTGAACACCTCATAGTAAAATAGATATGTTTAACCCATTCCCACACAATCCCTCCTTTATTCGCCCCTCAAGAAAAAAGTCTTGGAAAACATTGTGGAAAATAAAGAAATTGCTTGTTACAAGCAATTTCTTCATTATCCACAATGTTTTCCACCCCAAAAGATGAAAAAATCTAAAATTTCATTAACTTGAAATTGTCGTCTGCAGCTTCTATCAATTTGGACCAGTCTAAAATTTTGCTGTGTTGGAATGGGTTAATGAAAAAGAGTTTTTCTTCGAGATTTGACCAATCGCGACTGCCAATCAAAGAGAGAAGAAAAAAAACTATCAAATTATTGATTTTGACCGGAAGTGAAATTTGACATTTGCCAACATTTCAATGAACCATTTAAGTTGATTTGGTGACATAAACGTCGTAACTAAAGTTTGTGCTAATTGTAGTTAAGACGTTTCGGTCGCCAACCAACCATTTTAATTTTTATGTTACAAAATAAGGCCGTTAAATATCAAAGCGGATCTTCTTCTTGTCAAAAGTTTGTGTAGCAAGCGGAATCATGTTGCGGAACCAGCGATCCGATATTCCGAGAATACATGTAGATATTTTTGTTCATAAAATATAAAACCTCGATCATCAATTTTCCTATTAATCGTTACCAGACGACAAAAATTTAGACTATGCCAGATTTAAAGAAGTTGTAGACGACAATTTGAAAATGATAGAATGATAAATATCACTGTCTTTCTTGGTAGAAATAATGTAAAATATCTAGAAAGTGATTGTAACATAAGAGGCATCAAACTACGGGATTGTATGGGAATGGGTTAAAGGCAGTAATCTCCCATCTCACCAGATGGGAATCGTAATTGCTATCTAGTGCTTAAACAGATCGGTGATTTTTGCAGACATCATACGTTACGCAAGAAATCTAATTAGTTAAGCACCTTAGATGCGATCTCGGAAATGACATCGTATTTCTTGTATGTCTTGAGCACTTGACTTGGCTCCCAAGGGTAAAATAGAGATGGTGTAATTACAGAGCGACCTGTCTGTCTGCGAGAAATCGCGACTATCATTAATCTTGTGGAGGATTTTTACAGACATCCACCTGAAGTATATGTGATCTCTCACACGAGAAGAGACCATATGGAAAATGTAACAACAGTTGGACCCTTGTCATGCTGAACCTGAAATATTTCTGTTTCGGCGGGAGATATAGACAAAGATCAGCCTGCACAAATGTGCAGTCAGATCTTTGTATGCATCTCCTGTTTGTCCAGTTCAAGTCAGAATGTTTATGAAATAAATTTGAAAGAGAAATGTTGACCAAAAACTAGTGCTTCTAGTCCATTCAACCCTTTGATTTCAATGCAATCCTGAACAAGGGTTAAAGTCAGGATGACAACTTCTGTGGACAACATTAGCACATAGATTGATCGTGGTCGAAATGTCTCGACTGTGTTCCAACATTTCGGTAGATTTATCGACCAATTTATGGTCAAAGTTCAACTTCCTTAGATTAAGTTGGGCGAGAGCAGTCTTCTTGTAAATATCTTGCTTGAACTCAGATTTTGGTCTTGGTTTGCAGTACAAATCCAATGTGTATCCATCCATACACATGATTTCCATATGTTTTAACATTTTTCTAGATAATTTTGAATGTGTCCTATGTACAAATTATTCGACAGAAAATTAAGTAAGCTTAATATTAATACACAATGTGGAATATTTCCCATTAAAAAGTGGACGAAATAACATAAGTAGATGATGTTTTAGGGGATATCATTTATCTATTTTTTAACTGCAAAAATCATTTCGATTTTTCGGTAACAAATCGATCCCATAGACTGTTTCGATGTCAGGGAGAAAAATGTCTTTCAAAATCAGACGGTTGGACGAACAATTCGCAGTCTCAATCAAACTCTATCGAAAACTAATTGCGTCTCGGGAAATCAAGACTACCAAGTCTCGATCGCTAATTAATGGATCGGTGGTCATTCCCACTGAGCTCCGACAGGAAGTCAATCTCGATATTAAATAGCCTTATTTTGAAAAAATTATGGCCAGTTGAATTTACTACAAAGGAAAGGGTTTGTTTGCGACATAAACGTGGTCAAGCTGTAGTTACGACGTTTAACCTATTCCCAAACAAGCCCTCTTTTTTACGCCCCTCACGAAAAAGGCTGTGGAAAACATTGTGGGCATAGAAGAAATTGCTTGTTTCAAGCTTTTTCTTCAATGCCGACAATGTTTTCTACCCCCAAAAGACAAAGATCTTCCTAAAATGTTGTCTGCATCCTCTTCCAATTTCGACCAGTCTAAAATTTTCTCGTGTGGGAACGGGTTAAGTCTCCAAACTAACACAAATATTTCACATAAGTGTCGGCTAGTCATGTTTCACTTCCGGTCTTAAAGGAATGATTTGATTGGTCGATTAATTCTTTGATTGAAAACCGCGATCCATCAATTGTATCCGAGATGAATTTTGTGAGTATGAAGATATATTTATGGCGTGAACGGAAACCAAGACATGTTTCAGACTATATTCTTATGAAAAACAAACAATTTACAAGTGTTCCATATGGTTCAAAATATAAAATACACACTCACACACACACACACACACACACACACACATCTTGATATGAAAAATGAAAACACTACCACGTGTTCTAACACTTCACATGAAATTAGTAAGTTCCTTGAAGGTACATATAAATCGTACACAAAAGTTCAAATTTATCGTCAAAACATATGTACATAGATGTGGTCATGAGGATGGAATACTGGGGCAGTCTTCTTTTAGAAAACAGAATAAAATCAAGCAAACGGCAACATTAGAGGGTTTATTGAAGAAAGATATGAAACATACATGTAGATACCATTATAAAAGGGAATTGTACAAAATATAATTTTTGCGACACCGTATAATTTCCCGTTGCCTCTGTATATAAAAGTAAAAAGGAGATCGATGCCAAGTATTAATTGACTAATTGCCTATGTCGATTGAACAATAAATCGACATATCAAATTATTGATTTGGAACGGCAGTGAACTCTGAACTAAAACATTGGCCGACATTTCTTGCAGCATTTTGTTGGTATTTGCCAGATAAATTCCGGTTCCGTACGAGTTGTAGTTCGTTGACTAATCTGGCGTCTCATAACACAAAATATGCTTCTTTTTTTTCTTTAAGTAATCAAAGTTCATTTTCATTACAAAATAAGCTAATTCACCTTCTTACAATTGTCGGAAAGCATTACAGTTAGAAATTTGAAAGCCAAAATATGTCTGTCAAAATCTATATACGAGCCGCTATTTGGATGACGCAATTTCATTTGATTGCTCTGCCAACGTCATACTTGTTGGCAATAAGCTTGTTGTGTAAGACTTTTCTTTAAAAAAAAAGCAATAGACTCTCAGTCTATAAATTTGGTTATTTGATAGTTATGTCAATATGAAGTAGGCAACATCCATTCTTTAGACTTTTTAAAAGGAACGTGTAACACATGTATAGTGTGACACAACTGGAAATTATATTTTGAAATGTATTTTGTTAATGAGAAAAAAACTATGGTTGTGTAGGTGAAATAGTTTCGATTGTAACCAGATGATGATATAACCATATGTTAAAGTAATCATGTCAAAATATATCATTTATTCACCAATAAAATGTCATTTTGATATAATGTAGAGAAAGTCTGCACGTGTGGAATTTAGAAATACAATTCGTCTAAGAAAGGCAAAGTAAATTTACAAAATAATAGATAATTTCGATACCAGAACTATAACAATTGGATGAAATCATTTTTGATTAAATGTGTGAATCATAAATATACTTTATCACGACAAAGCCTTTTAAACCATCTACTGTTTCTGTGTCAAGTTGTCACAGCGACAATTGACCAATCGCTGGCCCCGTCCACTGACTCCTTTTGCATGCACGCCCACTGACTCTAACAGGAAGTCACGAATTGATTTTCAACGGCGTTATTTTGTTAGATTAATAGCCAGTAGCATGTAACAAAATAGTAGAATAGTTTGTTGGCGACCTAAACGTCGTAACTACTGCTCGATTAAGCTGTAGTTACGACGTATAAGTCGCAGAATCAACAAAAATCGTTCACATAAATGGCGGAGTTCAAATCTCAAAACCGGACTGAATGAATTATTTGATTGGTCGATATATTCCTTGATTGACAGCCGCGATTGGTCAATTAAGTTCTGCTCTAGTGACGAAATATTTCAACATTGGATCCAGAATTGAAGCATCCGAATTTGTCGGACGTGTACAAACATGAGATTTTATCGTGAAAATTACATTAATAACTATAGGAAAAGCAGATAGTTTTCCTAGATCAAAATTTCTTGAAATCTGTTCAAAAGCCTCTTTAATATTTCCCTGTTCAATCCCTAGTTTTTACGTCCCTCTGTTTAATACTTGAGAAAACATTGTGAAAAAAGAAGATATTGCTTGCAAAAAGCAATATCTTCATTTTTCACAATGTTTTCTATTCTATTGAATGATTATTTTTCAAATAAATTTGATTTTATATTGTCGTCTGCAAATCTTTTTATTTTGGGCAAGTCTTAAATTTTTCCAAGGAGGGAATGGCTTAG
This sequence comes from Fragum fragum, assembly GCA_946902895.1. Lineage (NCBI taxonomy): Eukaryota > Metazoa > Mollusca > Bivalvia > Cardiida > Cardiidae > Fragum > Fragum fragum. The sequence continues at coordinate 38,122,929 of OX336378.1, read as the reverse complement.
ATGAAAAGAAGTATGAAGGTATTAGCCATTTGAGCAATGAAAAAAAGTCTATTCCTTTCGAAGAGGATACTAGGCTTTAATTGTGGTAAGATCTTTCGTGTCAGATCTCAATGACAAAAAAGCTTCATTTCCTATCATTCTATAATAATTTAATTGTTAGTTTCGTCTGTCAAAAACAAGCCTTCTGATTGGTCAAAAAATTCAATTCATACCGCCACGAACAAAATTTTGAGCACGAAGCCATTTTGAATGCTTCCGCACAAAATAGTTCCATACAGAAAAGTATCAAAAGTTGTAAAGTTTTGCTTCGTTAGCTCCATGCTATTAAATTATAAGAAATGAAGGGAATATTTTTTTGTTTTCATGGAGGTATGAACCGAAAAAACTAATCAGACTTATGTATGAATCCGCTTCGCGTATTCATACAGTGTGATTAGTTTTTGATTAGTTGGCGAACTAATCGTCGTAAGTATAGCTTGAATAAGCTGTAGTTACGACATTTAAGTCGCGACACAAGAAAATAGTTTACAAAATGGCGGCCAATATTGGAGTTGAAAGCTCAGGTCCAGGCTGAATAAATTATTTGTATGGTCGGTTAATTCCTTGATTGATATCTGCGATTGGTCAATTGCAGGATCTCGTATGTCAATCAAAGAATCAGTCGGCCAATCAAGTTATTAATTTGAAGTTCACTTCGGACGCCGATATTGGACGCCATTCAATAGAAGCATTTTTGTTCGGTTAGCGACCCAAACTTCATAACTACAGTAGTTACTACTTTTAGATTGCCAACCAACGATGCTTTCTTGTGTTAATTGTAACTTGCCATAAATTTCGAAAATAAAGCCGTATGATAATGAAGTGCAACTTCCTGTTGGAGTCAGTGGGTGTTGCCAGCGATCCGTCAATGGCTAGTTTGCGCTAGTTTTTACTAACTACTTAATCTGCAAGTAAGCAAAAGTGCTTATTATTCATTTTTCTTTTAATGAAGATAAGGAACGACCTTTTAGCCAATCATTTTGCAGCAGTTTCGATAGACGAAACTAAAATCTTTTTTTTTTCCGTTGTATTTCATATCATTTGTATGATACAATTGATGTGTCGCTGGCCACGCCCACTGACCTGCAATAGGAAGTTCCACTTAGATTTAAAACAGTGTTATTTCGAAAATTCATGGCCGATAACACTTCAAAAAAAGGTAAAATGGTTCGTTGGCGACCCGAACGTCGTAACTATAGCTTCAACAAGCTGTTTTTACGACGCTTAAGTCGTCAAACCAAGAAAACGTTTCACAATAATGTCGGATTATGTTCGAGTTTAAATAAAACATCGCCGGTCTAAATGAATGATTTGATTGGTCGATTAAATGTTTGATAGATAGTCGCGATCCGTCACTTTGTTGACTTATTTGGCGTCTCGTAGGCGAAATATTTTTGCCTCCTTTCTTTCTTTCAATTTAAGTAACGAACAGTCATTTTCATTACAAAAACAGGGTGATCACCTTTTTCAAATGTATAAAATCATTTCATTTTGAAATTTGAAAATTGGCAGCCAAAACTTTTCTTATAATCAGTGCAAGAACCGCTATATGAGCTAGTGACGCAATTCAATGTATGCGTTATCATTTTGTTATCTGTAATCCATTCCCATTCAAATGACGCCTTCCAACACCCCTCAAGAAAAACAATTGGGAAATCATTGTTTATTATGAAAAATTTGCTTGTACCATGATTAACTCCAAAATTTGATAAACTTTAAATTGTCGTCTACAAAATCCTTTGAATTTGGACAAGTCTAAAATTTTGTTATTTGGTAATAGGTTAAAACCCTTGTCCCTGATTCTGAAAGGTGTTTCAGTATACTTTTGACCTAGATTCACTGTCTGTATAAATAGTAATTTCTTAGTCTGTAAGTTAGGTTCCCCCTGGAATTACAATAATGAGAAACTTGAAAACGACATGTCAAACTATGGTGTAACTTTATTATTTTATAACGTAGGGGGAATTTACCACTATGTTAGAAAAATACAACAAAACAATTTATAAGTTAACAGGGGAACGCTTTGCATTTCGTTTCCATAAGTTGCGAAGCAACTATATGGAATTATATTCATTTGATCCTATTGAGAACACACAGATAATTATGTGAGGTTTCAAGGAATGTACTACAGTTTAATAAATATAAAACATATAACACCGAGACGATCTGATATAACATCAAGTATTCAGTAACAAATCTTTCACGCTGTTAAAAGTTACATTGAGGAGCGATTTGAATTATTTTCTTATCTAGGGTTCAAAAACATCGATACCTCCCTTCTAGCAGCAGTTCCTGGTTACAATTTCAAAGTGGAAAAGGGGACCATGGAAGTCCTTAAGCTTGCCTGTGTCTTTTGTGGATTAAGGTACTAAAAGATTTTCCAAAATTGAAAGTGAGCACTGTGATCGTTCGTCACTGAATGATTGAGCCGTGATGCTGTTGTTGTAATGGCTGCAGAAGTTTGAAGCTATGTTAGATTTTAGACTGTTCGTTTTAGCTACTTCTTATTTTCGGCAATCTAGAATGTATCATTTATGGAAATAGTAGATCTGTTTCTGATAGGCTAAATGCCAACCAACCATACTTTACAACAGGTAATAATATACCAACAGCTGGCCCCGCGAATTGACGCACGAGGCCCCGCCTAGTAACTCCGAAACGAAGTTTCGCTTCGTTTCATAACGGCATTATTTTGCACAATGTATGACCAGAAACATGTAACGAAAAGTAAAATAGTTGTTTGTTGACTTACAGCTTAAATAATCCATAGTTACGACGTTTAAGTCGCCTAACCAACAAAAAAGGTTAACAAAAATGGGGGTCGATGTCGGAGTAGAAAGCTCAGGTCCGGACTGAATAAATGTTTTGATTGGTCGGTTGAATCCTTGATTGACAGCCGCGATAGATCAATTTCATAAAGTAATCAGATTTTGTAGAAAAGGTGGTTGTTTCAGAACTGGTCGCATTGACCTTTTACTATACAAATTTCAATCCCTTGTTTTTAGTCCGTGAGAAAAAAAAGCATATTTTTGTTTAAGAAAGATGTTTGTAAAACAGTATGGCCTGATGACGGCTAGAAACGGATACCTCACGCAGCAAAAGGGCCAAGATCGCTCACCTGATTTCTTAACCGAAGGAAGAAACGTGAAACTGCAATATTAAAGCAGATCGCAATTGTGAAGAGTCAAACAGTACATACAAATTATCATAAAGGATAATAAAGGGTGGCTTTTTGTTGTTACCTAGCAAGGTTCAGCGGAATCATGAGTTGTTTTTAAAATTCACTGCATTCGGTTATCAACACTGTATGACCTCGTTTGCATATGACGCTAACTCAACAGAAGAAAACAAAATGGCGATAGAAACAACCAGCGTCCTGAATTATGTCACATTTTAAGGTTATCGCCAAACTATAGTAAGGGCTCATGTTTATCTGTACTCTTAAGATAGTTTTGAAATTATCTTTATAGAATCGAAAATTGTCTAGCGAATATAACACCTGGTGACGTCAAGATGGTGTTAATTTGAGCGAGTTCAAATTAAAAGTCCCGCCGAAAACTAAAAATAGGTTAACAGCCGACTTATGCTATTAAAAAAACGTCCTAGCTTATTTTCGAAAACGATCTCTGATTTTTTCGCAAAACTGCTTTTAGAATAAAAATGAGAACAAAAGCAGCGGCCGTCTATGACGTAAGCAATATGTGTGTTGCGCAAAACATAGTACACAAATCATAAAAGGTTGGAAAAACAATGCACGTGTTTGTACATTAATGCGGTTCTGAAAACAACATAACTTGAACCGAGCTGATTCCCATTTTAATTCGGCTTTAAATCTTCCATATCAATCATATGACAAGACAATATGTGATTGCCCTGCCTTTTTGAAAGCAAGGCACGACTATATATGAGAGGGAATGAAAATTATTTAAACGTGGGACATGAACAAACATTATAAAAAGTATGGCTCTTTAAATGTTCAAATTGCAAATTGTAATCCTTACGTACATTCGACAGAATGTGATTAAACTGATGTTGTAACGGAAATGACTGTTCATAACTTTGAAAGGTAAAAAAAAAATAAAAGAAGCAATGATATTTCGGATGAAAAGACGAAAAAATAGCCAACGAAGTACAACCCGAATTAAACCGGGATGCATTGGGTAAATACGTTATCTGTCGATTGCACCAATTGTGGTTTCCATAGCATATCAATTTCACCATTAGGTTCCGCTAGCTATTTCTTCTTTGTCGTCCTTACCTGAAGACAAACGACTTCATCCGATAATTTCCGTCAATTAAGACGTTTTAACTTTTGCTGGTCATTCTAGGCCACGAAGATTAACGAAATCGTCCGTAAAATTAAATCATCAGCACATGGAATATAACAGTCAATGCCGAAGATTAGCGACTATTTCCGGTAAAGAACCAGTCGTATTCGACTCGATTTTCTAAAGTAAAAAAACAAAAACACTAGCTGAAATCAATAAGAAATCAAAGGACTGAAAGTGCTGAGAAGTTGGAATGCGCCGAAAGGGTCATAACTATGGAATTTGGTTGAAATTCATTTATTACTTTCCGAGTAAGCCTCCGTCCTTTAAACTTAAACCAGCATTCCCATTCGTGTACATATGTGCGTGAATAACGCACAAAACATAAATCCACATACAGAAATAAAAAAATAGCATTGTCTTAACCCATTCACAGACAGCGACGCTTTTAAATGACCCTCATTATGAAAGCTTTGGAAAACATTGTGGAAATGAAGGAATTGTTTGTTACAAGCAATTTCTTCATTATCCACAATGTTTTCTGTCAAAAAAGATCAGGATTTTAAAGATTTCATCAACTTACAATTGTCGTCTGCTACTTCTTCGAATTTGGACTGGTCTAGAATTTTATCATGTTGGAATGGGTTATAAGCTCGTGTCACGCACAGCAAAATTAGAATTTTCAAGCATAACATTCTCCTTTAGATCAATTGTAATACGTGAACTCCTTTTAGAATCCTGAAAACAGAGAATAACAGCTTCTACAGTAGAAATCAATGACCTCGATGATTATTTGACCCTCAACTCGGCCAATTCTGTAACGATCATACTTAACTCACGTAGATTTTCACTTCAAGTTTATGAGTATACATGGAAATTTGCGGAAATGCGCGGAAACTTGTTTCAGTTCAAATCGATTTGAAATACCGGTTTAGTTATAGGAAAAAAAGAATATTTAAAGAGTTGTGAGTAAAATTCAAAAGAAAAAAAGACGTTAACGTTATTGTAAAGTTATTGTTTGCACATGGTAGTTTTTCCTAAAAATTCCTATAATATGATGAAGATATTATCAAATTATCTTCGGCGCCCTGTAGTCGCGCGATTTCCTTATTCGTTATTCGGCTTTAGAACCGTAAAAAATCTTAAGAAAAAAGGACCAAGCTGAAGGCTAGATGACACTTGTTTAAGGTTTGATGTGTTATTATTGATTTACACTTGTAAATAACGACATAATAAAGCGTAATTATTTAGTAGAAACCGGAAGTTGATATGTTTACATTCTAATTTTCAAAATCTTTTACTTTCGTTTTGCATCTATTTGATTTTTATTGCGTAAAAGCTGTAAATCCCACATTGATCGCGTTAGCTTGATGCCTAAGATCCACCTTAATCGCTCTAGAATGTTTTTAAGCACTGGGCAGTGTGATTATTGTAAAAATGCATCTGCGACCTGAGCCATATTTGTAAACATTGCCTATCTACGGTCACATGACTACCAAGTGTCACTTGAGATCACGTGATTACCAACCACGGGACGGCGAATAAAAATATAAAGAAAAATACTGCGCTGATTATTACCTTATTTTTTCAATAATTTAAAGCAAATTAAAGCATATTTAGAAGTCTCTGAACGAATCTTTATATCATCCTTTACAAATGCTTCGGCCGTAACTAATTGATCGTTCGTGGCAAGTTGAGATGAGAAGTAACCCGAGGTGTATTATTATCTATGAGATCACGTAATATGTGTTATCAAAAAACCCGAAATGAAATTGTCTTGTGTTCATTTTTCGGTTTTGTTAAATCTAAGCTGGAATTGCTTCGCATTCCAACTTAAAAACACAAAATACTCTTTCCAGAGAAATTCACTCATACCTTCCTTTTGCATAGTGATATTAAGAAGGCTCTTGTTTGTTTAAATGACCAAGTAAACGATAGATTGTTTAAATTGTTTTCCTTCCTTTGAGGGAAAATATGACTTAAACTCGTGTTTGTTTACATTATTTTTTATCCATCCTTCGCTTAAATCTATTAAGCAGCAGACTTTCATGCAACACCGACATAATTTATTGATTCATTTGTAAACAGATTAGAATGAAATTCGGGCAAGTTTGCTGTATGAAATATGTTAATATAACTATCAACAGTCGTCATTGGGTTTTATTCCTCACTGTTCCAAGGAAATGATGATATGTGAGCCGAAAATTTTAGCAAGCCGGGTAGTTTCGGTGTGTTGTTGTATCCTTAAATATCTTCATTCTTGATTCTTCTGCATAAATTCGGTCACAATTATAGGGTATTGTGAAACAACTTGTTACCGCTGTAATCAATTGATAGCTCAGGAAATTTGTTTCCATTCATTTCACAATATCTCAAATTAATCGGAAATCTTGTTTTATAATTATGTTGACGAAGCCCATTCCGAAAGTATTTGTCAAGATATCTGCTTCAAAATGTTTTACAAAGCAATTTTCTGTGAAGTATGTAGAGTTCTCTGTGAAATGTTGACTGAGTTATTTCACTGAACATCCATTGGAATTTGTGAATAAAAAGATTATTTTGCGTTTACTAATACGCTGTATGGAATATTTGTTTGAATATAGGGTTTAACGCCAATTTGAACATTATTTCAGTAATATATCGGCGGCTTCAGCACCTAACCATGGATTCCTCGTATGTCTCACACCAGTTCTACCATATCTTTTCCGAACCTCCACCTGCGCATACAACTGAAAGTTTGATTATACACCCATTGGTGGGAGACAACTGTCGGAAAGTATACTTACCGTTACCGGGGATCGAGCCTTGGACTTTATGATTGAGAGTCCAACGCGCAACCAACTGCGCTATTGACGCGGCCATTTATTGAATGCTTACACACGACAAAAAAAAAAAAAAAACAAAAAAAAAACCACAAAATCTTTTCGTTCGTTAGAGTAAGAGATCGACAACGTGTCGGTTAATAAACAGCAAAAGATGTAATTAAAGAATCGCATGAAAAAACACTTTTTTATTTTCGATCACGCTGGAACAGAAACATATCGACGTTGGTCGTGCAAAATCTCGTAACTACAGCTTGAATAAAGCTGTAGTTACAATATTTTGCTCGCCAAACGACGATATTCTTTCTATCAGTTAGCATGTAAACCACATTCACGCTGTTAAGGATGATTTCTAGATTGAAACCCTACAATATAAAACTCCCTTTTTGTAGATTGAAGTAAACCGAATCCAAATATGCAAAGAAAAAATGGGGTTTGTTTAAAACGTCACCGACTATCAAAGGGCTCTTGTGTTTTTACGTGTTTGTGACGCAACCCTAAAAGTAAGATATTAAAATTTATGATACTGATAAACCTTTTATCTATCATTGTCTCCTTTAAATCTAATTCTTAAACACTCACACAGATTTGATATGTCTTGCTTTGATATTTCTAAAGATATATATATTTCTTTTAAATTAAAACGCATTTTTGGGGGGTGGGGTGGACGCTTTAAGATCTTAAGCATTGAATAAGGGGTAATACAAGCGACGCGCGGAGCCGATAAACAACGTTATGATTAAAGACGTTACGGCGTGATGTCCTTCGAGTTGCGTGACAGCTTTTGTAAAAATACTCATAGAAAACACTTATGAGATGAAGAGGACAGTTTTTGTTTTCATGGAGGTATGAACCGAAAAAACTACTAACACTGTATGAATACGCGAAGAGAATTCATACTTTGTGTGATTAGGCTTTTCGGTTCATACCTCCATGAAAACAAAAAATATTCTCTTCATTCTTAAAATGTAATAGTATCGAGCGATACAAAGCAAAATCTGTACAAATTTTGATATTTTTTTTTGTATGGGACTATTTTGTGAGGGAAGCATACAAAATCGCTGCGTGCTCAAAATTCTGTTCATGGAGTTATGATTTTTTTTTTCGACCAATCAGAACGCTCGTTTTTGATAGACGAAACTAGACATTAAATTATTTTCCGATAAATTTGTTTGAAACTTTACACATATACCAACTGAATATGGGTCTTCCTTGTGTGAAAAAATTATGAGTATGTAAAAGTAGAAAGATGAATTATGCATGCTTAAATTTTTGAGAAATATCGAGTGATAAAAAAGCGACGCTCACTCTGACTTTATTGCCACTTGAAATGTTTACTTATATATCTGTAAATCTAAACACACGACCAAATTCGTACTGAAATACACTAAAAGAAACATGCACGGCCGAATATGAGTGTTAGTCCGTATGCGCTTTTGTCCTCCCGTACGCCCACCCGCCTTAAGCTATTTTTTCAAAAGCCCCTGAACAAAATTTAATGAAATATGTTATAGTAAATATAACTCCTTTGAGTATTCCCAAGATATCTGCCCTTGTTTCTGAATTTAATGCGGCTCTTGCACAGATTGCGGGGAAAGGGTGTTCTCAATTTTCAAATTGTTTACCGTAATGCTTTCAGACATTCGAAAAAAAGGGACTGATGTAATTTTGTAATCAAAATGATTGTTCATAACTTTAAAAAAGAAAGAAAAAATGCAAAAATATTTAGCGTTACGAGACGCCAAATTAGTCAACGAAGTTAAACCCGAATGGAACCGAAATTCACCGGGTAAGGACGTTATTTGGCGATTGCACCGATAATTGCGTTATTTGTTGTTTCCATGACGTATCAATTACTTTATTGGCTTCCGCTAGCAATTTATCCGTTATCGACATTAACCCAAGACTAACGACCTCATCCGATAAATTTCGATATTTCAAGAAGAGCAAAGGGAGTATATCACATTGAAATGAATCTATAGTGAATTTAATAGATTTATCACGATGAAAGAATAATTATCGAGCAAACCACGTTAATAACTATTGGAAAAGCAGATAATGTTCTTATATCAAATTCTCGTGAAAATCTATTCAAGAGCCGCTTTATGACCTTTAGACACGGTACCTCTAAAATATCCAACTTGGTGGATTCATACAGCGAGATTAGTAAATCGTTTCATATCTCGATGAAAACAACAACAATAAAATATTCTCTTCGTCTATTTAATAGTTAGCCAGATAAGGTCTTTGAATGGTGCTTCACTGGGGGTGTCAATATTCTTTACCAAAAATTGTTCTTACGGTACTTTTATGCAATTGTTCAAGTTTCACAAGGTCATATATCAATATGAGAGAAAAGGTAGGCGTAATAGAATAGTTGTTCTTACATGAATGCTTTGAAATAATCATTCTAGTGAGAAGATATAGTAAAGAACTACAGATTGCAAAGCCAAAGACAAAGTTTCTGCCATTTATTATTTTTTACTGGTGAAATAAGCATTAGCTTAGTTAGTCTGGATTAGGCAACGGGGCATTTTTACAACACACTTCTTATTTATCATCCAGGATATTTTGGAGTAATCTACATACTAAGATAACAGATTATTTTATCATCTGCATATAAAAAATAATAATTTCGACGATACAGATTGATGTAAAGGGAAAAGCGGAGAACCTGAAGCAAAACCTTTCAGTACACTTGACATAATTTACCAATCGCTGGCCCCACCCACTTATCCCTTTGGCCACGCCAACTGACTCCGACAGGAAATCCCGCTTCGAATTTTGTCGGCATTGTTTTGCACAATTTATAGCCACTGGCATGTAATAAAAATAAATGGTTTATTGATAACCTAAACGTTGTAACTACATCTTGAACAAGCTGTAGTTACGACTTTTAACCCTTTCCTGTACGAATACGTAACTGTGATTTTATACTTAATAAAACATAGTGGAAAAAAAGAAATTGCTTGTAACAAGCAATTTTTCCTTATTCCACAATATTTTCTACCATACAGAATTGTTTCATTTTGAATTGCATACACTTTTCATTGACGTCTGCAAATTGGACCAGTCTAAAATTTTTAAAACGGGAATGGTTTAAGTCGCCAAACCGATAAAAATGGTTCACACACATGGCGGCAAATATCGGAGGTTAAAGCTAATATCCGAGCTGAATGAATGATTTGATTGGTCGATTAATTCCTTGATTAAAAGCCGCGATTTGTCAATTTAGCATTTAATGAAGACAACTCCAATGGTCTCTCTCTCCCTGTACCATTTTATAGTCAAAAACCGCGTCAGTGTATCATTTTATGCTAAACTTGTCTTTTTTTTGCAGCAAACGATTTATAAGATCAAAGGCTTTTGTTCAGTGAAGAAAAACACTGACTTCAAACAAGAAACTAATAATGGTAGTAATAAACGAATGATTAATTAGAATTACAAATTATAATTCGAAAAGTTTGTCTGTTTATTTGAATGGGGTTTAAAGCCGCTTTTTACAATTTTTCAGTCATATTGCGCCGATTGGAGCACCTAGCAATGGCTTCCTGGTATATCTCGCCTCAGTTCCACCTTTACATCCTTTCCTGGCCTTAAGCCGCTTTCCCACCTAAGTTTACGATAATTCACCCAATATATACAGAAGGCTTCCTAATTAGGTATTATTTTCGGTAATGTGCTTTGATAAAGAAAACGAAAAAAAATATTGGTTGATTTGTGGTATTTATGATAGCCTAAAGCCGCTATCCTAATTAGGTTTACGATTATTCACCCATGAATATACAGAAGGCTCCCCAAATTAGGTATTACTTTCGGTAAAGTGCTTTGAAAAAGAAAAGTAGATTTGTGGTATGAAAAAAGTATAGAAAGTTTAAGAATTGGAAAGGATTTATCGGTTGTTGTTGAAGTTTTGTTTTGACTTAGCATAAGACTGGTATTGGAATTGGTGCCGATATCTGTTAGCTCGGTTCAGCCATCATTGTTTCCGACATTTGACAAATATTACCACGACATGTGACACTTGTCACCCACCAATGGGTAAATGGTAAGTAAGACGCCTAAGACAGATGAGCAACAAACGGCTTGGATAGAATGTTTTGGTTTACCTGTGGTAGAAATAACAGGAAGCCATAGTTAGGTACACCAGCCGTCTCGATATTACTGAAATACTTCTGAATGTGGCGTCAAACCTCTATAAGCAAACAATTTTAAAGAGTTTTAATGCTTTCGTAAATAGCTTTCATTTAAAACCAGAAATGGGAAAAGTAAAAATGTTATGTCTTAATCAATATATATGAGAGAGATAGTGATTATCGTTTCGTTTGTAATAGCCCCATGAATATCCCGAAAAGTATATAACTATGTCTTAATTTGGTTCGGGCAATATTATAGAGCTCGCAAAATATCCCTGTAATTTGCCATTAACAAGTATTTCCTGGGAGATCACTCGGTAACATCGGTTTGGTGAGGTCAATTGCCCCTCTTTTCTCAGACAAATTACCATCTAAGTAATATTACAGTGATATCTTAGAGAATATACACGATATTTCTCTTTGGTTGCCTGACTATGAAATCTTGCCATGGGAATGTATTATTTCTTCTTCAATTGACGGATCGCTTGTCTCGCCTTTCGAACGCAAGGCTCTGTTGAACAGCGTTATACTACAAAGAAATTTGTCGCAATTTGATTGGTTAACCCTTTCCTGTTTTTCAAAATTTTAGACTTGTCCAATTTGAAAGAATTTGCAGACAACAACTAAAAGTGGGTTCAATATGAAAAGTAACCAACCTATATGGTAGAAAATATTGTGGGAAAAGAAGAAATTGCTTGTTACAAGCAATTTCTTCTTTTCCCACAATGTTTCTCAAGTATAAAATCAAAGGGACGTAAAAACCAGGGATTGTACAGGAAAGGGTTAATAAACACCTAACTTAAAGTCATTAGCACTGCACTGTGGTAACCTCGCCGGCGATCAAGCTGATCGTTACATTTGTGAGAACCTCTCTGATAGGATTTGAGCCCATGGCCTCTCACCCACTAGTGACTCTACAGCTCCGTTAATCCCATAAAAGCAAATTTCTTTAGCCAACATAACTTATATCTTTCCTGAATTACACTCGACATTTCAACAAAAAAGATGATAACCTTACTTGTTAGTCCACGCTTTATCTATTCCCGAAACTACCAACCCTTTTTCGTGGAATACATGACGTCACAAACTCTAATAAAATGCGCCTTAGGGTGGATGGGTATTTTATTTAAAATTGATAACAATGGAAGCCCTATATCGGTAACGCGATAAAAATTTAGTTTCAAACTTAAGACGATGTCACCACTTGCCTGTGGCTCGGTTGACATCATTTTCTCAAGCTGGAAATAAATCGACATATATCCCGGCAAGAAACCGTACTACTAGTTTAGCAAAAGTTGACGTCTGATAGGCTAGTTATTCACGACTTGATTGTATTCTCTCGCAAAGTTATGCCATGAAATACTGTTTCAATCTCTATATATTGTTCATCATAAATAAAAAACGGAGAGAATTTTTTGTTATAGAGATATGAACAGAAGACAAAAACCTGATCACACGTCTATGTTTACCTACTACTGTGTACTATCATTTCATTTTCTTACCTTCGTGAGAAAAAAAAAATGTCGATGGACTATCAACACCTCGTTAATAAACATTGGATAAAACCGTATTTACGAGTTTATTTTACGCTAACTGACGATATTCTCTCCTTTTCTTGACTTTTTTGATTGACAGCCACGATTTGTCAGTTCATTCGTTTGGAAATTATTGTACGCAAATTGGCGGATCACGTCTGTCACTTATAAAAACCCAGATCAATCAAATAATACAATTAAACAGGAAGTAAGCTTTGAGCTCCAATATTGGTCAACATTTGTGTCAAGCCTTTGTGTATAATATGCGACTTAGATATTGCAAATACATTTTTTTCAAAAGGCCTCATGCAGTTAAGCCATTTGTTGTTGGCGGTGGCCTTGTTCGAAACTAGACAATGTATCATATCTATTGCGGGCATGTCTCTACTGGGCAACGACTCAGTTATGTTGTCCATTGACTGGATTCATTTATTGTATTTCTATACAAAACCCGTCAAACTGAAAATAGAAAGGGGAGCATAGAATTACCACCTACACAAAGGAAAATTGTCACGTGACTTGAAAGAAGACAAGTGTACAGAAGGCAACACTACAAATTGACAATTACAACGATACCGACCGATTGGCCGACTTATTACGAGAATTAAAGAAGGACTGTAGCTTCGGACTCAATATTAGTTGGTTATCATGATAATATTTACTTCTTTGGGCCCCCAAATTCGCCCAAATACCCCGCAAGAAACTTTCAGTTTGGTGATATCTCAAATACGCATGCTCAAACGGATATTCGCAAAGATCGATAATAACCGGAAAAGCTGAACGATACAGTCCGGTAAAAATTATCTGGTACGTTACAAGGAAGCCAGTAACACTATCGCTTCACTTTGGAAGATAGTTCATTTCCCCCTAAAAAGTAGAGACTTCTCATTTTTATTCAGCTCTATACAACAACCTGCAATCATCGATGTAATACTGTTTTCTTGAGATATTCATTCAGCCTTTTAATCATGTTTGGTCAGTATAATGTAGTCTTTTGCATGTCCATGTAAGCATTTTACTTACGAATAAACTACATTTTACTCACAAATAAACTACTGTAAGCTTTTGACACGGAATGTCTTTCCCGAATCTTTAAGAAAGTAAACAACTGTATCATATTGCATAACATACTATTATTCAATAGCTTCAAAAGACATGTGAAAATTAATGTTACTGTTTGTATCCACCATTTCACCCTAACGACAATAATGGTTGATAACATAGAGTTCAACGCCACTCTTAACAGTATTTCAGTTATAACGCAGAGGCCAGTGCACCTAACCATGGTTTCCTACTGTTTCTCACACCAGTACAGTGACACCATTCGATCCGAGCCAAAAGTTCCCCCTTAGGTGCCCTACTTATCATTCGCACATTGGTGAGAGACACATGACGCATATAGCGAGGTATTTTGTCGATTGTAAAAAAGAATGCTAACCAAGCTGGAATTCGAACTCGCGACCCCGACTTAGCCAGCCGGGCTCGGCTTGAGGTATAATGCACACAATCATAAACGCAGAGTACAGTATGTAGAGCAAAAAATAGAGGCAAACTTAATTCAAAAAGATAAAACAGGGTAAAATAGCCATGTTGCATGAAGAGAAGCTATTGTAAGAGACAACAGAGGTAATTCATTTCAATATTCTTATCTTAGTGCAACTTTAATAGGTTTAGCATCGAAGAAAGCCCTACATTTTCAAATTCATCTGATGTTATCAAATCTGGACGATGGGATGAAACTGAAGATGGAATAGTCGGTATAAACTAATGATGAATGACACGCAAGCTTACTCTTATGATATGAGATACATCGAGCGAAAAGAAACCTCCCAGTTTTTTGTGAAAAACATCGACTTTGATCAGCATTCGTTGATTGAGCAGTTAACCAAAGTCGATACCTTTCAATATAGCTATTTTTCTGAATGTAGAATATTCCTCCAACCTACATAACTATCCGATTTAGAAATGACATTTTTATTGACATTTGCTGGATAGTATATTTTTCAATCGTTTGTTTTACGGAGCTTCTTTACGATTCAAAGATCAAATTTGTAACTCGGGTAGAGGGACCATCCGGATACGTGGTGAGACAAGTATTTAAAAAGAAAGAGGTGTGATTCAAAAAGTCAAAATATCAAGGTGTAATGGCTATTCTACCTTTTCAGATGCTAAAAAATAAATAGTTCTTCGTGGACAGTTTGAGAAGGGCCGATATTATTCGTACTTCAAACATAGCCCCTTCGCCTGATGGTAACATATATTTCTTTCAGGTAGATAATCGAGATTTCTCAGAAAATTATCAATCGGTAATTTCACGGAAAATAAAAACGGCAAATTATGGAAGTGATAAACGCTAAGGGTTTTGTTGTTGGTGGTGGTGCTTTTTGTTGTTGTTTGTTTGTTTGTTTGTTTGTTTTTTGTAGATTTAACCATTTCGGTTTAGTAAACGTTTTCTCAGCGGGACCAAACACATTGATGACGTAATTACATCGCTATTAGTACACAGTTAACTTGCCGCAATTTGATGGATTTTTGTGATAAAAACATATTTTGTGTCTTTTTTTTTTCTTTTCTTTTTTCATTCAAGAAATGAAATAATCGTTTGTTTCTCGTCCAAGTTCGATAAATCATTCATTTCGTTAACACAAAAATCTATATAGGAAACTCCACTCTTACAAATATTGTTTTATTTGTTCATTAAATCAAAAATAATTTGATCATGCACCGAAACAAATAAGGCTAAAAACCTTGACTGAAAAAATAATCTTTTGACGGTGAATTATTTTCCTTAATCGTGGTCATGGCGCAGTGTGGCCAGAGTGAAAACCATGACTGGGAAAAAAACTTCTTTCCACTGTGAATAACTGTTCTTAATCGTGGTCATGGCGCAGTGTGACCAGGCTGAAAACCATGGCTGAGAAAAACTTCTTTCGACAGAGAATAACAGTTCTTAATCGTGGTCATGGCGCAGTGTGACCAGGTTAAAAAAACCATGGCTGAAAAATATGCTTACGACAGTAAATTACTGTTCTTAATCGTGGTCAAGGTGCAGTGTTACCAGACTGAAAACCATGGCTGAAAAAACTGTTGAAAGGGAATTAGAATTTACTGTTCTTAATCGTGGTCAAGGCGCAGTGTTACCAGACTGAAAACCAAATGCTGACTAAAAAAATTAGACAGTAAGTTACTGTTCTTAGTCGTGGTCAAGGCACAGTCTTACAAAGCTTAAAATCATGGCTGAGTAAAAACTTCTCTCGACAATGAATTACTGCTCTTAAACGACAGTACCGAAAATTTCTTCTGTTCAATTTACAAAACACTCGCTTTCTTTAATAAAAAGTGGTTCTCCTCTTTTCACGTGCATTTAAGGCAAACACGGGTTTCAAAAGGGAAGCAATCGCTAGTGTTTTGTTACCTGAACGCAATCCTAAACTCGTGTGTTTCATATGTATTCATATAAGAAACATGGTGTCTTTAGTGTATTTATTCAGAAGGTATTAATCTTGTATCTTTCATACATGTCGGTTATGGTGTCTGTGTAGATAAGCTTTCTTTAAATTATTTTAGGTGATTTCTTTACATGGCGCAAATGTAATTACTGCCTCATTTGCATATATGCCAAATATGATCTTGGCGAACCCAATTTTCTTATTTCTCTGTATACTACAAAACTTTCTTTTTTAAAGAGACATTTATACAAATTCATCTAAAAGATTTAAGTCTACTTGTTTGCTCAAAATTCTCAGTTACGTTCCTACTCCGTAATTGACCATTCGCTGGTCACGTCCACTTACATGTACTTCAACCTCGTAAATTAACCCCGCCCGTTGACTCCGATAGGGAGTTTCGATTCGAATTTAAACGCAGTTATTTTGCAAAGTAAATAGCCAGTAGCACGTATCAAAATAAATATAAATACAGAAAGATCTCTTATGAAAGTGCTCTGTCAGGCGTTGCAAAACGAGTCCAAATGACGAGTTTCTTAGCGTATATCAACACATTCGAGTTAAAGATTTTTCATTTGAAAAATAACCAGTTGATTATAACATTTATTATGCTCCAAATAGCTTTATTTCACTCCGCGCCTATTTATTTCAGTAATATTTGTCTTCTTCGGCCGTTAGGACCATGCGCATAAATATCAAAGCATTTTGTTTTCAAAAAATTCTTTTCGCCATCTTGGATTGTCTTTTCCAGGTGAGCAATTGGTTTAAGGGGATTCCTTCTTTGGCACTTAAACATTTGAAGTGTCACGAACGAACATAATTTGGACGAATCTATACTGTATCTAAGGATGACAACCTTCGAATTTTAGGGGCCGCGGATATAGCGCAGTGGTAGCGCGTCGTAGTCTCAATCATAAGGTAAAGGCTTCGATCCCCGGCAGCAGCAAATATCCATTCCGTCAATTTTTTCCCTACAATAGATGGACAATTGTAAAGCTAAGTGTTATGTACCGATTGGGGGTTCGGAGAGGATGTAGTGGTAGTACTATTGTGATAAATATCAGGAATCCATGGTAATGTGATCCAGCCGCCGCGATATGACTGACATACTGTGAAAAATGGCCTTAAAACCAATTCAATCAATCTAAATGCACCGTGATAATTCGTAAATCGCTTAACCGTTTAACCCATTCCCACACAATGACGCTTTATGACGCATCTCAAGAAAAAATAATAAAATTGGTAAAACACAGTGCAAAATGAAGAAATTGCTTGCAACAAGCAATTCCTGTATTTTACATAACGTTTTCTACTTAGAATATTGAAAAAATCTAAAATTTCATAAAGATTAAATTGTCGGTTGCAGTTTCTTTCAATATTGACCAGTCTAAAATATTCTCAAGTGGTAATGGGGTAAGATATAGACATGGACAGCATGAGAGATATGCAGTATTTGATCATTCAATCTCCTGACTAGAGCGTACACGATTAGTTAATGGAGGTTAGGTGTGTGTGTGCTTGGCGCCATTTTAACTGTAATATCACCAGTATTCTGACATTTTCTGTAAGTCATAGATTAATTGATTTAATGGGGTTTAACGCCACATTTAATAGTATTACAGTCATAACGCGGCGGCTGGAGTACCTAACCACGGAATCATAGTATTTCTCACACCAACATTACAACGACTTCTTGTCCGAGCCTCCAGCTGCTCATCCAACTCAGGTTTACGATTATCAACCCATTGGTCGGGGTCAACTGTAGGTCATGGAACATAGTGGATTTGTTAAAGACAGCCGGCGATTACAGAGCCATCAGGTTGATTATTGCTTGAAACAAGTTGTTAACGAAACGGTTTTTTTTACAATATAGTTACGAGCATTTATTTCTTCTTATTTCAATGTGTATTTCAGTTTTTTATTTGATTTGTAGCCTTTAGAAGTTGAATGTTAGGCCATCGTGCATTCTCTCTCTTTGCTTGTGAAACACTTATGCTCGGATAACAGAAATTTTCCAGATGTTTAACCTTAAAAGATGAAATTGACCTTGTCAGCTGACCTTGGCCTTGGCACAAGTAGATGCATATCAATGAGAGCTATCATCGTGTCAAATGTGAGAAATCAAAGTTGAAAAGTATGGAAGTAAGATTTTCTATCGTTCCGGGGCATAAAAATTCTATCAACTGATTTGAAAATACATTCTTTAGTTTCTTACCCAGTAGAACACAATCCCTCAAAGTTCATCGACATATGAATAAAGTTGACTATCAACACGACGCATTGAGATATCTCAGAAGCGACAGTGACACACCAAGCGAAAAGGTGTCTTCGAGGTTTTTATTAACTACGTTAATACAAAAAAAATCAGTCATCAATCCGTAATTGATCAATCGTTGCTGTCTGTAAAATAACCAGGCGACCAACGAAATCATCCATTGAGACCAGGAATTAGCTTTGAACTCCAACATTGGCCGCCATTTTTGTAAACCTTAACTCGCTGGTGTGGCGACTTAAACGTCGTAACTACAGCTTTTTAAGCTGAAGGTTCGACCTTTAGGTCGTCAACAAACTATTCTAATTTTTGTTACATTACTACTGGCAATAAATTTGCAAAATAAGGCTGTTTAAAATCAAAGTGGGACTTCCTGTTGAAGTCAATGGGCGTGGCCAAAAGAGTAAGTGGTCGGGGCCAGCGATTGGCCAATTGACGGGTCGCTGGCTACTCCTTCTGACCTCCGAAAGGAAGTTTGACGGTATATTTTGCAAAAAATTATCATCAGTATCATGTAACAAAAAAATTGAAAAAATGATTAGTTGGTCACCTAAACGTGAAACTACAATTCGAATAAGATGTAGTTACGACGTTTATGTAGTTAAATAAAGAATGCTAATTATTAATGTCGTGATAAAACGTTAACTTCCGATCTAGATTTATGATTTGATTGATCGAACGACTTTTCGGATGACAGCGGCGATGCGTCATTTAGGACCATAAAGTGTGATTGAAAAACCGTTTAATCTTTAGATATATTACAAAAGCCCGCTCACAATGTTTCGACATCGGTCAGTCTGCATATTTGCTCATCCTGCCAAAGAGGGTACCTTCTAAAGTTGCGATATTGTTCCTTCGTGAATGACGCGTCGCATTTATTTTTTGTGTATTTTGACCACGTCAAAAACCCGGAAGTTCACCAAGTCATGTGACCATTACGTTCTGGGCGAGACAATTGTTACAAAGGAAGGGCGGAAATAATTAGGGGTGGCCAATACAAATGATAAAGGTCCAGTCTCTGTGGGTATAGCTTGAAATATCACTAATTGAAACTGATTTTTTTTTATATCACCCGTCTCTCAAAAACGAACTAGGGATTAGCGAAAGGTATCTACTCCGGGCAGACTTCGAGAAGACAGCAGTCTGAAAATATTCGATAATTCTCCTTATAGGTCGATTTTCTAAAGTATATTTCGAATGGTCGTTCAATATTGAAATATTAGTCTTGGTTGCTTTGCGCTTAAACCGGATACTTTACCCAGAGGTGTGGAGTTTAAATGCCCGACTTGTTCCACATAGGCTTTTCTATTTGCGGACAAGTACATACAAGGGCAAATCTTGGTACAAAATGGTACAAAGATATCTGATTATTTATATTGATAAAAAATTCATTTTTTTAATTAAAAGGTAAAAAATATTGATGTTAATGAAGAAAAAGCTGGATTCCAGCATTTTCTCCATTAACAACAATGTTTTCTCAAAATCGTCTCATTACTTTCTTGCTTACATGTTCATTTTATTGTTAGGACAAGTAGAAAATGGTGGGAACAAATGGGAAAGAACTGCATACCGATATATCTGCTTTAGCACTTATATAGTGTCCCGTTAACCAAAAAACGGGCCTTCTGGGTAGAGCTAAAAGCGGGGCACATAGTCTGACCACTGTCAATACCTTTGAACTCTAAAACCGATCTATTCATTAATTGTTGATTTTACGGAACACCCAGTATGTCCGTTTCACTTTACGATCCAAAGGTATCTGTGTATAGGAATTCCAAGTTTCTCTATCTAGTCATCTAATGATATCCGTTTTCTTTTGTGTGTCTCGGTATCGTCCGTAAAAAAAAAAAAATCAAATCGGTTCAGGTTTAACGCTGCTTGACCTTTCCTGTTATGCAAACTCTTAAACCTTTCCAGATTCAAAGGTTTTGCATACGAAAATTTAAAGTGGATTTTATTTGGAAAATTACCATCTAGTAGGATAGAAAATATTGTGGTAAAAGAAGAAATTGCTTGTTACAAGCAATTTCTTCTTTTCCCCCAATGTTTTCTCAATTACAAAATCACAGGGACGTAAAAACCAGGGATTAATCAGGAAATGGTTAAAATTAAAATGTAGAAACAATGTTCGTAAAACCTCAAAGTGTATAAATCCATTCCTTACGATGACAATAATGGGTTGTGTATACATGTACAAGTTATAGTAAGTGATCAGAGGCCAATTTTGTACATACCTGTATAGCAAAAATTGGCCTTTGATCACTCACAAAGACTTGGCCATCTTATATTTACGCTCTTCTGAGTTTAACCCATTTAACAATTTTATCCATTACCAGACGGCAAGATTTCAAATCGGTTCAAATTGAAAAGATTTGCAGACGACGATTTAAATTTTATGATGTTCTAGATTTTTCTACTTGAACATTTATTCGTACGAATATAAAAAAGATAGTTCCATGAAAAGTTTTATGAAGATTAGTCCTATACTGCTCAAAGTTTACCAAAAAAAATAATAAAATAAAATAATTAAGAAATTAACTGATATTTTTTTTTTTTACTTAGGTATGAACCCAAAAAAATTATTACACAATGTGAATACGCAAAGCGGGTTCACACATTAATAATTTAATTGTTAGTTTCGTCTATCAAAAACGAGCGATCTGATTGGTCGAAAAATTTAATTCATACCTCCATGAACAAAATTTTGAGTACGCAGCCATTTTGAATGCTTCCGCACAAAATAGTTCACTACAAGAAGGTATCAAAATTTGTTAAGTTGTTGCATTTTTCGCTCGATGCTATTAAATTGTAAGAAATGAAGAGAATATTTTTTGTTTTCATGGAGGTATGAACCGAAAAACCTTATCACACAATGTATGAATCCGCTTCGCGTATTCATACAGTGTGATTAGATTTTTTGGTTCATACCTCCATGAAAACAAAAAATATTCTCTTCATCTCATAAGTGTAATTGGGTTTTTAGATTTATACCTCAATCAAATAAAAAAATATCATCTTCGTTTCTTAAATTAAATGTAGATCATACAAATTATTTTACTATTTTGCGGGGCAAATATGGACCTACTTCGTGAGCAGGCATACAAAATAGTTGCATGCTCAAAATCGTGTTCATGACAGTATGAAAAAAAAACTGACAGCCACTCACAACGCTTGGATCTCGAGAGACGAAACTAAATCATATAGTAATAGTTTGTTTTGAACATCCTTGATGAAGTGTCTAATTTCAAGAACGAAGGCAGGATTGCAATATATCTGAATTTGAAGAAGAGAGAAAAAACTGTTTGTTCGATAGTATCTGAACAACTACTTGTGTCCCCGAAGCAATTACACGAACGTGGGAAGTAAAAGCCTTACAAAACGTAATGTATCCTTAATCTGTCCCTTGTGCTATACAACAATTAGTATCGTTTATATATACTTAATTACTTTTCACTATATTGTTAATGTAAGAATTGTCTAAGGACTTCTTCGAATTACTCTTAACCCATTACCATACGACACAACTTTAGACTGATCTAAATTCAAAGAAGGTGCAGATCACAATTCTTAGATGATAAGATTTTAAAAATATTTTTCTTTTGGTGTAGAAACATTTTTGGAGATGAATAAAATGCGTGTCACGGGTATTTTTTTCATTTCCCAAAATGTTTTCTAAATCATTTGGGGCAACACAGATAACATTTTCATGCGCTGAAGATTTCAGAAAGTATTGTAGGAAAAGTCCTATCCCGCCTAAAACTTATTTGTGTTGTTTTAACCCTTTCCTGTTTATTTAAATTTTAGACTGGTCCAAATTGAAAGGTTTATCAGACGACAATTCTAAGTCCAACTTATTTGAAATATAATCATTCAATAGGGTAGAAAATATTGTGGAAAAAGAAGAAATTGCTTGTTACAAGCAATTTCTTCTTTTTCCACAATGTTTTCTCAATCATAAAATCACAGGGACGTAAAAATCAGGGATTAACCAGGAAAGGGTTAACATAAACACAATTTAAAATGTGCATGGATTAAGACGAGTCAAAATTATGTTGTCTGGTAATGGGTTTGTTAGGGCGTTTCAAGTCGACGACGTTTCAATCTTCAAGTGGAGACTTGTGAAGTCCATTGAATATTGCATAGAAACATACTGTGAGCAACCCATAGCACGCCCGGTAATCTCGGGCTCCATCTCTTTTTGGAGAACAGTACAAAAAGGAGACAATGTTACTTCTGATAGGGAGCCAAGGACCGGAACTGAACAGAAAAGGTGAGAAAAATAGTGCACCTCGCGTACAATTTGATCTCCTATTAACCTATTATGCATCTTCCCAAAACGTCCCGAGTTTCATACCACATAGACATGATTATATTATCCGTTGGCGTTGATAAATTTCAAAAATAATTCCGTTTGTGAATAGAAACTTGAATCAAAGTTTGGACATCGGACCCGATCAAACACGAAAATGCGTGTTGAAATCGTTCAAATCCATGTTATCAACAGTTCTGAAAGATTTAAGTTGCGATCACTATGAAATGAATGATAACTTGTTGATATAGAATAATGTTACCACAAAGAACAGCGTTTTCCTACCCCTTTTTACGGATTTTCTTAGATGAGAAGGAGACCAGGATGCGGTGCGGGAGACGAGGACTTAAAACAGCTTGATTCTCGATAAATCTCGTGTTAATATCGTTGACCATCCAATTTATATGTGAATCCCAAAATCCAATTGGTCTAATTTTCATTCACGCGAGAGCATATGCCCTTTATTAATGAGTTGCGCTTGTCAATAAATAGAGGCGATCGACACCGAATTAAATAAGTAAATTTGGCATGTGCTATGAAAAAAGGATATTTTGATAATTTCGAATAGAACCGACATTTTCAGACTGCACACACTGCACAGGCTACCCAGTTGCGAGAATTTTCGTTGTTTGGGATTTTCTGCTTCTCCCTCTCAGTGACCAATATTTGATTGCATGTATAATTCAGATCTGTTTCACATACTCATATAGTTCCTGATCGGGTCACATATACACATTATAGAAAACATTAAAGTTTAGGAGGGTTTTGGTATAACATTGACAAAAGCCAGCATCAGGTAAAAAGCAGACATATTTTCCCTCAAATGAAGGAAAACTCTTTAAAATCTGTTGTTTATTTGGTCACTAAAGCAAACAAGAGCCGTCTTAATATCAATATGCAAAAGAAAGGTATTAGTGAAGTTCTTTGATAAAGTATATTGTGTTTTTCTTATCGATGTCAACTCGTGTTTTTTAACATCCAAATTCTTCGCCGGAAATGCTCGCTTATCATCGGCGTCGACTGTCACATCCACGGGTGCGAATGACGGACTTTACGGACGACTTCGTTAATTTCCGTGGACAAGGTAGTTGTCTGAATGACTAGCGAAAGTGAAACCTCATAACTGACGTCATGATTTTATGTAAACAAACCTTAAATTGTGGTGGGTCACAATTTAAAACATCAAAACTTCTTTCGTGAAATTTAGGCTTACCGCGTAGAATTATCATGATCTAATAATTTCACTCGTCATATTAAATTATGCTTTTGGGCCTGGAGTTTGTTTTTCTAATTAATTTTGTAGTTAGTTTTTTTTAGAAAAGATTTGGCTTTACTGAATAAGAATCTCACTAATCAAATGGATTGGTATTGGCTTTCTATCGAGGATCAATACAGCTGACCAAGCTGACTTGTAAATTGACCTATACCAAAAAACATAACATTATAGTACACGTATATGAATTAAAATTTGTGTTCAATGACATGAAATGAAAAACAAATCGTTGGTTGGCGACGAAAACGTCGTAATCACAAATTGAACAAGCCGTAGTTATGATGTCTAAGACACTAAACCAAATAAAATTGAAGTTGAAAGTTCATTCCGGTCTAAATGAATGTTTCGATTGTTCAATCGTCTCTTTGATTGGCTATTGCGATCCGTCAATTAAGAATGGCTATTGTGCAAAGCCTCGTCATTATTAACTAAATGCAGATTTAGGCCAGCCATGTATATGGACAAACGGACAGACTGGAGAATGGACAGACAGAAGGACCGAGTCGCGTTGATAACAAGGAACCTGCAATGTAAGAGAAAATAGTCCTCTTACAGTGGAGATGTTTAAGTAAACGTTTTATCTCCCTTTATTTGCTTCGGATCATCTTCGTAAGCCAAGGGTTTTAACACCATCCTGTTCCTTCATCTTCGCAAGCCAATGGTTCTGACTTCACCTTGTTCTCAAGGGACAAGGTGGAGTTAGAACCCTTGGCTTGCGAAGATGAAGGTCAGATAAGATGGTTAAAGTAAGATGTCGATGTGCGAGTACTACAGCATTAATTAGGTTAAACTTGTACTTTATACTACACTAGGAGTCTTATGAATAATGACAATGGATTTTTACTAAGAAAGTAAGATGATTTTTTCGTTTACTCGTTACGCCCCAATCAAAGCATTGATAACCATCGTCATGTTTCCTCACGGTTATAAGGAGTGGGTTTTGCTCGGATATGCATTTCCAAAGCAGAAGTCAGAGAGGCTGGCGATTTTATTTTTATTTTTATCTATTTTTTGGGGGGGGGGGGGGGGGTAATGGGTTTAATGCAAATTTTTATAGTAACTACCACAATATCTTGTCCAAGCCTCTCGTTTCTCTTCCTACATAAGCTTACGATTTCCACAAATAGGTGGAGACACAAGTCGGAATTGGTATTTGCCGTGACCGAGAATCGAATCCTAGAATTTATGATTGAAAGTCTTATTCTCTACAAACTGCGCTATGACCGCGGCAATAGCGGATCGACAGGGGTAATAAAAGTCACTATTTTGTGACAAGAATATGACCAGAGATTTGAAATTAAAGCCGAACGTCGTAACTATAGCTTGAACAAGACAGTTTCAACCTTTCAAATTGTTTAATCGTTGGCGTCCAATATCTCGTAGATAGACTTTGAATCATTGATTTTTTGTTCAATTTGGAATAGTAGAGTAAATAAATTCTAGTTTCATGTATCATGATTTTCGCGTTTCGATAGGCTAATATCTTTTCTTGTTTCAATGAACAGAATTTTGAGCACGCAGCTGTTTTGTATGCTTTCGCGCAAAGTAGATCCATTTAATTTTGCTCAAAACTAGTGAAATAAATTCTTTTTTCGCTTGATGGCATTAAATTATAAAAAATAAAGAGAACAGTTTTGCTTTCATGGAGTTGTGGACCTAAACAAATTAATTACACTGTATGAATATGCGAAGCAGATTCATACAGTACTGTGAATAGGTTTTTAGGTTCAATCCTCAATGAAAACAACAAAAATAGTCTAATCATTTTTAATGACTTTTATTGGGGCTTTCTTGGTAAAAACTATACGGGCACTTACTTGGATAAAAAAAATTCTACATATTCCTTGTTAGACCTCATTTAGAATACTCCTAGATGGTCTCCTTATTTAAAGAAACAAAAATGGCAGTCGAAAACACACAGAGAAGAACTACCAAAATACTAACCAACATCTATTACTTACGATATGAAGATAGACTACTCCATCTGGGGCTCCCATCACTGTAGACAAAGAGCAGACACGATCTAAGTTTACAAAATCGTCCATAACATCGACAAGACAACCAGTAACTACCTCTTTAAGTTTACTTCATACAAGAGAACAAGGGGTAGCCATACAGCAGTCAAGATTAGACATCAGGAAAAATAGTTTTAGTATCCTTGTGGTTGAACCATGGAACAACCTACCTTACAGTGTAATCATGTCACCTAGTGTAAACTTTTTTTCAAATTAATCCTTTCCTGCTCAAGCCCTGGCGTGTGCGTATCTGTAATTTATAATCTAGAAAAAAATGCATGAGAAGAAGAAATTGCTTGTAACAAACAACGTCTTCTTTTTCCACAATATTTCCTACGCTGTTGAATGACGATTCTTGATCTCCCACCAATGGATAGTAAACCAAACTGAAATGAGCACCTGAGGGCTCGGAAAGGATGTAGCCTATATTTCAAAAATACCGTTAAAAGTGACGTTAAACCCCATCCATTCATTCTATAAGAATGAATGATTTGTCACCGATAGTACTATAATATGGTCTCACAAGCTGATTCAGAATCCCATTATAGCACTTTGATATCGTTTGTCCTAAGTTTACAACCACCTACATCTAGGTGTTTTCCTTATGGCTTATAACAGTCATAACTTATTCCCACATAATGATGTTTTTTTGATGCCCCAAAGAAAAAAGAGTTTCGGGAAAAATTGTTGAAATGAAGAAATTGCTTGTCACAAGCGATTTCTTCATTTTCCACGTTGTTTTCAACCAAAACAGGGACAATTTTTAAGTGAATCGTTTATACTTGTCGTCTACCATTTCTTTTAATTGGACAAGTCTAAACTGTTGTCCTCTTGTAATGGGTTAACCATAGATGAACACGCACCATATTGCCCATGTTTCTCCACAATCAGATTATTTTCCATTAAATCACAGTTCTTTTACACGATGACATACAGTATACAAATTATTCACTGGTGTTGAATAAAGTCGAGATAAGTGCAAAATTGACAGAACTTTTACAACAGAAGAAAAAGATATTATTGTGCAAGTTTCATTATCGTTTTGTGTTACTTAAAACTACTAACCCCCTGCTTAGATCATGCAACAGTTGTAGAAAGCGAAAGGTTGGTTGCAACTAGTAACATTGTTTGTTTGATTATCACCCCTCCTTCTTCTACTTCTTATTTTCCAACTGAATGTCTTGGGCCAGATAAATACTTACATGTATAAATATTGCCATGCCAGTACATTTCATATCATCTGCTCGGAATCGTACTTTGAAGTGTTGTAAATTAGCTATTGCTTGAAAAGCACTGTTTCTCTTTTCCCGAAAAAAATCCCCCAAACGAGGTACTGGCTTTTTGAAGCATCCTCGCAAAATATTTTGAATAAACTTTTTTTTGTTGTCGTTGTTACTGTTCTACACCAAGATTGGACCACTTTAAACTTCTTTTACTTCTCAGCTACCGAGCAAATATGTTTTGTTAAGGGGGGGGGGTAATTTTCGTGCCATTTCTTTATTCTTATAGAGTTTATCTTAAACGATCTCGTCAATTCTTTTTCCTGCATTTCTCTTTCATTTGATTAATACATTTTTGCTTGAGCGTTAATTTATTCTTATCAACCAAACAAGCAAAAAATCCACATATCCTTTGATCTATCAATCAATCAATGAACCAACCAATTGATCGATCATTGTTGAACCAATCAATCATTCTGGCAATCAATCAAACAATCATTAACCAAACAATCGTTTAATCAATCGGTAAGTCCACCATTTAACCAAGCGTCAGCTAATAATCAAGTAATCAAAGAATGGAGAGTGCGGCGTTAAAGTATCCGTGTTACTTTGATTTTGTAAAATCATGCTAGGTAACTCTGACTCGACATCCGGTTAAATATTGACATTATGGCTGGCACCGACTATGAGAGTATTTTATGCGTAAAACCTCAAGTTCACGTCTTTCGTATACCTCCTCGGCCATCAAATAGAGGTTACAGGTACTCATTTTATGCCATTAACCTTGATCTCTCACACACCCATTCTTGATATTCTTGAATAGCCGTGTTTATTCACAGCGGAAGGGGGTGGATCTTTCACAGAACTTCACAAAAAATAGTCTGATCTTCAGAATGGAACTTGAATTATGAACCTGAATATTATGAACAGCATAGAGACGTAGTATATATGGGAAAGGCTAACTAGTATTGAATCCTAACGTGTTTACTTCAGCAAAACTGAGTTTGCATTGCTCTAGTTTGAGTTACCCTCAGTATTCATACAGATACAGAACAAAACCAACAGGTAATAGGTAAGGAAAAAGTTAGAATCAAGTGAGGCTCCTTAACTAATTCAGGGTAACCAGACCCCTTACCATCAAACCACTTAAAGTTAGCATCAACCGCGCATGCTCGGACCTAATTACAGGGCTCTGCAGACACTCTGAATTTGGGGAGAAGTCACTTCTCATTAGTCTGAGAATTGGGAGAAGTTTTTCAAAATGGGGAGAAGTGGTGAGACTTTCAGGAGAAGTGGATCGCGTTAAAAATTAAGTTTTTGCGCGTATTCCTCATTTCTATCAGAAAATAAAATAGCTTTTCAACCAAGTAGTTGCATTTTATATTATAATTGTATCATGCAATAAACATAGAAAATACTACTTATCCTTTCAGTCCTCAATAAAGATCTTATTCCTGTGAACAAATACTTTTGTATTTTTCTTTTTTTAGGTTTGAGAATTTAAGAGTTTGATTCTGATTTTTTTTTTTAATATTTCATAATAGATTCATATATGATAAAAAAAGTCATTTAATAAAAAAAATGCAAATAGTGTATAAGCAGTCTGAATGAAATGAGTAGTGTTTCTGAGAAAAGATTTTATTGTAACAACATGTATTTAATCAAACTATTACCAGAAGAAAAAGATCAGACTGGTACAAATTGAAAGAAGCAAAATAAGACATTTCACAGTGAGCTTAAATAAGAAAGTAGGTGCCAAAGAGGGTAGAAACATGTGGGGAAAGGATAAATTGCTTGCTGCAATAATTTCCTCCTTTTTCCACAGTTTCCCATAAAAACATTTCAAGATGTCAAAATGGGGGATTGTGTGGTAATGAGTTAAAGTCTGTGCACTTTACCTGATAACATATAAATGGGTAAAAATTGTCATTAATTGGTCAAAAAAGGTCCTCAGTGATTAAGTCAGTTATAGTGTGTAAAGGGTAAGGGTTACTGCTCAGTACACAAAACCAGACTCTGTACATGCAGAGGTTTAAAGTTAACACGGGATAATTTGTTCCATTTTATAGGATTACATGTTATTTAAAGAAAATTAAGTAAGTGAAATTTAGTTTTATTTTGGATAGAGTGTATCATAACAAGAATCTCAGGAAAAGATCGTAGAAGCCTATAAATTGTTTGCCATAATTTTCTTCACTTCTTACAATTAAAGCAGATAACTCAAATTGAAGGATTCTAAAGAAAAATGAATTTACTCTACGTAGATTTTCGGCAGAATTTTTTTTCAACAAGATTTCAAATTTTTAAAAAATATTTGACTTCTGGTAAATGACACGGCGTCCGTAAATGTCAGCCATTATTCTCATTATGTGAAAGTAAGCAACAAATCTCGTAGACTGATGATAACTTAATTTACAAAAATAATTAAAACTTAAGAAGGGAAAGGATTTTGAAAAAAGATTTCTAGTGCCGAGAGTATACAAAGCATTGCCGAAACCAACCAGCGTAGGTGTGAATGAAGCAAGCATGTTGACTATTAGCTGCCAGAACATACACCTATTTCTGATAATCTGCTGGCCTCGCGACTGCAATATCGATTTGCGATCAAAGGGCTTCCGACCGACAGTTGTATAATTGCACACTGTCCCCTACTTTTATAGCCACTGGGCCAGATTTGGATATCACCTATCGTTTTCAGGCGACTTCCCGAAAATTCCAGGCGACTTCGACTTCGCTTTGATCAGCAAATCAGGCGAAGTTTTATGAAACCAGGCGACTTTTTCGCCTGAGTCGCCCACTCTGCAGAGCCCTGAATTATTGCGCAATCGGTGTCGCGTAAAAAATCCGACCCGAAAAATCAGCCTATTTCATACGCATTATTACGAAGATATCAGAGGCGAACCAAACAAGAAATTTGCATAAATGGGCGGGATTTGTTCTCAACCTGGCGTACAGGACTGTTTGGGGTTGTAATTAAGCATTTTCGGACTAAATAAATGTAAATGAAAATTTCGAAATCTATGATTTTCCAGGTAACGGTAAAATACGCATTTCATTTAGTGATTTTATGAAAGTTTAACCATTTTTCTATGAAAGAAGATCAAATTTGCATTTGTTTTTCAACGTAAAATGCCTTAACTCAGGTCTTGTTTTGAACTGGTGATGGACTCCCAAAGGGAGATAATTATGCAAGGACAGCCCCCGCCACAAACCGGAAGTACCATTCTATGAATTATATACAAAGTTCTTCAGTGTAAATTGCGAAAGATATTAACAATCTGCACAATTTTTGACTATTGTAACAGTAATTAATGTCTGTAATTGATTGCAATATTGCAATTAAATTAGAAATTCAAAAAGACGAAAAAAATCATGGAAAGTAGTTCGTACCAAGATGTTTACCGTTACGTACTTGTAAGTTGTATCGTAATTTCGTCGCGATTTGCCTCAATATCTTAATTATAATGTTTAATTAATCAGCAATTAATGCAACAGATATGAAAGTATATATTATATGTTTTTGAAAACGGTGAAAATTATTTTGAATTTTGAGTTGACGTGCTAAATTTGAACTTGAAGTGACTTTACTTTGAAAACATTGAAAGAATCAATGAGTTCGTCCTTTCCCCTCAATGTTTTCTTCCAAATGCCTCTATATCAATGTAACATGGCTGTTGTTCATTCATCGATTAGTGCTCAAAAGTAATATGCATTACATATAGTCATTGATTTGTATTTGATTTCTTCTTTTAACCCCCCCCCCCCCCCTAAAAAAAACCCAAACCTAGAATGAATCTCCTGTACACTGAGTGATGAAGATTTATTATATACCTTGCTGTGAAATCTTGGGATTTCTCAGTGTTATAAATTTTGTCAATGTCACTTGATTGACGATAACACTTCAGTTTCACCCTCTGTAATAAATCTTTAATTGTGTATTCATTCGCTTTTTTTAATAGACCTTCTCTCTATAAAACGATTGGTTTTGATATTTTGATAAAAAATAAAATAACAAGGAATATGGCAAATATAGTACCAACTGGTTACTCCAGATATGAAAAAATATTTCACTTAATATTTCACTTGGTTGTGTTGTTAGGTGTTAAAAAACTCTTGCTACACACTTGTTTAGCAAAGCATTCTCATGAAATATTTATTCATATCTGGAATAACCAGTTGATTATCCTCAATATTATATTCGAAACAAAACCGGAATTGAGTCCAGAACGAACAGAGCTAAAGTTCGAAAAGATAGTGATAGAGACTCAATAACTCAGGAACCATCTTGTGTTGTTGTTGGATCATACATCAATAATTTTTACTTACAAGATTATTGTCAAGCTTTGCCCTGAGCAAGAAATAGCTGTAAATTATAGCTCTGTCTTTGCACAGCATTTTGTAATCAAATAAGTGTATTTTTTGGCAATTGACAAAATATCGAATTGTTTTCTTCCTTTCAAGCAATGAATTTACTGCATTGCAGTTTAAAACAATTGTCATATATTTCTTTAAAAGCTTGCCCCATTTCTGCTAAATGTGTGAAAGAAATTTTTCCAGGTTATTATTTAGTTTAAGTATTCATTCTATGAATGAAATCCAGTTCATGTTAATTGAATTACTCTAAAATTTCATTCCTTTAATTCAGTTGTTCATTTTGCAAAGCTTCAGATAGATGGAACAGATGACAATCTTAATCTGATGTTTTATTTCTTATCATTCTTATCATAGAATTGTGATGATGTTGAAGAACATAATTAATGATGAGTTTTACTATCTATCTATCTATATATACTGCCCAACTCCCATTTCGGGTATTACTGGCAGGTTTTAACATCTTAACCCATTCCCACACAATGATGCTTTTAGATGCCCCAAATAATAAAGTTTTAGAAATATTGTGGAAAATGAAGAAATTGTTTGTTACAAGCAATTTCTTCATTATCCACAACATTTTCTACCCCTTGAGTGAACAAATCCAATATTTCATCAACTACAATTTGTCCTTCTGCAGCTTCTTTGAAATGGACCATTCTAAGAATTTTGCAGTCTGGTAATGGGTTCAATTCGAATAAATCCCTTTATCTGAAGCTCTAAGTATCATTTTATTTATTTTGAAAGTTCTTTCTATTTATTTTAGTTATCTAAATGTTTAAATTTGAACACACACACGTATATATTTATAATTATAAATATCCACACCTTACTGTTCTGAGAATGTTTCCTTTTCAGATATGATTATTAGGTATCCTCCCAATTAACAGCTCGGAAATTGTTACCACATTTTTTAAAAAAGGGTTTTATAACTTTATATTTAACAGATTTTTGAAATGTTTACACATCTCTTTTTTTTTCATTTGTAGCAATTTAAACAAGAAAATGATGAAAAATTTGAGACAAGTTCTTTATATATTAAACACTGCTATTCAACTTTCTTTTTTACAAAGTAAAGCTTGGTGGGTGGGGTATTGTCATAAAACTGAACCAAATTCTTGTATTTTTGAAATAAAATATCCAAGAATATTATTATATTTGATAATTTATACAACATATCAAAATTTAATTGAAAATTTAAAAGTAGACAATCTTTAAGTTATGAAACATCAAAATATATGCTTGTTGGTCTATTTTCAGGTACATTTGTCCCAATAATACTTTGATTTGAGTCACAAAAGAAGTTAAAAAATGACTACATCATCAAGTTAAAAGTGCTATAAAGGTTATATAGGTTATCTAGAGCTGCTGGTGTACAAAAAACTTAATATGGGGATAGAATACTTTTTTAATAAAGTGAGGTCAACTTTTTTAATAAAGTGAAAAATAAGCAAATTTTAGAAGGAGTTTTTCGGGTTTTTCATCTCTATAAATTTTATAATACTGAGAACAATATAGGTAAAGTATACATTTTTGTAAATGGTATGGCCTATTCTACCAGAAAAACATAGGTTTTGCATCATTTAATCAATATCCCAAAATCACCGATTGTTGCTATTAAAGTGTTCACTTAATTTGCAACATTGATACAAAACACGATTCCAGAAAATAGCAGAGTTCTTCAAATTAGGCAAAATCCATCTTAAAGAATTATGAGATATTAATTAACATTGCCAAAATAGTTGGCAGGAATTATTCTTGAACTTATAATTGTAATGAGAAAAATGAAGCAAACTGAACAAACACTGATGTAATAATATTACACAAACTACAATGCAGATAGACCTAACACCTTGTTACTTCTACACCCGGCATCTGTAAGATGAGAAGCACATAGGTTTATCAATCAGGGTTTTCATTAATAAGCAATTGCTGATCTAAAGCATTGGTTGAAATCGACCTTTGATTGGTTGTTATCGCCAGAATTTAAAAATATCAATCTTTAATGCGATTTTACCCAACCACTGGTTTATTTACTGCGAAACCTGTCTAATTTGTGTATCAATGGTACGAGGCCTAACATTGGATACTTTAAACCAGTCATCAAATAATATACAACAATACGAAATTGTTTTCGCATGTTGGTAAACATGGACGCCAAACTAAAAAGAAACTAGACAATGTCCAGTGCTCCAGCTGGGATTTAAAAGGGGCAGGGTGCTAGTGCCCCGAAAGGGCACTTCGAGTTGCGAAGCGACGAGATGGGGAGGGGTAGGAGGGGGTGTCCCCCTCCCTCTTTGGGGGGGGGGGGCTCCCCCAAGTACATTTTGAATTTATAGAGCTTAAAGAAGGGCTCTAGTGGATATTTTTAATATAAAAATATTCATGATATTGTAACTGTACAAACAAATATTGTAACTAAAACTAGAAATCAGGTCATGGTAATTACAATATTTTGTTAGGCCAACGATTGTTTGAACTTTTTGACACTCACAGATTATTATCTTTTTTCTTTATTCTTTATCATTTTCATTATAAACACATTTTTTCTGATATAATAAATTTTTTATCATTATTATTATTATTAAGATAGAAACCTACGCGAAGAAATCAGTAACTTTGTTTCCCCGTGCTAGCATTGCCAATCTTGATAAGATTACGTAGTGTACACTCTCTTATAAGGAATATGAAAATCTAAATGTTCGAAAATATACGTGTTCACTTGTTGAAATAAAACGAATAGGTGATTTCTTTCAATAAACTCTCTGACTTGAATTTGTAATACAGGGGAAATTACTTTAAAGAATAACAAACCGCTATATAAAAACTTGCCTCGTAATGTTTCCATTTCTCATTCACTGTTTAAAAATCAGACAAAAAAAACCAAAAAAAGAGGTTCGACTTTAATAATCGATGTATCTTACTTTTAGTGCATTAATTTTCAAAACTAAGTCGTCGAACATTTGGGAAAAAAAGAATCTTATTCTATGGGTCCCGAATTTTTCCGAAGATATAGCAAGGGAAGAATAAATTGTGGTGGAAGGAAGAAAACTATATTCATTTGAGACCTACATGGAGGGTGTCAAAATCGGTCATCGTCCAAGCTAACTTGCTTACAGCCATACACAAGCATTTAATTGGTAAGCAGTGTTTGTTTACAACTGTCAAATTGATTTACGGGCATGTGCTAATCGCCATGTAAGGATTATCGGAAACTGGTCCCGAAAAACGAATCGCGCTTTGTGATTGGATGACTTGCGGATATAAGCTGCACCCTTCACTATACAGGTCGTAATGCGTATGTTGGATTAACGCATTGGTAATAAGGATCAATCTAATAAATGCGATATTTAAAGAGTAGTCGCTATTTTGAAGAGTATTTATAGAATTTAGGGTCTTTTATTTGGGTATGGCAATTAAAAAAAGGGCAGGGCGCCACACTTTGAGGGCTGGGCGAGGCGCCTTATGAAAGGGCCTAGCTGGAGCACTGTTGTCGCAAAATGGACTAATACCCCCCAACAGCGCTTGTCCATGCACAAGTGCTATCTGCCAAAGGCCATAAGAAAAAAAACGGATTTTTTGATTAAAGGGCTATAACTCAGTCAAAAATCAATGGACCATAACCAAAATAGGATATGCACATGCCTGACAAATACCGAGTCTTTCTGTGAAATTTGAATCAAATCTGTCCAATGGCTGCTGAGAAATTGAGCGGAAACGATTTTTCACCAAAGGGCCATAACTCAGTCAAAAATTAATAGACTGTAACCAAAATGGAATATGCACATCTCTGCTTGATACTGATTATATCAATGAAGTTTGTAACAAATCTGTCCATTGCTTGCCGAGAAATTGAGCGGACACGATAAAGCTACAGACGGACCTACCGTCAAAACCAACCGACCGCCAAGCTGACTTCTATATACCCCCTAAATATATTTTTGGGGTTATAAAAAGCCTCGACTGAAGACAATCTTGGTTTCTTTGACTTTGCATTTGGAAAGGACCATGATTTCAATAAGTTTAATTTGAAATATTATCATTAATGAGCTTTGAAGGGTATAGTTTTACGTTATAGTGTAATTTGGGTCAATTAATGCATCTTATAGACTTAGTATTTCACCCTCGAAACTTTAAAGTCTCTTACTTAATTGCTATCACAATTCAACGCGATTAAAAAGACCATAACTATTAACTTGTAAGTGGTATATTGAAAAAATTATTTAATCATGAGTGTCCTGTAGTTTGAGAATTTTCTTAACTAGATCTAGGCAGTGTTGGTAAGTATTATCAGTTAAATGAGTTAAAACTGTAAGAAGATCTACAATGTAAAACACTAAGGAGAGCTCTCCAAATGGATTGAGAAATACCTTAATTCTTTTTCAGCAAGGGGGCTTTGCCCCCCTGGGCCCCCTACCAGGGCATTGTCCTTGACCTACAAGGGGGCCTAAGGCAGCCCCCTTGACCCCCGGCTAATCTGTTGGTTTCCAAATTATATCTGTTGTCCCAATACTTATTGAAAACCCTGATCAATGTCAGTTTGTCCATTTATCTGCGAGTAGTTAACTAATGAAAAATCTTAACAATTGCAATTATTCAAACTCTTGTGAATGTGTATGGCTTATATTGGGAGGTAGGTCCCTTGCATCAACAGGCATCAGGTTATTGTAAGGTCTAGATCATCCATCAACAGTGCTCCAGATAGGATGTTTTTCATCTTATTTCCGTACCAGATACAGAAAGTTTTTGTGGTAAAGGACACTATATGGTACAAATCCATACAAATGCTTACACTTTCAGACTTGAAACTCATGTGTTTTAGTGGGGGACTTAACAATCTCACTTTGTGAGACAGAAATGTGAATTCAAGTTACAATCAGAAATTGTAACCAGCATTTAATTTCTTTATTTTACTAATTTGTAAATGAATTCATCGCATAGCCTTCTTGATTTGCCTGGTTTAACGCAATTTGATCATGAAAGTGGCCAAGTTTTAAAATTGGCTTGCAACTGAGTATGCCCCCTGACAAAATGAAAACTGGTGACAAGTTTCCTTTGGTTTCAATTGTCCTACACACTCAGGCAATATCCAACAGTAAAGTAAATGACAAAATTTTGTCCTGTTAACCACGGTACGTTTATTGCCAACTTTTTTTCCCATTTGATCCCTTCATGAGTCTCAATCACATCAATCTTGGTTGGACACAAGATCTGAAAGAAAATGGTTTCCTTGACAACCAAAAATAAGCCAACTGACAGTTTGAATTGCGGTGAGCGAGACATAGTTGTCGCTATGACAAGTCAGTGTTTGTGCGTTAGTCCATTAGTCGTCCGTCCGAATTTGTCCGGACAATTACTCCTACATTTATGGATGGATTTGAAAATAACTTGGCACAGTTATTCTCCATCATGAGTGATGTGCCATTTGAAAGAATTTTTGGAATAGTTCTAATGTCAAGGTCACTGCTCATGGTCAAACACTAAAATTGTGATTGTCAAGAGCATTTCTCCTACAATTATGGGTGGATTTAAAAATAAATTGGCAAAATTATTCTCCATCATGAGTAGATGTGCCATTTCCTGTGAAATTATTGAAAGCAGCTGCAATACATTACAAAAAAAAATATTTCAGAGCTTCAGATTGGAAGTTAGATCAGCCAGACTGGACTGGACGATTGAGAGTTGTGTCTAAAGGCAAAGATTTGTTCATAAAGCTAGAGGATAAAATTTCAGGTATTCATTTTTATTAGTGACATTTCCTATCAACCGATTAACTCTTTCCTCTTCAATCCCTGGTTTCTAGGTCCCAATGATTTTGAAATTGAGAAAACATTGTGGAAAAAGAAGATAATGCTTGTAACAAGCAATTCCTTCTTTTTCTGCAAATTATTTTTATCCTACAGAATTGCTATTTTTCAAATTAAATTCAATTAACCCATTCCCACACAATGACGCGACAAGAAAAACAATTGAGAAAGCATTGTGTAAAATGAAGAAATTGCTTTTAACAAGCAATTTCTTCATTTAACACAATGTTTTCTTCACAGAAAATTGATAGAATCTTAAATTTCATGAACTTTCAATTATGGTCTGCAACTCCTTACAATTTGGACCGGTCTAAAATTTCATAGTGTGGTAATTGGTTAAATTGTCGTCTGTAAAACCTGTGAATTTGGATAGGTCTGAAATTTTGCAAAACAGGAAAGGGTTAAAGCAGCTCTGGCACAGATTATAATTAGGATATTTTTCATTTCTTACAATGTATTTTACCCATTAACACAGACCACTAAATTTTAGACTGGTACAAATTGAAAGAAGTTCAAAGTACTCTTATATATTCAGAAAACCATTGTTGACAATGAAGAAATTGCTTATGATATTTCAACAATGTTTTCTAGACCAAAATCAAAAGATTACCTTTAAAATTCACCAACTTCAACTTGAACCTGTCATCTACAACATCTTTCAATTTAGACAAGTCTTATATTTTGTTGTGTGGTAATGGTTAAAAAATTTTAATAAAAAAAGTCCCATTAAATCATGCTTGGTCAGTTTGTTTGTCTGTCTGTTATCTCATACAAGTTTGATAATGGGTTATGAAAAGCTTTGTTACAAACAATTCCTTCATTATTCACCATATTTTCTGACCCAAAAGATAAAGATTTTAAAAATTCCATTAACTTGAAATTGTTATCTGCAACTATTTTGAATTTGGGCCTGTCTAAATTTTTCTCATTTTGTAATGGCTATTTGGTTTAATAGGTACATTGTAAATTACTCCAAAAAGATGCTATTGGTGAAAACATATTTGTTATTCAGGGGAACTTTTTGCAAAATGTCCTGTGGAACAGTATCCAGGCATAGCTGTAGAGTCTGTAACAGATTCAAGTCGATATTTTGTTTTACGTATAATGGACGAGAATGGTAGGACGGCTTTTATAGGAATTGGTTTCGAGGACAGGGGAGACTCATTTGATCTGAATGTAGCCCTACAAGATCATTTTAAGTAAGTACTTTCCTACATTTTGTCTTGAAATCCAGCAGGCTTTCTGAAATTTACTTACTTCTACATGTGAGATTTCATATATTTTGTTACTGTTAAAAGTTTCGTTGAACCCCATTCAATCAATCATATATTTTGTGAAAAAATAACACACATACACATAAAACTCAAACCTGTTTTCATTTACGAATCTATAGATATTTTGGAAATATTTTGGACAAAGGATGTGAATGTTCATGAACCTCAAAATGTAAGTATGAAGTAGTGATTACTAAATTGGTTTTATAAATACAAGGAATTGTAAAATTTCATCAATTTGATATCTGCCGTCTTAGGGCTGTTGGTAGCGCATCAGATTCCAAATCTTCAATCATGTGATGTCATGGGTTTGATCCCCGGCAGCAACACATATCCTTTCCAAAATTTGTCTCTCAACAAAAACCTTAGTTG
Organism: Fragum fragum; assembly: GCA_946902895.1. Taxonomy (NCBI): domain Eukaryota; kingdom Metazoa; phylum Mollusca; class Bivalvia; order Cardiida; family Cardiidae; genus Fragum; species Fragum fragum. The sequence goes on along the minus strand of OX336378.1, from coordinate 38,083,770 downwards.
GATAGCAGCTTGAGGCTAGGAAAGGATGTAATGATGGTACTGGTGCAAGATATATTAGGATGTCCCAGAGGAATATATTGTCAGGTGCTCCAGCCGCCACAATATGACTGAAAACTTGTTATAAGGGGGGGTTAAACTCCATTCAAACAAACAATCATTGTTGACTATAATATTTTCAAATTTGGACCAGTCTAAATTTTTGCTATCATGTAACGAGCTCATCAATTTGTTTTCTTGCCACTGTCTTTGTATGCCCCCGCATCGAAAGATCGGGGCATATTGTTTTAGCGTTGTACGTCTGTCTGTCGGTCTGTCAGACTGTCTGCAAAACTTAACCCAACAAGAGGGCTGTTGGCCCTGGGGTGCTCCCCTGAGATAAAGCACTTTTTCTTTCAACAGTCTAATTTCATGTTAAGGTTAGGATTATGATGCAAGTGGGCCATACTTACAGATATAGACTATGTACCTGGGGATTCAAAAGTCTAAATTACAAATTCCAAGGTTATAGGGCAAATTTGAAAGAATGAATTTACTTTTTTCTCCCTCTGTTTCCATGGGTTATAATTTCAGAAATAAGAAAGAATTCTGTGAACTGATGCTTCATACCTAAGGGACATGATTTTAGCTATTTTGAAAGAGGTCAATAAACTGACACATCAAGGCTCTACGCCTCCTGGGTCAGGAGGAAAAGATTCTTAAAGATTATTTAAATTTTCACTTTTGTTTCCATGGCAACCAGAGATTTGTACAGATTTCAATTCTTTTAGCAATTTTTAAACAGTCCTACACTTAAGTGACTTCCAGCCAGAAATTTCCTGGAGAAAGTAACTGTAAATGAATTTTCTGTGGTCAGTTAAATATGCAAACTGACCCTCAAATCACCCCAGGACCTCAGATTGGTATGTTTACTGATAAGCCCAGGATGTAATTTGAGTAACTTGAGTATAAACTTTGTAATGGTGATAAATCCAATTCTCGATCATGAGAGGCTTTTATCAGCCTAACTACATTCTAAATGAAACATTCACTCTGTACATATCAGCAATTCCATATTAAATCATTATCACAAAATTTGCCCTTTTGACAAACTTAAGAATATGAGCTTAAAATAGTAGATTTGAAAAAGAAGCAATTTCTCATTTGTAAACAATGATTCTTACATAAATGACATTTTTCAATTTGAAAGCTTTTTAAAATGCTGTATTTGGTAGTTTTAGCTCACCTGAGCACAAAATGTGTTCTTTGTGAGCTATTGTGATCGGTCATCGTCCGGCATCAGTCTGTCTGTATGTCCGTTCATAATTTAAAAAAATTCTTCTACTCCTAAACTATCATGGAATTTTAACTAAATCTCACAGAAATGATCCTTAGGTCATACTCTTTCAAAATACCTCAAAAAATTGATATCCGTGTAAAACTGTCGGTTGCTATGGAAACCAAGTGAAAAAACTTAAAAAGTCTTCTCCTCCCAAGCCATAAGGCCAAGAGCTTTGATATTTGCTAGAAATCATTATCTATTGACCCTCTCCCTAAATACTTCAAAGAATTAACGTATCTTGAAAATTAGCCCTTTTCTTTGCAATCACTGATTTTACATAAAAATAAAGAAAGAACTCTTTGAAAACCCTTTTCTCGAAAAGCATAAGGCCTAAAGGTTAGATATTTGGTATAAATCATTATCTTTTGATCCCTCCTCAAAGAATAACCGTATCTTGAAAATAAGCCCTTTTCTTTGCGATCCCTGATTTTACAGGAAATCTTTGAAAACCTTTTTCTCCCAGCCATGAGGCCAAAAGCTTTGATATTTGGTATAAATCTTCATCTTTTGGCCCTCTATCAAAATACTTTATAGAATTATCGTATCTTTAAATTTAGCCAGGGATGTGGAAATACAGATTTTCTCTACTTGTCCATGGACAAATAAAATGTGATTTTCTACTTGTCCAGGATCAAAATGTACTTACCCGTAAAAAGATGAAGAACACATAAATTTTGAGGAAATATTATTTTTAAAGAAGAAAATGATGGACCTCAGCATTTTCTTCATTAAAAACAATATTTTCTAGCCTTAGATACAAACATTATGCTCATAAATCTCTTCTATCTATTTAGTACCATTCCAAGATTTGCCCTGATATTTACTTGTCCGTTACTTGTCCACAGACAAGTAGCCTTGAAAAATGTACTTGTCCGCAAGTAGAAAAGCCCATGTCGGACAAGTCGGGCATGGGAATTCCACACCCCTGATTTAGCCCATTTCTGTGCATTCTCTAAAACACATAGAAATGAAGAAGGAAGTCTTTGAAAGTCTTTTTCTCTCAAACCATAAGGCCAAAGCATTGATACTTGGTAAAAATCATCATCTTGACCTTCTACCGAATTACTTGGAAGAATTAACTTACTCTGAATATTAGCCCTTTTCTAAATGATCCTGTTTTTACATATGAATAAACAAGGACATCTTTGAAAATCTTCTTCTACAAGGCTTTAAGGCCTAGATGCGTATTATCTAGTCTATATCAAAACCCTTTGAACCGCTACCAAAAATCTTCATAGAATAATCTTAAAAGTGAAGTTCCATTTTTATGTGATCCCTGCTTTTACATAAAAAGAAAATCTTCTTCTCCCAAACCATAAGGCCCAGAGCTTTAAAATTGGGCATATATCAATACCTATTGATCCTTCACCAAACTACTTCATAAAATTGCCGTATTCTGAAAATAGCCTTGTTCTGTGCAATTCCTGATCTTAGAAAGGAACATATCTTTGAAAATCTTCTTCATCTAAACCATAATGCATAGGGCTTTGATATTTGGTATGTATTAATGCCTATTGACCCTTCATCTAATTACTTCAAAGAATACCATACTCTGGAAATTAGTGCTATTTGGCGGGATATTCAATATACTTATTATTAAAGGAGGAAATCTTCTTCCCCAAAATGAATAGGCAGAGGGCTTTGATCTTTTGTACATATCATAAAGCCTTGAGCCATCATACTCAGGGGAGCGATTTAGGGCCCTCATGGTCCTTTTTTTAATTGTATACAAGCCTAAAATACTTTTACTACAAATTGTTAACCCTAGCTGTATTCAATCACTGGGTCTTGCAGCCCTCGATAATAATTGGTGAAATTTTCCATTTACAATGATATTTAATAGTATTTCAATTTGAATTCCAGGCAATTTAGACACACTTTAAATTGTAACCTGCCTCTGTTCTCGATTTCAAACAGGCTGTCGTTTAGGGTGTGCGTATTATGCGTTCACAGAATTGATACTTAGGCCATGATCATTCAAATACCCAAAATAATTCAAAACCATGAAGAACATTGGTTGCTATGCCAACTAAAAGAAACAATTTTGGAATTATTTTTCTTCCACACATAGGGCATAGATCTGTCAAATTTTGAATGCAGCATTTACGTGAGGTACTTCAGCTACCAAAATAGTTCAAATCGATTGGGTGAGGTCATCACAAGCCTTATGCTACTGGAACCCTTTTTTTACAGAGATGATTGATTGATTTATTGAATGGGGTTTATCGTCGCTTTTAACAGTATTCCAGTAATGTTGCGAAAGCTGGAGCACCTAACAATGGATTCCTGGTATTTCTCACACCAGTACTACTACTACATCCTTTCCTAGCCTCCAGCTGCCCTCCCTTTAGGTTTACGATTATCCACCCATTGGTGAGAGACAAATGTCGGAAAGAATTTGTGCCGCCGCCGTTGAGAGATAAATGGACAAATCTTAGTAAATATTCTCCTTACATTCCATAAGGAATTTGGCTTTCAAATTTTGTAAGTAGCATCGCCTTATCAAGTTATGGTATTTTTATAAAATACTATAAACTATCAGTCTTCGACCAACGTAAGCCCAGTGTGTTGTGGGATCACAGATTTTACATAGAGAAAAAGAAGGGCGTATTATAAAAATCTTTTCCTCAGAAACCATGAAGCCTGTAGAGCTTCCAAATTTTGCTTGTGGCATTTCCCTATGGTATATAACTTTCTTTATAAACTTATAAAAACCTATGTTGTTGGGTCTCGAATTGAAGAAGAAAGGAATTTTTGAATAATCTTCCTATACCATGAGGCCAGGAGATTTCAGTTTATGCCCTGTTGGTACTGTAAGAAAATACTTTAAATGTTTATGCTTAGATCAACATATAAATCATTTGTTGCAAGATCCCAGATTTCTTTTATATGGAGATTCATAATTTAAAAGAAAATCTCCTTAACCGAAGACTAAAGCTTTCGAATTATACAGCCAGCATTACTTTATAGTAAATCAAAGTACTGAAAGTACATGTACTGTAAGCTAGCAAAGTATTGTTTTGTTCAATAATCTTCTTTGTCAAACGTTATCATGATAAAGAAATGAGGTTAAAGTAAGAAAGGAGTTAACCCATTCCCACACAATTCCTCCTGTTTACGCCCATCAAAAATTAGTTGTGGAAAATGATGCCATGATACTTTAGAGAAACTAAGAGGCTAGAATATGGGCTATTTTCATCAAATATACAAAGTTTGAAGTGTTGGTTGATGATTATATTGTCAAGCAACTGTTGACAGCATCGACTTGAAACTTAATGAAGCGGTTCATCCAGGGGTTCTCAAATGCGCTTACCAAATTTAGGTCCGCACCTTACCCACTTCCTGTTTTAGGATTTGTCAACAAGTTAACCCAATGAATTCCCATATTCCATCGAATTTACTTTAAACATTAGGATAGATTTTTTAGAAATTTGGTCTGATCAATCAAGAATCAAAATCATGGGACAAGAGACTTCATGGAAATTTCACTATAAAATCTTTTTTTACACCACAAAGTCCACAGTTTTCATCGAATTTTCTTCAAACTTTCAGAGAATGATTTTATAATCCTAAGAATTGATTTTTAAATGGGTAAGGTTAATAAAGTATCACGGGAAAAGGGGCCTTATGAGAACTTGATTGAAATACCCTTATAACATAATAATGTTCACAGTTTTAATCTGATTCTCTTCAAAGATAATTGTGGTACTGGAAACACTTGAAGAGGGGCCTTATAGATTATCATTCAAAACAATCTTTAAAATGTATGCGATGAAGTCCACAATTATCACCCGATTGTCTTTAAAATTTCACAGACCAGTTGTAGGGTCGTAAAGAAAGTTCGTTTTGGAAATAGAATAGGTCTATAAGAAAACAAAGGAAAGGGGGCCATATTGATTGTTGCTCAATATAATAAAGGGGATAAAGTCCAATTAGTTATTTTCATTTTATGCATTCTTCTTTAAGCTATTAGCTTCCTTAAATTTTATGTTACTTTAAGGGAAAACTTGATGGTCAGTAGAGCGCCTCAGGCCCTGATGGGTCTCTTGTTAGGAAGAGAGCCTTAAAATTTCTGAAGAGTAGGGTTTATTAAACCCATGTTTTACCAAAAGATGTTGCATAATGAGATTTACTTAATTTTTAATGACATTGAGACATACTAAAGATATAATTGTTTAACCCATTCCCACACAATGATGCTTTGTGACGCACATGAAGAGGAGCAATTTGGAAAACATTGTGTAAAATGCAGGAATCGCTTGTTGCAAGCATTCTATCCATTTCATACCTATAAATTTGAAAAAAAAAAAAACACTACAATTTCACAAATCTTAAATTGTCGTTTAATTGCAGCTCCTTTTAATTTGGACCGGTCTAAGATGTTGCCGTCTGGTAACAAACTAAAATAAAGTACTTACTATTTACCCCACAATACAGGACATAGATAAGAACAAATTTAATATGAATGAATTATACTTAAAAGAACCATCTTAAGATTACAACAAGCAGTTGGATCAAAGAGAGTCTTTACTTGTCAAGTTTAGTCAATGCAAACACACAAACTCATTGTACAGTAAAGTAGAATGACCATGTTTAATGAAGGTAATCCCTCTGGAAAATAATTATAAGTATTATCTTCACAAATACTTTTCAATATGGTTTCAAACCTTTCATAAGATGGGTAAATGTAAGTATATAAGTAGGAATTATGGGCTGGCTATTAACCCATTCCAACACAGTGGAATTCTAGACCGGTCCAAATTGAAAGGAGCTGCAGACGACAATTTCAAGTTGATGGAATTTAATTTTTTTCGTCTTTTTGGATAGAAAACATTGTGGATAATGAAGAAATTGCTTGATCCAAGCAATTTCTTCATTTTCAACAATGTTTTCAAAAGCTTTTTCGTTGAGGGGCGTAAAAAGGAGGGATTGGGTTGGAATGGGTTAAGACTTAAAACCAAGGCAGGTACCTTACATGCACCTCTGTATTTTACATGACATATCATTAAATCAGGGTGTAACCTTTTTAAAAAATATACATTCAATAGTCCAAAATCACTTGATACAGTAAAAGTGTGGTTGAGATGGAAAATCTGTCTGCTTGGAGAAACATAAAATCAACAGAATAAATATGACTTGTAACACTGATAAGCCCAAATGTGTGACTTCCTGTTATCAGGATTGTTGATCTAATGGTCGGTCAAAATAGTTCTATTGCCCCCATGCTGTTAAACTCCCCAAGAATGCCAGAATGACTGTTACAGTGATACTGAGATCTGATTTTATCTTGATTCACTAGTGAATATTTTCAGGCACTAAAGTATCTGACTGTAAAGGAGACCACCTAAGGAACATTTCTGCCAATTTGGTTCAAAGTGGCCCAGTGGTTTGGGAGAGGATGTCATTTAAAATCTTTATTTCTATATTAACCTCATCCCCCTCCCAGGACCGAAGGATTATGATTTAAGCTATTTACAAAGAGGTCAATATACTGATGCTTTATGCAAATTATCAAGGCTCTACGCCTTCTGGGTCAGGAGGAGAAGATTCTTAAAAATTATTTAAATTTTCACTTTTGTTACCATGGCAACCAGAGTTTTTTGATGAATTTTAATTCTTTTAGCAATTTTTAAAGGGGACCACCTAAGGAGCATTTCTTCCAATTTGGTTTGAATTGGCCCAGTGGTTTGGGAGGAGATGTCATTTTAAAATTGTTCTTCATTTCTATATAAACCCCTTCCCCCTGGGGCTTTGCCCCTAGGGACCCAAGAATCATGAGTTTAGCTATTTAAAGAGGTCAATAAACTGACACATCATGCAAAATATCAAGGCTCTACGCCTTCTGGGTCAGCAGGAAAAGATTTTTAGCTCTACTGGCCAAAGGCCACTAGAGCTAAAGCGATGGCTTTTTCCCGTCCAGCATCCGTCCGTCCGTCTGTCTGTCCGTCATCCGTCCCTTAAACTTTTCCTTGTTTACGCCATAGAGTCCACAGTTTTCATCAGATCCCCTTCAAACTTTCACAGAATGGTTGTACCATCATGAGGATTGTTCCTTTCGAAATTGGGTCAGATCCGTCAAGAAACACGGGAAAAGGGGCCCATTGAAAATTTAATTAAAAATTCCATTAAAAATCCTCGTTTACGCGATAGAGTCAACAGTTTTCATCGGATTCTCTTCAAACTTTCACAGAATGATTGTACCAACATAAGAATCGTTCCTTTTGAAAATGGGTATGATCCGGCAAGAAACACGGGGAAAGGGGCCTTATGAAAATTTAATTAAAAAATCCTTGTTACGCGATAGAGTCCACAGTTCTCATCAGATTCTCTTCAAACTTTCACAGAATGATTGTACCAACATAAGGATCGTTCCTTTCGAAAATAGGTATGATCCGTCAAGAAACATGGGAAAAGGGGCCTTATGAAAATTCATTAAAATTTCAATTAAAAAACCTCTTTACGCGATAGAGTCAACAGTTTTCAACAGATTCTCTTCAACCTTTCACAGAATGATTGTACCAACGTAAGGATTGTTCCTTTCGAAATTTGGTATGATCCGTCAAGATACATGGGAAAAGGGGCCTTATGAAAATTTAATTAAAATTCCATTAAAAATCCTTGTTTACGCGATAGAGTCCACAGTTTTCATTGGATTCTCTTCAAATTTTCACAGAATGATTGTACCATCATAAGGATCGTTCCTTTCAAAATTGGGTATGATTCGTCAAGAAACATGGGAAAAGGGGCCTTATGAAAATTCAATTAAAAACTCCATTAAAAATCTTTGTTTACATTATAGAGTCCAGTTTTCATCGGATTCTCTTCAAACTTTCTCAGAATGATTGTACAATCATAAGGATCATTCCTTTCGAAAATGGGTCTGATCTGTCATGATACAGGGGAAAAGGGGCCTTATTAAAATTTAATTAAGTAATTCTTGTTAACACTCTAGAGTCCACAGTTTTCATCAGATTGTATTTTTACTTTCACTGAATGATTGTACCATCATAAGGATTGTTCCTTTGGGAATTTGGTCAGATCCATCAGGAAACACGGGAAAAGGGGCCTTATGAAAATCTAATGGAAAAATCTTTTAAGAAATACTCTTTAACACTCTGGAGTCAATAGTTTTCATTGGATTCCCTTCAAACTTTCACAGAATGATTGTACTATCATAAGGATTATTCCTTTCGAAATTTGGTATGATCCTTCAAGAAACACAGGAAAAAGGGGCCTAATGAAATGTTTAATAAAAAATTCTCGTTAATAATCTAGAGCCAACAATTTTCAACAGATTCTCTTCAAACTTTCACAGAATGATTGTACCATCATAAGGATTGTACCTTTTGGAATCGGATATGATTCCTCAAGAAACATAGGAAAAGGGGCCTTATTAAAATTTAATTCAAAGATCTTTGTTAACACTCTAGAGTCTACAGTTTTCATCTGATTGACTTCAAACTTTCACAGAATGATTGTACCATCATAAGAATAGTTCCTTTCAAAATTTGGTATGATCAGTCAAGGACCACGGGAAAAAGGGGCCCGATAAAAACTGGATTGAAAAAGTCCTCATAAACACAATAGAGTCCATAGTTTTCAACAAATTCTCTTCAAACATTCCCAGAATGATTATTACATTAAATTGATTTTTCCTTTCGGAAGTAGGTTTGATCCATCAAGTTTCATGGGAAAAGGGGCCCTATGAAAATTAAATAAAAAAATCTTAGTTAACAAGTAATGGCCCTAGATTTCACCTGATTGACTTCAAACTTTCACATAACGATTGTACCATCATAAGGATTGTTCCTTTCAAATTGGGTCTGATCCATTGAGAAACATAGGAAAAGGGGCCTTAGGAAAATTCAATTAAAAAAATCTTAATTAATGCTTGTAAGTCCACAGATGAGATGGGGTTGTCTTTATACTCAAACAGAATAATTATACTTTTGTAAGAAGAGTTCCCTTTGGAATTGGTTCAGATCCATCAAGTAACATGGGAAAAGGGGCTATATGAAAATTCAATTAACAAAACCCTGTTAACACAATAAAGCCCACAGCTTTGATCAGATTTTGTTGAAACTTTCACAGAATGATTGGAAGGTCATAACTATCATTCTTTTCATAACAGGGTTTGAACTGTCAAGAAGCACAGTAAAAAGGGCCCTATGAAAATTACATTTATAAATCCTTGTTACCAAGTCCAGAGCTTTCATTGGATTTTCTTCAAACATTCACAGAATAATTGTACAATAATAATGATTGTTGATGATTGCATTAGACCTGATCCGTCAAGTATCACAGGAAAAGGAGCATTATGAAATTTAATTTTAAAATCATTGTACCACAATAAAGTCAAAAGTTTTCATCAGATTCTGTTCAAACTTTCACAGAATGATTATTCCATCATGAGGATTCTTTCTTTTCAAATTAGGTGTGATCTGTCTAGTATCATGGGAAAAGGGGCCTTTAGAGAATTTTATCTAATATCCTTGTAACCAAGTCCAGAGCTTTCATTGGATTTTATTCAAACCTTCACAGAATCATTGTACAATAATCACGTTTGTTGAGGCTGACATGAGACCTGATCCTTCAAGTATCACAGGAAAAGGAGCCTTATGAAAATTTTATTTTAAAAAATTGACACCAAGATAAAGTCTGCAGTTTTCATCAGATTCTGTTCAAACTTTCACAGAATGTTTGTACCATCATAAGGATTGTTTCTTTCCAAATTGGGCCTGATCTGTGTAGTCTCATAGGAAAAGGGGCTGTATGAAAAATTATTACCAAATCCTCATAAACACAACAATGCCCTCAGTCTTTATCAGACTCTCTTCAAACTTTAATAGAATGATTGTACCATCATTTGGATTGTTCCTTGGTAAATTAGGTCTGATTGGTTAAGTGACACAAGAAAAGGGACCTTATAAAAATTTTATTACAAATATGATTGCATCATTATTACAATTAAGTCCTCAGTCTTTATCATTTTCTTCAAACTATCATTAGGATTGTTCCTTTGTACATTGGGTCTGATTTGTTAAGTTTCACGGAAAAAGGGGCCTTATGAAAATTTTGTTACAAAAATTCTTGACACAATTCAGTCCACTGTTTTCATTGATTCTCTTTAACTTTTAAAGAATGATTCCACCTTCATTAGAATTGTTCCTTTTGAAATTTGGTTTGTTCTGTAAAGTATCATGAGAAAAGGGGCCCTATGAAGATTTCACTATGAACTCATTAACACAATAAATTTCACAGATTAAACAGATTGATTGTACCATCATTCCAATTGTTGATTTTGACAGTGGATCTGACTATAGCAAGGGTCACATAAAAAGGGGCCTTATGAAAAACTGTCTTAAATATTCTGGTTAACACAATGATGTCCCTTGATTTCACAGGATTCACTTCAAAATTTCACAGAATGATTGTACAAATACTTAGATGGTTCTTTTCAGAACTGGGTACAATCCATCAAGTATCATGTAAAAAGGGGACATATATTTTTTTTTAAATATTCTAGTAAACATAATGAATTCCCAATATTTCATTGGATTCACTTTTAACTTTCATAGAATGATAAAACCAACAGTAAAATATCATGGGAAAAGGGGCCTTATGAGAACTTGAATTTAATATCTTTGTTAACACAATAAAGTCAACAGTTTTATTGGATTCTCTTCAAAGATGCATGGAGTAATTGTGGCATTCGAAACACAGGAAAAGGGGCCTTACAGATTATCATTCAAAACATTCTTGTGTATATGATGAAGATCACAATCATTATCAAGTTGTCTTTTAAATTTCACAGGACAATTGTCGGGTTGTAAGGAAACTTCCTTTTGGATTGAAATTGATCCATCAGAAAACACAAGAAAAGGGGCCTTATTGATTTCCATTCAAAACAATCCTGTTTATGTGATAAAGTCAACAATTATTGTCAGATTCTGATGAAATATTCTTAGAATGATTGTAGGGTCATAAGGTAACATTCTTTTGGAAATGGAGTGGATCCGTCATGAAACATGGGAAAAGGGGCCTTGAGGCTTATTGCTCAAAATAATAAAGGGGACAAAGTCCATTTTTTTCCTTTATGACTTCTTCTTTAAGCAATTAACTTCCTTAACTATCAGATTTCTTTTGCAGAAAACATGAAACATGGGAAAAGGGGCATTGAGGATTGTTTCTTAAAATGATAAAGGGGATAAAGCCCTTTTTTTTTCTTCATGCATTCTTCTTTGAGCAATTAACTTCCTTAAATATCAGATTTCTTTAACGGAAAACTTGATAACCAGTAGAGCGTCTCAGGCCCTCATGGGCCTCTTGTTAAAGATTGTTTTAAAATTTCACTTTTGTTTCCATGGCAACCAGAGATTTGAACAGATTTCAATTCTTTTAGCAATTTTTAAAGGAGACCACCTAAGGAACATTTCTGCCAATTTGGTTCAAATTGGCCCAGTGGTTTGGGAGGAGATGTCATTTAAAAATTGTTCTTCATTTCTATATAAACCCCACCCCACTGGGGCTCTGCCCCTTGGGACCCAAGGATCATGATTTTAGCTATATTGAAAGAGGTTAATATACTGATGTTTCTTGCAAAATATCAAGGCTCTACGCCTTCTGGGTCAGGAGGAGAAGATTTTGAGAAGGTTTTGGAGGAGATGTCGTTTAAAGAACACATTCATAAACACATCTTGTTCTTTATGTATTTAAAGGTTTGAGGAAGGGTTTATAGGCTGCAGTATTCATGAAATACTGTTGAAATTTGTGCCCCATACAATCAATCATTCTTTAGTAAAGTCCTTCAGATCTCAAATCAGGAGTTAATGTAGTCTTCATCTATAAAGTTGAGATGAAACTAAAAGAGACTCGTTTTGGGTGACAATTTGTCCTGTCTTAACCTGTCTTGTTAGAGGGACTTTCGTTCAAAGATAAAAAATATCACCCTGGGGAAACGTATTAGAAAATTTTGCTTTAATAAGAAAACAATAAAAGTTGCCTTTGTTAGCTTGCATTGCTATAGTTTATCATATTATAAGGATATAGAATACTTTTAAGCCCATAAGCAGACAAAAAATTGTAGATTGCTTTAGGTTCAAATAAGTTGCCAACATCAAATTTCAGTGAGGAAATTTTAAAAAAGCTTTGTCTTTTTGGGAAGTAAACAATGTAGATAATGAAGAAATTGCTTGTAACAAGCAATTTCTTCATTTTCCATGATGTTATGTAAAGCTTGGGGGGGGGGTCAAAAAGTGGGATCGTTTATTTGCAAATAAATTTTAAACTATCCTATTATAATTTTTTTTATCTGAATGCTGTTATTTCTTTTTGTGTAGACATTTAAAACAAGAAAAAGATGCTGAAAAGGCTGTCCAGGATTTAGACAAGGGACCAAAATTAGATCTGGGATTTAAAGAAGGACAAACAATCCGTATCAATATAGCAGTAAGTGTTCTTTACTTTCAACTTTTGAGAGGTCAAGATAAGAGGGGGTAACAATATTCTAAATTCCTTATTTCACCACCGAACCCTATATTGTAGGTAATTATTTGAATTGTCTTGTCAAGACAATTCAAATCAATACCTACAACTTAGGGTTTATGGCAGTATTAGTGAATTAAAATCCGAATTACATGCTCAATCTGTAGCTCTGACTTTTATTACTGTCTCAATACATTTGACAATCCATTGAATTGACACAATGGATGGGTCTCAGTGTCTATCTAAAAGTCGACTTACCAATCAAATTGTTTATTTATTCTTCAAAATTGGATCTAGGATTAAAGAAGGACAAAGAAGCCTTATCAATAAAGTAGTAAATTACCTTTACTTCCAACTTTAATTACTTACTCATTTGAAAGACTTGATTCTACACAGTTTATGGATCCCTTGTCAATCTTAACCCTTGTCATGCTGAATAAATTACCCTACTGAAATACTGTCAAATCAAAGGGCTGAGAGCACTGATAGAACTTGTTGTTCAAAAATCAATATTTCTTTTAGAAATCAACTTCATAAACAACCCTGGCAGGAAAAGTACAAGCAGGAGGTGTAGACTAAGATCAGCCTGCACATAAGTGCAGTCTGATCTTAGTCTACACCTCCTGCCAAAACCAGAATATTCTGGGTTCAGCATGGCAAGGGTTAAAGATGATTGACCTGTCAAATTGTTTATAAGTTGGACATAAAGGCCAAGCATTTTAGCTGATTTGGCATATTAAACATTGACTCTACAGATTATTCAAGCTGAATATACCATGATTTCCCTTTCCCACACAATGACACTTTTTGACGCCCTTCAATGGAAACAATATGGAAAATATTGTTTAAATTTGAGAAATAGCTAACTAACAATTTCTTCATTTCCATAATGTTTTCTACCCAGAAAGTTGAAAAAATGTAAGATTTCATCAACTTTAAATTGTTGTCTGCAACTCTTCAATTTGGGCAAGTCTGAAATTTTGCCATGTGGTAATAGGTTAAAAAAAAACTTAGCAAACTCATGAATAAGTAATGGGTTAAGGTGGCAAACCAACAATTTGCTTTTTGTTTTTGACCCTGACCTTGAATTATCCCTTTCCTGTTTTTTGAAATTTTAGACTGGTCCAAATTGAAAGAGATTGCAGATGATAATGAAAATTGGGTGCAATTTGACATGAAACCATCCTATGTTGTAGAAAATATTGTGGGAAAAGGAGAAATTGCTGGTTACAAACAATTTCTTCTTTTTCCACAATATTTTTTAAACATAAAATTACAATGACGTTGAATCCTGGTTTAAGGTCAATGCCAAAATTTAAACTCTTTTCCCTAAAACGCTACTCAAAAACTTAACCTGCCAACTAAACATTTTCCTATAACTTCATCCCTAATTAAGTTACAATGCTAATATTTGGTATGTAGATAGGTCTCAACAAGGCGCAACTGGGGCTTATAACAAGCAATTTCTTCATTTTCCACAATGTTTTTCAAAGCTTTTTTTCTAGCTGGGCTTAGAAGGGCTGGATTGCGTGTGAATGAGTTAATGTATATCAAGGAAGGATCCCTGATTATCTGGAGGAACCCCTGAAGTATTAGGTAGGGATTCCTGTAGGATCCCATTGAAGCAAAGTTAGTGTCGACCCCTGAGCAGTATCAATATTTTAGCATTTAAGTGATCATCCTTTTATGAGTCATTAAATCTTAAATGTATTGTAAATTTGCATTGCAGACAAAGAAGAACAAAGAAGGAGAAAATGGTTCAACAACACAGAAATCCAGACCACGTGGGACAGGTGGAGGAGGAGGGGGTCTTGGGGTGCTACCCCCACCCCCTGGGGGTATTAAACTGCCCCCTCCAGGTGGGGCCGGACTTTCAAATCCTAGTAGCCAAAATACATTCCAGTCTCAACAACATAGTGTTCCTGCATCAAACCCCACCCCCAATGTGGGACAAAACCCTGCTGGTAGTTCAGGGGCTGGGGCATCCAATGTAGACCTGTTGTTAGACTTTGATACTCCTAGTTCATTCACAAGCCCCGCCTCTCAGTCAGGGTCATCTAGTCAAAATGTTGGTCAGAATTTACTAGGTGGGGCTGATTCGGATTTTGATTTGTTGCGCGACATTAGCAAGTCTGGTTCTGCAGAGCCCGTGGCGGGCTCATCTGACCCCTGGGGAGATTTTACGAGTGCAAGTATCAGGTAAACTGTAGATCAGGACTAAAGCTTGTTTGTGGTGTTGGTGAATTTAGGTTTACTGTAGAACTTTTAGTTTACATGCATGCATTTTAACCTGTCAGTCTCTCTGCGCTTTTCTTCTAATACCTTTGACTAATGAATTTTTATACTTTTCTATTTTTTGGCTCATAGAAGAAAAGGAACTGCCAAACTTTATAGAAAGAAGAGAAAT
The DNA here is from genome assembly GCA_946902895.1 of Fragum fragum. NCBI lineage: Eukaryota > Metazoa > Mollusca > Bivalvia > Cardiida > Cardiidae > Fragum > Fragum fragum. The sequence continues at coordinate 38,068,561 of OX336378.1, read as the reverse complement.
TTTGTAGCAAGCAAATTCTCATCTTCCAACAATGTTTTTCACTTTTTTACCAATTCAAAAGCAATTTTAATTATCATTTGCAACCTCTTTCAATTTCAACAGCTGAATTAATTTTTGCTAAGGAATCAATGAAAAACATTTCACCGAAATGTTGTTTGAAAAGGCTATTAAAAACTTTTGAGTGTTGTATCTAACTCACATTTGTTTCTTGTGTTTTATGCACTTTTCTGTACTCATGGCTCCTAGATAACTTGAGTAGATTTGAATTTAGATAGATTTTTGTTCTTTATTTTTTAATATTGTTGCTTCTACTGGGCTAATTAGGTTTTCTATCTCAATTATGATATTACAATTTGACTCCTAAAACCTTGGGTTTGACTATTTTCCGAGTGCTTCACTATGTCTGCAATATGCAATGTACCAACATAATGATCATTCCTTTTTAATGGCCCTTATTGAATAAAAATGTATATGGAAACATCTGATTTTAATTATAAGGAATTCTTTTAAATGGAACCAGTTTTGCCATCTTCTAATTAGTTAAGAAGGGTATTGTTGGTAGCGCAGAGTCAACAATGAATGTAAGTTCTGTTAAAATTTAGTGTTTATATCTCTTACACTCCAATAAATTATTTGTTCCCCAACTTTACCTACCAAGAGATACAAAATACTCTTGTCAAAATTTCCTGTGGATACACTGAAATAATTCTTTAAAATCTTCTCCATTGAGCAAATTTGGACCTAACTCGGCAAAAATGCTCCTTGGGTGACCATTTTCAAAACTTGTTCATGAGATTTTGAAATTTGGGTGTGGCAGGATGGTGCTTATCAGACTTAGAGAAAACATGAAATCTTTTTCCTAATCCATTAGGCCATATTTGACATAACCCTTTTCCTTTTTTAAAATTTTAGACCAAATTCAAAAGGTTGCAGATGACAATGAAAATTGAATATGATTTGAAATGAAACAATCACATGTGGCTGAAAATGTTATGGGAAAAGGAGAGATTGCTTTCCGGCTAGTTTTCGCAAGTATAAATCCTAGGTTTGTAAATGAAAGGGTTAACTAAACTTGTTTGTGATATCTTAATTTGTAAAAAATGTGGGCATGGCAGAGCTGAGCTCATCAAATCAAATGATTCTCAGGGTAGCGGTTTAGGGCCAATCTGGCCCTCTTTTTTTGAAACTAAGCTATTGTATTCCAATGGCTCATTATATATTTTGAAAGCACATTTGTATCTGAATTTTTCATCAAATTTCATGCAAGCTGAACAAAAATGAATTATTGTTCGCCTCAGAATTAAAGACAAGACAATGACTCCTATGTTGGTCTATGAATGAATTGCATCCTGGAATGTGAGACGGTTAATTGATTTTGATCATTTTTGTCATAAATGGGTTAAAACAAATACTCCCTTTCAACAGAGTAATTTATACTGCCATAGGGACAACTCTGAATGCACTGATGAAGCAATTATGGCCCTTTTTAACTTAGGTTTTGTGCCACCATCTAACAGTTGCAGCTGAGCCTGGGTTCTGCATGTAATTCTTTTGCTTTCTCCTCATGTGACTTCAAACATTGTGGAAAATGAAGAAATGATAAAAGTGATCAACATTCTTCTCTTTTACAAAACATATATTTGTTCTATATTTAAATATGCTGTTATACTCAGTATTATGTTGGAATAGGTTTACTATTTGATTCATTATAAATTACTGGTATGCACTTTGTTCCTCTAGGCAGAACTAAATAGCTTTACAGGTAAACTGCATATAATATCCCATCTATATTTTAAACCCTTATCCACTCTATCCCATATCTTGAAGCACAGTTGAAAATAGCAATAAAACCATTCCTAGAAAACATGAAAATGCTTGCAATGAGCAATTTCTCCCTTTCTAACATATTTTCTTCTCTATTTTCTTCTTATTTTCAATTTATTCTCACATAGAATTTTTGTCTGAAATCTTTTGAATTAGGATCAGTCTAAAGAGTTGTCTGATAATAGGTGGATTGCTTGCCATGGTAGTTTGACTTGCATAATAAACAGCATTATTTTTTAAGCCTTGTCATGCTGAATAGAACCCTTTTCAGAATCACATGCAAATCAAAGGAATGAAAGCACTGGAAATACTTGCTGTTGGGCAATATTTCTTTAGAAAATCATTTCTATAAAAATCTCTTGCATAAAGGGGGCAAACAGGTGGTGTAGACTAAGGGATCTGGGTTTAGTATGACAAGGTTTAATATGAAGTCAGTGACATAATATAAAAAACCAGATCATTGATTGATGACATAGATGTCATAACTAAAGCTTTAGGTGTAATTAGCCCATTCCCCAACAATGGCACTTCATGAGGCCCCCAAGGAGAAACAATTGGGAAAACATTGTGTTAAATGAAGAAAATCCTGGCTATAAGCAATTTCTTTATTTTACACAATGTTTTCTAACCAGAAAGTTGAAAATACATTTGTATCTGAAATTTTATCAACTGTAAATTGTTGTCGGCAGCATCTTTCAATTTGTACTAGTCTAAAATGTTGTGGTCTGGTAAAGGGTTAAGGCAAACCAACAAAGCGGTTATCTATCATTTCAACCCTTATAATAGCTATTCATTGCTTGATTGCAACCAGACTCCCAAACTTCAATCAGTGGATGTCATGGGTTTGACCCCTGGCAGCAGCGCATATTCTTTCCGACATTTTTCTCTCACCAATGGGTGGATAATCATAAGCCTAAGTTGGATAGCAGCTGCAGGCTAGGAAAGGATGTAGTGGTAGTACTGGTGTGAGATACCATGAATCCATTGTTAGGTGCTCCAGCCGCTGGGATATGACTGAAATACTTTTAAAAGTGGCTTTAAACCTCATTCAGTCAATCAAATTTTACAAACTTAAGATGTGAAATATAGTGATATTTTGGAATGGGAATGGATCAACCTATTCACAAACAATCCAACTTTTTAACTAAATCAGCTCAATGTCTACATGATATTTAGAGAATAGGTTGAGAAAAGTGGGATTTCACTGAAAATTCTAAGTCAAACATCTGTTTGTTTGTCATTTTAACCTATTCCCACAAAACATAATTTTAGACTGGTCCAAATTGAAAGAGGTTGACCAAACCCACTGATTTATGGTCAGGAACATAAAAACAAAACGCAAATGGCTGGTTTGCAACTGAAACTTTGTAATTACAGCTTGTTAAAGCTGTAGTTAAGACATTAAGTTGCCAACCAATGAAATGATTGAACTAAATGTCAGATATCAAATTTCACATCCAGTCTATACAAACAATCTGATTGGTGAACACCTTTTTTAGCTCCTTGAGCACAACATGCTGAAGGTGAGCTATTATGATCTGTAAATGCATGGCGTCCATCCAATTATTAAAAAATCTTCACCTCCAAAACCATAAGGCCTAGAGCTTTGACATTTGGCACATATCATCACTTATTGACCCTCTACGAAAATACTTCAAAGAATTACTGTACTCTGAAAATTAGCCCTTTTCTGTGTGATCCCTGATTTTACAAAGGAAATCTTTTAAAATCTTCTCCTCCTATACAATTAGGCCTTTAGCTTGATATTTGGTATGTATCATCACCTACTGACCCTCTACCAAAATACTTCAAAGAATTACCGTATCCTGAAATTTGCCCTTTTCTGTGCGATCTCTGATTTTACAAAGGAATAAAGAAGGAAATATTTTGAAATCTTCTCCTCCCAAACGATAAGACCTAGAGTTTGATATTTGGAACATATCATCACCCATTGACCCTCCTCTGAAATACTTCAAAGAATTACCGTATTATGAAAATTGGCCCTTTTCTGTGTGATCCCTGACTTTACAAAGGAATGAAGAAGGAAATCTTATAAAATCTTCTCCAAAACCATATGGCCTAGATCTTTGATGTTTTGAATAAATCCGCATCTTTTGACCCTTAACTTTAATACTTCATAGAATTACCATACTCTCATATTAGCCCTTTCCTGTGTAATTCCTTATTTTAGGTAGGAATAAAGAAGGATATCTTTGAAAATCTTCTCCTCCTAAACCATTAGGCCTAGATCTTTGATATTTGGTATGTATCGATCTCTATTGACTGTCTAACCAAATACTTCAAAGAATTACTGTATTCAGAAAATGAGCGCTATATGGTGGGATAATTAATATACATAGGATTAAAAGAAAAAATCCTTAAACATCTTCTCCAAAATAATTAGACAGAGAGCTTTGCTATTTTGTATATATCATAAAGCCATGAACCATCATACTCAGGGGAGCGAGTCAGGACCATCATGGTCCTCTTGTTGGATTGAAGGTAGCAATCTGTCAAATGGAAACTGAAGGGAACTATTCATTTTTAGCTCCACTGGCTGAAGGCAGAGAGCTATTGTCATGGCATGGTGTTCGTCCATCTGGTCGTCCGTCCGTAAACTTTTCCTTTAAAAATCTTCTCCTCAGAAAGTACTGAACAGATTTCAACCAAATTTCACAGAAATGATCCTTGGTTTACCCTCTATCAGATTCTTTCAAAGAATTTTGATCTGATGAAATATATGGCTTTAATGGGCGGGGCTAATTTCCATGTATGGTGAAAGCTTTGAAAATCTTCTCATAAACCAATGGTTGGATTTCAACCAAATTTCACAGAAATGATCCTTGGGTGACCCTTTATCAGATTCCTTCAAAGAATTTTGATTTGATGAAAAACATAGATTTAACCCATTTCCACACAAGAAAAACTCAAGAAGGAAAACATGGTGTAAAATGAAGAAATCGTTTGTAACAAGCAATTTCTTCATGTACACAATGTTTTCCATCCAGACAGTTGACAAAATCTAAAATTTCAGAAACTTTACATTGTCATCTGCAACTCCTTTGAATTTGGACTAGTCTAAAATTTTGCTGTTTGGGAATGGGTTAATGGGCAGGGCTAATTTCCATATATGGTGAAGCCTTTAAAAATCTTCTTCTCATAAATCCATCCAAATTTCACAGAAATGATCCTTGGTGACAGTTTATCAGATTCCTTCCAAGAATTGATTGGATGAAAAATTTGGCTTTAATGGGCAGGGCTCTTTTCCATATATGGTAAAACCTTTAAAATCTTCTCAAAAACATATATTGGATTTCAACCAAATTTCACAGAAATGATCCTTGGCTGACCCTTTATCAGATTCCTTCAAAGAATTTTGATCGGATGAAAAACATTGCTTTAATGGGCAGAACTAATTTCCATATATGGTAAAACCTTTAAAAATATTATTCTCAAAAGCCATTTAATCCATTCCCACACAACAAAAATTAAGAATAGTCCAAATTCAAAGAAGTTGCAAACAATAATTTTAATTTGATGAAACATTTAATTTATTTGTTTCTAAGGGTAAAAAACTTTGTGGATAATGAAGAAATTGCTTATAACAAGCAATTTCTTCTTTCTCCACAATGTTTTACAAATGTTTTTATATTAAGCTGCATTTAAATGCGTCATTTTTTGGGAATGAGTTAATGGATTTCAACCAAATTTTACAGAAATGATTCTTGGGTCAACATTTATGGTTTCTTTCAAAGAATTTTGATAGGATGAAAAATATGGCTTAAATGGACGGGGTTAATTTCCATATATGGTGAAAGCTTTGAAAATCATCTTCTCAGAAACCAGTTGATGGATTTCAACCAAGTTTTACAGAAATGATCCATTGCTGACCCTTTATCAGATTCATTCAGAGAATTCTGATGAAATAAAAAAAATGCTTTAATGGTAGAGGCTAATTTCCATAATTGGTAAAAGCTTTGAAATTCTTTATCTAGGAAACCAGTTGGATGGATTTTAACCAAATATTTACCAAATTGATTGTTTAGTGACTCTTTATCAGATTATCAAAAAGAATTTTGATCATAAGAAAAATATGGCTTAAATGGGCAGGTCTTATTTCCATATATGGTAGGGTATATACTGAAAATGGACTGTTGATGGACTTACACCAAATTTCACAGGAATGATCCTCAGATGACTGTTTGTCGGATTCCTTCATATTATTTTGCTTGGTTGAAAAGCTTGGCTATTATGGTTGTGGCTTATGTCCACATATGGCATACAATGACTTTTTTAAAATTTTGTCATACCTTTTTATCTTCCCCAGTGAATGAATTATTCATAACTTAACTTCACTTTGGCAAAAACAATGAAAAGGTTGAAATGCTTCTCTAGAACTATTGCAAAGATTTCAGTGACTTAGATTTATTTCCTTATATCAGTTTATATTGAATTCTTGAAAATTTTGCTTAATCAGTACATTCATGTCTGTGGAGCGATTTAGGTGCTCAAGCACCTCTAGTTTTTTTCAAAAATTCCCAACCAGCTATTAAATGAATTTTTTGTGGGGGTCTATCAAAATAAATCATATTATCACTCTTACATCAGCATCATATCAGAATCAAATTTGTTGCAAAATTCAAAATTGTGCAAAGTGATAAAGTTGGAAGTTTTTAAAAACCTTCTCTAACTCTGTAAGGTCTAGGGCTATCATACTAAGGTAAGCAATATTGAACCATCATTTCCTCTTGTCTTTGCATAATTCTACCTTATGTTTTAACCAATTACCATAAAATCCCACTTTTTATGCCTTTCAAATAATACTTGAAAACATTGTGCAAAATGAAGAAATTGCTTCTTTCAAGCAAATCCTTGGTTACCTACTCAAAACAACAGCATTTCAAAAATTAATCAACTAATAATTGTCATCTGCAACATCTTTCAATTTGGACCAGTCCAAAAGTTGTGTATTTGGTAATGAGCTGAGAAATGACAATGTTTTTTTTTTATTATTTTACCTCACCCAAGCACAAAGAAAGTATGCACCCATATATTCAAGAAAAAGACAAAATCATGTAGAAGGTACATGCTATTAGTTGAGCCTACCCATATTGTCTTGAGAATTGCTGAAAGCATCAAGTCTTTACTTTTGTTGTTGTTGTTTTGGTGAAGATGCCTAAAATACTATTTGTGATTTCAAATTGATTATTCAGGAAAATGAGTTTTATAGAACAGATAATAGTTAAATTCATTCTCCACAATGACGCTTTTTATAATCCCCACCCTCAAGAAAATGATTTAGAAAACATTTTGTATAATCAAGAATTTGCTTGCAACAAGCAATTTCTTCATTTAACACATTCTCATCCAAGAAAGTTGAAAAAATCTAAAATTTCAATAACCTTAAATTATCATATACATGTCCTTTTAATTTGGATCAGTCTAAAAATTTCCTGTTTCGGAATGGGATGAGAGAATTGGTATGTGATTTCTGATCTTATTATCTTTTCCATGTCATTTCTTATTTCTATGGTTTTAAAAGAGATAGAAAATACAAACATTTTTGGAAATGAAGAAACTGATTGAGGCTGTTAGAAATCTAAACCGCAGAATGTCGGAAAACATGCATTCCAATATACTGCATGTATGAAAATGTTATGAACTGTTATCATGGTGAGCTTTTGTGATAGTTGAATGTCTGTTGTCCAGCTTCTGTCTTCAACATTTTAGTTCTTACAAGGCCACATGTTCATCTCAATCTTGATGAATCTTGGTCAGATAATTGTTAGTTCATAAGGATGGGAAGATTTGGAAACCATGGGAAAAGGGGCCTTAATTACAATTTTTGTGCAATCTTGCTGAAACTTGGCCAGAAGGATTGATACGTTATATGGTCGAAGCTTTTTATGTGCCCGTCGAAGACGGGACGTATTATGGGATCACCCGTGGTGTCCGGGCGTCCGGTCCTCCAGTTGTCCGGGCGGTGTCCACTTCTTTGTCCGGAGCATAACTCTGTCACAGTAAGTCTGATTGACTTTAAACTTGGCTGTAATATTCTTCTCATCAATACGGAGTGCAGTGCACAAGAACCATGACTCTACCTGGCCTATTTTTTTAGTTATTGCCCTTTGTTGTTTTTCATACTTGAATCTTGTCCGGAGTATATCTCTAAAAGTATTATAGCTAGGATCATGAAACTTAATGGGTGTATAGATCTGACCCAGGAGGATAGCAGTGCACAAGAACCAAAACCCTACCTGGCCTTTTTTTTGAGTTATTGCCCTTTGTTGTTTTCATACTTGAATCTTGTCCGGAGTATATCTCTAAAATTATAATAGCTAGGATCATGAAACTTCATGGGTGTATAGATCTCACAAAGGGGGAGTGCAGTGCACAAGAGCCATAACTCTACCTGGCCTATTTTTTGAGTTATTGCCCTTTGTTGTTTTTCATACTTGAATCTTGTCCGGAGTATATCTCTAAAATTATAATAGCTAGAATCATGAAATTTCATGGATTGATAGATCTCACCAAGGGGGGTGCAGTGCATAAGAACCATAACTCTACTACCTGGCCTATTTTTTTAGTTATTGCCCTTTGTTGTTTTTCATACTTTAATCTTGTCCAGAGTATATCTCTTAAAGTATAATAGCTAGAATCATGAAATTTATTGGATGGATAGAGCTCACAAAGTCGGAGTGCAGTGTACAAGAACCATAACTCTCCCTAGTGTATATTTTGAGTTATTGCCCTTTGTTGTTTTTCATACTTGAATCTTGTCCGGAGTATGTCTCTAAAAGTATAATAGCTAGAATCATGAATTTTCATGAATGGATAGAATTCTTACTTTGTTTGACAAAAAATATTCATTCAAAATAACCTCAGTTCTATTCAAACCCCCAGTTAATATTAAGCAGTGTGACGGGCGTATCTTGTGACAATTTGGCACCTTGTTGAAAATCGGCAGGTGCCAATGAAAAACACAGGAAAAGGGGGCTTAATGAGAATATATTTTTTTACACTCTAACACCCACAGTTTAATCTCAATATTAGCTAATATGATTGTTAGCTCATATGGATAAACACTGTTAAAGGGAGGTATCAAAAATTAATGTTTTTGATACCAAAATAAGAAACATTTGCCAATTGCTGAAAAATACGCTCATTTGAATATTTAATACTTTAATTGGAGTCAGACTTTATCTTCGCAGTAGTCTGATAGGCTTAAAGTGTCTTATTGAAGTGAAAAGGGAAAGACTGAGCGGAATTCCAAGTTATTTTTAGATATCAGAGATTGGTAGTCGACAGGGTATGGCCTCATTTGCACATGACCCAAAGTCAAAGGTAGGTTACAAATTGACAAGCGAAACAACCAAAGTTCTAAATTATGTTACATCAAATGGTTAGCGCAAAATTTGGGTAAGTGTCTATATTCATATTAATGCTTACGACAGTTTTGGACTAATCTTTATTGAATTGAAGACTGGCTAGCGAACATAACTCCTGATGACGCAACAATGACCTAGGTTTGAGCAAATTCAAACTGAATGCAGGATTCCTAAGGTAATAGGCAACATGTGAATGACCCAATATTCATTGCAACATTCTCGGCTAAATTAGATTTGCAGCCTAATAATAATAATAATAATAAATAATTGTAGGCTATTAGGGAAATACCCCTGTTTTTTTTTATAAACAACCTCTGATTCTGCAAGACCACTTATTTTAGGATATTTTATTAAAATATGGTATGAAAGGGAATAAAAATAATTAAAAACTGTGATATGAAAAAGCATCATTGGAAAACATAGGAAAGGAGGCCTTAATGACAATTTCTTTACTTACTCTTTAAGGCCATGATATTTGCCAAATCTTTAATGTAACTTGGTTAGATAGATATTTAGATCAAAAGGAGGATCCTTCCAAAATGGGACGGTTCTATTGGAAAACCAAGGAAAAGGGACCTTCTTGAAATTTTTAACACTCTTGCTGAAACTTGGTCAGAATGTTTGTTATGTTATGAGGATGAATCCTTTCAAAAATAGGAATTTCTATTGGAAAGAAAAGGAAAATTTGTCTCAATGGCAATTTCTTTGTTTACACTCAAGAGGCAATAATTTTTCCCAATTCCCAACAACACTATTTTCCAAACATAGTAATATCCCGGTAATTGTGACATTATTACAAAATTTGATTTTTTCATGTCATAAAGTAATATCATTTGGGCTGTTTGTGTTTGTTTTTTTGTTGGTGTTGATAACCCATGATATATTTTCATCATTTTGATAGTATGCAGTTTTAAAATATTCTGGACTACTATGAGATAAAAAGGTTTGGTGATGAAAGTCTAAAGTAGAAATACATGTAAAAATTGGATAGGTATCCAGTAAGGAAGAAACATTTTGGGAAGAGAGAAAATAATGTGTTGAATTAAAACCTCCTATTTCTGAAATATTTTCTCAAATACTAAAACTCAGACAAATGAAATTTTCTGTTTGTGCGATAATTGCTGGATCCCTGGCAGGAGGTTCTATTTTGATATTAACCCTTGTCATGCTGAACCTGGAATATTTCTGTTTAACAGGAATATAGACAAAGATCAGCCTGCATAAATGTGCAGCCTGATCTTAGTCATCACCACCTGTTTGTCCCTTTAGAACAATACTTTTTTGATGAAATAAAATTTCAAAAGAAATATTGGCCAACAACTAGTGCTTGTAGTACTTTCAGTCCTTTGAATATAGTAAGGCAATTATGAAAAAGATTTTATTCAGCATGACAAGGCTTAAAACGTTCAACTATTATTTGCAAAAATGTATGGCCTGTACCATAGAGGTAAAATAGTTGGTTGGCTATGCAAATGCCATAACTATAACTTCATTGAGCTGTAGTTATGATGATTCAGCTGCCAAACACACAAAAATGCTTCTAAAAGTACCGACCATTGTAAGATTTCCAAGTTCACCTCCAGTCTACATGAATGGTTTGATTGGTCAATTGATTGTTTTATTGACAGCCATAATCAGCCAATTGTTTTACAGAATTTATTCAGTGCTTGATATTCCCGACAGTGCCTTGTTATGGCAATTGCTGAACAGCCAGTATACTAAGATTATTCACACATGTTCTTAAAATCTTTTTTATTATTCATTAACTTTCTACAGAGCTCATACTAAAGACTGATCAGACTACAATTGCAAAGGTTGAGTCGAGTTTTCAATTGTCTTACCTGTGATACCTATAAATTTGTGTAACCCTGGTTTTTGTTTCATTTGAGCCTTTTCATGGCATTTCCAATAGTTTTACCTGTGCAAGAAGCTCAGAAACAGAAACTTTTAGCAGCCTGGATAGCTATATAGTGCATTAAGAGTATATTCTGGTCATTTAACCCATTCATACACGACAAAATTTTGACTGGTCCAAATTGAAAGAAGCTGCAGACTACAATTTCAAGTTGATAGAATTTCTACTATTTTTGACTTCTTGAATAGAAAATATTGTGGATAATGAAGAAATTGCTTGATACAAGCAATTTCTTCATTTTCCACAATATATTCCAAAGCTCTTTTCTTTCGGGGTGTATAGAAAAGGGATTGTTTGGGAATGGTTTAAAGAAACTTTGAGTCAGTAGCTATCAGAAGAGAGTATAGTGGAGACTCTGATCAACCTGTGCACACTAATAAGCTGATCAGGGTCTTCACTTTGTGCATATCCAATGCCTATTTACCCTCTAACAGAATTCTTCAAAGAATTACCATACTCTGGAAATTAGCAGTATATTGTGAGATATTGGTTATACCTAGGTTAAAAGGAGAAAATCTTTTTAAATAAAAATCTTGAAAATAACTAGGCGTAGAGCTTTGATATTTTGTATGTGTCATAAAGCCTTGAGCCATCATACTCAAGAGAGCGATAAAGGTCCTCTTGTTTTACAGTCTATTAGAATGACATATGTGCATGAAGCATAAAATTTCAGCAGCATGTACAGCCATAATGGTGCATCAAAAATTTTTGCTGGTTGTCCAAAATAAACTTCAATAGATTGTATAGCGTAACTCTGCACAGTCTGATCCCTGTCTTAACCCATTCCCACTCAATCCCTCCTTTTTACGCCCCTCAACAAAAAAGCTTTGAAAAACATTGTGGAAAATGAAGAAATTGCTTGGATCAAGCAATTTCTTCATTATCCACAATGTTTTCTATCCGAAAAGACGAAAAAATTTAAAATTCCATCAACTTGAAATTGTCGTCTGCAGCTCCTTTCAATTTGGACTGGTCTAAAATTCCACTGTCTGGGAATGGGTTAACTTTGCGCACATGTGAAATTCTTGGATCTGGGTCTTCATATTGCACATATGTAAAATTGTTCAAAGTTTAATGCTTATACTCTTTTTCTCTGTATTTCAGTAGTGCAACTTCAAGTGGTGATAGCTGGGTGCAATTCTGAAGACATACATGTATTTAACCCATTACCAGACTACACAATTTTAGACTGGTCCAAATTGAAAGAAGTTGCAGACTAGAATTTGAAGTTTATAAAATTTTGAAAATATTTGTCTTTCTTGGTAGAAAACATTGTTGGAAATTAAAAAATTGCCTATTAAAAGCAATTTCTCCATTTTCACACAATGTTTTCTCAAGTTTTTTTTCTTTTTTTTTTTTTTTTTTTCTCAAGGGGCATCAAAAAGTATGATGGTGTCAGAATGGGTTAAATATTTACAGAACAAAGACAATAAGGATGCTGAAAAGCCCAACCAAAAATATGTGTTGTAGACAGTTAAATTGAGATTCTTACATTATGTGATAGATATAGTGTATTCTTATGACAAACTATGGATAAGGTCTAGTAGAATTAACCCAATACCAAACAACAGACTGTTAGACCTGTCCAAAATCAAAGGTGTTGCAGACGACAATTAATCTATTCCCACATGATAACATTTTAGATCTGTCCAGATTCAAAGGTTTTGTTGTCGATAATTAACTCATTCCCACACAAATTTGTTTTGACCACCCAAATTCAAAGAAGTTGCAGATTACAATATTAAGTTAATTAAGTCTTTTAAATCTTTGACTTTTTTGGGGTAGAAAATATTGTAGATTATAAAGAAATGGCTTCAGACAAGCAATTTCTTCATTTTCCATTTTCCAAAAAGCATCGTGTTGGAATGGGTTAAAAGTGTATCAATCTGAAAAAAACGCATCTTTTTAATTGGGTTGAAAATATTGTGGAAAAATAAGAAATTGCTTGTTATAAGCAATTTCTTCTTTTTCTACAATGTTTTCTCAAGTATAAAGAGACATAAAATTCCAGGTTTGTATAGGAAAGGGTTAACCTTATACCACACAGCAAAACGTTGGACTTGTCCAAATTGAAAGGCGACAAGTTTGAATTAATATTGTTTAAAAAAAGTCTCTGACTTTTGAGGTAAAAACATATAGAGAAATGAAGAAATTGATTGTTTTCAATACAATCTTTATTTCCAATTATGTTTCCTTGAAATTTCTTACTTTAACCCTTTCCTGTTTTGCAAATTTGTAGACCCGTCCAAATTCAAAGGTTTTAAAGATGAAAATTTAAAGTTGATTTTATTTGAAAATTAACCAATTAGTAGGGTAGCAAATATTGTTGAAAAAGAAGAAATTGCTTGTCACAAGCAATTTCTTCTTTTTCCACAATGTTTTCTCAATTATAAAATCACTGGGACGTAAAAACCAGAGATTAACCAGGAAAGGGTTAAGGCAATAAGAAGTGGGGGTTGTTTGGAAATTGATGAAAGGCTACTTCTTTAACCCATCACCAGGCAACAAAATTTTAGATTTGTCCTAAGAAGTTGCCTATGACCTTTCAAATTGGGCTAAAATTGGATAATATTGCCGAATAGGGGAGAAAAAATTGTAAGAAAAGGAAAAATAGCTTGTTACAATATATTGTTTTTCTTCATTGCATCAGAAAGGGTCAAGGTAAAGTTCATCAGGATTGATTCTTTATGCATTCAATCAACTTGAATTTGTTGTCTGCAACTCATTTCTATTTGCGCCAGTCTAAATTTTTGCTATCTTGTAATGGGTTAACCAATTTCCACACAACATTTTAGACTGGTCAAAATTGAAAGATCCTGCAGATGACAAATTCAAGTTGATTGAATTTTGAATTTTTCGTCATCTTGGATAGAAAACTTCGTGGATAATAAAGAAATTACTTGTTACAAGCAATTTCTTAGTTTTTCCACATTTATTTTCAAAGGAGAGCTCATGTGGGAATGAGTAATACATGTTTCGTAACCCATTCCCACAAAATAATGCTTTTATATGCCCCTCAACAAAAAATCTCTGGAAAACATTGCATACACAATGTTTTCTATCCAAGAAGTTGAACAATTCTAAAATTTCATAAATTTTTGATTGTCATCTGCAACTTTTTAGCTCACCTGAGCACAACATCTCCTCCCAAACCACTGGGCCAATTTGAACCAAATTTGGCAGAAATGTTCCTTAGGTGGTCCCCTTCAAAAATAGCTAAAAGAATTGAAATCCGTAAAAAACTCAGGTTGCCATGGCAACAAAAGTGAAATTTTTAAAAAATCTTTAAAAATCTTCTCCTCCTGACCAAGAAGGCGTAGAGCCTTGATATTTTGCATGAAGCATCAGTATATTGACCTCTTTCGAAATAGCTAAAATCATGATCCTCGGGTCCCTAGGGGCGGAGCCCCAGGGGGGTGGGGTTTATATAGAAATAAAGAACGTTTTTTAAATGACATCTCCTCCCAAACCACTGGGCCGATTTGAATCAAATTTGGCAGAAATGATCCTTAGGTGGTCCCCTTCAAAAATAGCTAAAAGAAATGAAATCCGTAAAAAACTCTGGTTGCCATGGCAACAAAAGTGAAATTATTAAAAAATCTTTAAAAATCTTCTCCTCCTGACCCAGAAGTCGTAGAGCCTTGATATTTTGCATGAAGCATCAGTATATTGACCTCTTTCAAAATAGCTAAAATCATGATCCTCGGGTCTCCAGGGGCGGAGCCCCAGGGGGGGTGGGGTATATAGAAATAAAGAACGATTTTTTAAATGACATCTCCTCCCAAACCACTGGGCCAATTTGAACCAAATTTGGCAGAAATGTTCCTTAGGCGGTGCCCTTTAAAAATAGCTAAAAGAATTGAAATCCGTTAAAAACTCTGGTTGCCATGGCAACAAAAGTGAAATTTAAAAAAAAATCTTTAAAAATCTTCTCCCCCTGACCCAGAAGGCATAGAGCGTTGATATTTTGCATGAAGCATCAGTATATTTACCTCTTTCAAAATAGCTAAAATCATGATCCTCGGGTCCCCAGGGGCAGAGCCCTAAAAAAATAGCTTAAAGAATTGAAATCCGTTGAAAGCTCTGGTTGCCATGGCAGCAAAAGTGAAATTTTAAAATAATCTTTAAAAAATCTCCTCCCAACACAGAAGGTGTAGAATCTTGATATTTTGCATGAAGCATCAGGATATTGACCTCTTTCAGAATAGCTAAAATCATGATCCTTGGGTCCCCAGGGGCAGAGCCCCAGGGGGATGGAGTTTATATAGAAATAAATAATGATTTTTTAAATGACATCTCCTCCCAAACCACTGGGCCGATTATAACCAAATTTGGCAGAAATGTTCCTTAGGCGGTCCCCTTTAAAAATAGCTAAAAGAATTGAAATCCGTTAAAAACTCTGGTTGCCATGGCAACAAAAGTGATATTTTAAAATAATCTTTAAAAATCTTGTCCTTCTGACCCAGAAGGCGTAGAGCGTTGATATTTTGCATGAAGCATCAGTTTATTGACCTCTTTCAAAATAGCTAAAATCATGATCCTCGGGTCCCCAGGGGCGGAGCCCTAGGGGGGGGTGTAAAGGCATGAAGCATCAGTTTACAGACTTCTTTCTTATTTCTGAAATTATAACCCATGGAAAAAGTTCTTTCCTTCTTTCAAATCAGCACTTAAGCCTTGGAATTTGTAATTTAGACTTTTTGATCCCCAGGTTCATAGTCTTTATATGAAATTGTGGCCCACTTGTTTCATAATCCTAACCTTAACATGAAATAAGACTGTTGAAAGAAAAAGAGCCTTTATCTCAGGTGAGTGCCCCAGGGCCAACGGCCCTCTTGTTTCAATTTGGACTAGTCTACAATTTTTGGGAACGGGTTAAAGGGAAAGTTTGTAGGTATATCATGGTATATTATGTGTTTAGGTCACCAACCAACTGTTTTATCTTTTTGTTACTTGCTACTGACCAAGAATTTGGTAAAGTAATACTGTTTAAACAATTCCCAAACAACAGAATTTTAGATTGGTCCAAATTGAAAAATGTTGTAGACAACAAAGCAAACTTGGTTTTGAATTGAAAAATAAGGGCAATATGAGGTAGAAAACATTGTGAGAAAATTAGAAATTGCTTGTCTCAAGAAATTTCTTCTCTTCTAAAATTGTTTTTCAAAGTGTTATTTCTTCAACACGTTGAAATGCTGGGTTGCCTGGAAATAGATTAATAAGAAAAAGTGGAACTTTCATTTTTTTACCTCCCCCTAGCAAAAACTTCAGAAAACATTGTTGAAAATGAAGAAATTGCTTGTTACAAGCAATTTCTTCATTATCCATAAGGTTTTCTACCATAAAAGTAAAAAAGTCCATTATTTCACAAGCTTTAACCATTCCCACACAAAGTCTCCTTTAGACGCCTCTATAGAAAAAAAGCTTAGGAAAATATTGTGGAAAATGAAGAAATGGCGTGTTACAAGCTATTTCTTCATTATCCACAATGTTTTCTTCCCCAAAAGATAAAGATTTTTAAAATATCAGGAACTTTTGAATGTCTTCTGCAACTCCTTTCAATTTGGACTTGTCTAAAATTTTGCAATCTTGTAATGGGTTAAATTGTCATCTGCAGCTCCTTTCAATTTGGACCAGTCAAAAATTTTGCCTTTTACTAATTTGCTTAATTTAGTTTTAGTACTAGGATGTATTTTAAGAGAAAACAGAAAATTCCAGGTATTGCTATAGCCTTGTTGTCTTTGTGTTGTTGTCGTCGTCATCATGTGAAAACTTTGACATTTTGTGGTATCTTTGGTTCACTAAAGGCATTCATTTGTTCACTATCAAAAGAGCAACGTATACTATCAAGGGTAGAAAACTCTAAATGCATTTTGTCCACTATCCAGCACCCAACAGCCGAGCGTAGGCGGTGCTCTTGTTGTGTATGTACAATGAGTCTTATATTGAAGCCGTAAACATTTCAATTTAAATCATTCCATGAGTGTTTGTTAGAGTAAATGTGTGAATGCCGATTTGACTAAAATCTTTGCTATATATGAAGTAATATAGATATTTCCACAAGTAGATTTATAGATTTAATATATTTCTGACTCATCTAAATTCTCCAAAGTGCGTAAATTATTTACCATCGCTGACAGAGCATGCTAAAGAAAAAGAAATATTAAGCTGAAAACTGTTTCTTTTGTTGTTGTGGTTAATTTCCATATAATTATGTTATAAAGTATCACCAGTTCAGTGTACCTGGTTAGTTGTTTCTTCTATCATACCTACTTTCTATCAATAAGCAAGACAAATAGAACATGCCCTTAGAATGAAAAGTTAATGAACTGTTCTCACCTTTCACTATGAATAATTCTGTAGGGGTATAAAAAAAGTGGTATTATGTTTGAATTGATGAATTTTTTACCCCCCTCCCTTCCCCCCTCCCCCCAAAAAACAAAAACACTCTGTTTGGGGGAGAGTATATAAGAGTGAGCTTGTTGGTCCATCCGTTGGTCGGTCTGAACCTTTTTGTCTGCTCTATTTCTTATTAACAAAAAGATGATTTTTATTCAAACTTCACAGTTATACTCAGTATCAAGCTCAGATGTGCATATCCTATTTAATTTTTACAGAGTCATGGTCCTTCGATGAAAAATCTCGTCCCATAATTTTCTCTAAAAGTATTTGATGGGTTTATTTCAAACTCCCCAGTAGACTAAGTATGACGAAGAGATGTGCATATTATATTTTGGTTTTAGTCTATTTATTATCTACAGAGCTATGGCCCTTTACTTAAAAATCTTGTCTGTTCAATTTTCTAAAAGACTTTTAAATGGATTTGATTCGAAATTCACATGTAGACTCAGGATCAAGCAGAGATTTGCATGTCCCGTTTTGATAAATGTCCATTTACTTTTAACCGAGTCATTGCCCTTTGATAAAAATCTTGTCCTCTCATCATCTCAAAACCTATTGAGTTGGTTTGATTCAAACCTCGCAGGTAGACTCAGTTTCGAGTAGAGATGATGTGCATATCCTATTTGGTGCTCCGTTTACTTTTTTAAAGATTTTTGGCTCATCGATGAAAAGTCTTGTCTGCTTATCTTCTCAGCAACTAGTAGTTTTGTACTTTTCTACCTGTTGGATATGATTCAAATTTCACAAAAGCAGTACCAGGAAATAATGTGAATTTGCTATTACTTTATTATAATTTTTATTATTTTTTTATCAGTACATTTATACTGTAGGCATAGTAAATTTTCTTACATAAGAGGACAATCAGAAACTACAGTAATAATATGTATATAAAGCTACTTAGACCTATTCATGTCTCTAATACTAATGGGTTTTTGTGTATTTTTAACCCATCCCCACACAATGACAATTTTTGACGCCTCCCAAGAAAAAAAATATGAAAACACTGTTTGAAATAAAGAGATCACTTGCACAATAAATCTACATTTTCCACAATGTTTTTTACCCTGAAATTTTGAGAAATCTAAAATTTCATAAACCTTGAATTGTCATCTGTTACACCTTTAATTTGGACCAGTCTAAAATTTTGCCGGCTGTTATTGATTTTATAGAAGACGGATAAATAGTTTTTGACCTGTCATTTCATTACTCTGTTTGTCTGCAAAATACATACTTTTTGGCAATTCCTTGTCGGTGCACTTTTGTGCTACAGGGCTTTCATATTTCTCATAGGCGTTCATTGTAATAGCAAGACTAAGGTTGTATGTCAAGATCATATTCGTGATTATTTGCAAATGAAGTGGACATTTTGGTTCAACAAATGCATCTTGTTAACTTTGGTATGAACATAACAGGTGTCATGTACGCTTTAACTAAGAAGGAATTAATTCCTTAATACACATACCTATCAAATATTCTACATCTCCATACGCTGTATTAGTGTGTTGACACTGTCTGTCTAAAGGTTATATAGTTTTGATTTATTTAAGATACATAGTTTGTTGTAAACCATTTATGAACTGACAGATGAATATGAATTTTTGGCTTATGTTTGTTGATAAATTTATTGCATTGTGTATATTCATATAACTATTAAAGCAAATCTGATTTAGACCTTTGTCTTATTCTTGTACATGCTTTCCTCGTTAAAGGCCATGCTTATTAACTTCTTTATCATTCAACTGAGATACCACTCTTTTTTTATTTATTCTTTTATCTCAAGTTTAACTACACTTAGTGATACAAGTAACATTTGATGAAAAGCCAGTGTGAAACTGATTGCCAATCAAATTATTAGTTTAGACGGGAACTGAGTTATGAACTCTTCAAGTAGTAAAGCATTTTTATTGGATTGATGACTTAAAATCGTAAGAACAATATAGGTATCGATGTTTGTTCATGTCACGGATTTTAATTATTTTTATTTTTTCTCATATACTATTTGAATACAATATGCCGAACGTATTTTTGCCAAAATCTGAGGTCGCTTATCAGAAAAAAGCAGGGTATTTCCCTAAAAGCCTACGTAGGCTATTTATATATTTTTAGATTAATCCGAATCAGTTGCGAAGATTATAGGACATGCACTTGGCGCGAATAAACGTTGGAACCTTGCATTTATTTTAAATTGCATCAAGCCTACGTCATCGTTACGTAATCAGGAGTTATGTTCGCTAGCCGGTTTTTAATTCTGTAAAGATCAGTCTAAATTACTAATAAAACACTTACCGTAGTTTTGCGCAAACCCTTTCATGTGACATGATTTTTGGACGTTGCTGTTTCTCTAGTAGATTTGTTACCTTCATTTGACTTTGGGTCATATGCAAATGAGGCCATTCGATGTCGACAGCCGAATTCCGTGATGTCTAAAAATAAGCTGCAATTCCGCTGAACCTTTCAGATATAACCACAAAAGGTCATTTAGGCCTGTTAGATTACCACCAAGACAATACCTGACTCAACTTCAAGTATTAAATGTTCGTTTGAGTGTATTTTTCGGCACTTAGTAATTTTTTTCTTATCTAGGTTTTACAAACATCGATACCTCCATTTAAACAAAAGTTTGCCCTTTTAGCTATTACGATCGCCTGTTTTCCCTCGTCCGTCCGTCTATGAACAAACTATCTTATCTGATTTTAATGAAACTTTACAGAAATTATCCATGGACGATGGCCTTCCAAAATACTTTAAGGAAACGAAAGCAGTTGATAACTATGGTTGCTATGGCAACCGAAAGTAATTCTAAGGGATTCTTTCTAAGCTATATCTTCCCTCTGAGGATTGAAAAACAGTTTTTTCAATCTATCGATTATTTGGTCACACAATAAACAAGAGCCTTCTTTGTACCATGGAGTAAAAACTAGGACACTGTGTTATTTTTATCTCACCTTAGCACGAAGTGCTCATGGTGAGTATTTTGATCATCCTCTGTGCGTCGTGTGTCAACAATTTAAAACAACATCTCCTCCAAAAACCGCTCGGCCCATTTCGACTAAATTTGGCAGAAATGTTCCTTGGGTACTGCACTTTAGAAATTGCTAAAAGAATTGAAGTCCGTTGAAAACTCTGGTTGCCAAGGCGACAAAACTGAAATTTTAATCAAATCTTTATAAGAATTATAACCTCCTGACCCAGAATGCGAAGAGTCTTGATATTTTGCACGAAACATCAGTAAATTGACCTCTTTCAGAATTGCTAAAAACATAACCCTCGGGACTCCAGGGGCGGACCTCAAGAAGGACGGTGCCTATGTAGAAATAAAGAAGGATTTTTTAATCAACATCTCCTCCCATACCAATTGGTCGATTTCAACTAAATTTTGCAGAAATGTTCCTAAGGTAGTGCCCTTTGCAAATTGCTTAAAGAATTAGTAAGTTGAAGACTCTTGTTGCCATGGTAACAAAACCAAAATTTGAAGAAAAAAAATGTTTAAACATTTTCCCCAGGTTTCCCCTTTTAAACAATTACTCAAAGATTTGAAATATGTTGGGCAAGGCTACATAAGTTTATTTTGATTACATTTAAAAAAAGGTCTTCCCGACCCAGTTAGTATTAGGCCTTAAAGAAAAAGGACCTTATCTCATGTGAGCGCCAGGGCCACTGGCCCTCTTGTTAGCTTTACTGGCCGAAGGTCAGAAGAGCTATAGCGATGGCTTTTTCCCGTCCGGCGTACGTCTGGCCGTCCGTAAACTTCGAACTGAATGCAAACTTGTGGCACTACTTTAATGAACCTAAATGACAAAAACGGCGTAACTACAAATTAAATGATCTGCAAAAGCGTCGAGATAATCGCCAATAAATTGATTTATAGATAAAACGATATCTTCAAAAATAAAGAAAAGACGTCGTCTAGAACATCTCTCACATTGTCTGCGTGTCTCCGCCTTACTTTCTCCGCACAAAGTTTGCAAGTTTTGCATCCGTAACAATTTAAACAAACCCCAAAAAAGGATGTAAAGAGCACCTATGTCGGTAACTCTCGCAGATTTCGTATATATACCGCAGCTACGATGCATATCCGGTGCGGGAGTCAAAGGATGCTTATAATTTACCAAAAAAGGGGTACACAAATATTAACTTAGCAATCCCTTTTGGCCGCATTCAAACTTATTACAACTTTCTTTCAGCATCGTCTATAAAAGAATTATAAACTAAATAGAAGGCTCGCGGCCATACCGACGTACCTCTCGATTTTCGGCGGTTATACGCCGGTAGCGATATCATAAATACATCCGAATTCACAAATCGTCGATACGGATTTTTAGCTCTACTAACCAAAGGCAAGAAGAGCTATAGCGATCGCGTTTTCCTGTCCGGCATCCGTCCGTCAACTCGTCCGTCCGTCCGTCAACCTTTTCCTTCTTAACGCCCTAGAGTCCATAGTTTTCATCGGATTCTCTTGAAACTTTCTCAGAATGATTGTATCATCATAAGGATCGTTCCTTTCGATATTGGGTCCGATCCGTCAAGAAATACGGGAAAATGGGCCAAATTAAAATTTAATGAAACATTTCTCGTTAACATTTTACAGTCCACTGTTTTTATCAGTTTCTCTTCAAACCTTCACAGAATGATTATACCATCATAAGGATCGTTCCTTTCGAAATTGGGTCTGAACCGTCAAGAAACAAGGGAAAATGGGCCTTTGAAAATTAAATTGAAAAATATATGTATCTAAAAAATCCACGTTAATGCTGTAGAGACCAAAGTTTTCTTCATATTCCCTTCGAACCTAGTAACGTTATAAGGATTGTTCATTTTGGAAGTGGGTCTTCAGCCATCAAGTATCACGGGAAAAGTGGCCTTATGAATTTTATTTAAAAAATCATCGTTAGCACTCAAACGTCCGAAGTGTTCAACAAATTCTCTTTAAACTGATACAGAATGATTATACCATCATAATGATTGTTCCTTTTGAAAGTGGGTCTGATCCGTCAAGTATCACTGGAAAAGGGGTCTTATGAAAATTTAATGAAAAATACCTCCTTCACACAATGATGTCCCTAGTTTTCTACGGGTTGATTTCAAACTTTCATGGAATGATTGTACCATCATAAGGATTGTTCTTTTCGAAATTTGGTCTGATCCGTCAAGATACACAGGAAAGGGGGTCTTATGAAAATTCAATTACAAAAAAAACTTAGTTAATGCAATAAAGTCTACAGATTTCATCGGATTTTTTCATTCTCTCACAGAAATATTTTACTATTGTAAGGATAGTTCCTTTCAAAATTGGGTCAGATCGATCAAGTAACATGGGATAAAGGGCTGCATGAAAAATTTATTAAAACATCCTCGTTAGCTCAATAAAGCCCGCAGCTTTGAACGGATTTTGTTGAAACTCTCAGCGGATGATTGTAAGGTCATATCGATCATTCTTTGTGAAATGGGGTCTGAACTGTCAAGAAACACGGAAATGGAGGGGGCTTATGAAAATTTAATGAAAAATACCTCCTTCACACAATGATGTCCCTAGTTTTCTACGGGTTGATTTCAAACTTTCATGGAATGATTGTACCATCATAAGGATTGTTCTTTTCGAAATTTGGTCTGATCCGTCAAGATACACAGGAAAGGGGGTCTTATGAAAATTCAATTACAAAAAAAACTTAGTTAATGCAATAAAGTCTACAGATTTCATCGGATTTTTTCATTCTCTCACAGAAAGATTTCACTATTGTAAGGATAGTTCCTTTCAAAATTGGGTCAGATCGATCAAGTAACATGGGATAAAGGGCTGCATGAAAAATTTATTAAAACATCCTCGTTAGCTCAATAAAGCCCGCAGCTTTGAACGGATTTTGTTGAAACTCTCAGCGGATGATTGTAAGGTCATATCGATCATTCTTTGTGAAATGGGGTCTGAACTGTCAAGAAACACGGAAATGGAGGGGGCTTATGAAAATTTTATTTGAAAATCCTTGTTCATCGGATTTTCTTCAAACTTCCACAGCATGATTCTACAATAATTACGATCGTTGGTGTTGACAAAAGAACTGATTCATCAAGTATCACAGGAAAAGGAGCCTTATGAAAATTTCATTTTAAGATCCTTGTACCATAATCAAGCCCACATTTTTCATCGGATTCTGTTCAAACTGGCACCAACCACCTATTTTACTCTTTGCCGCAAGTAAATGGATTTAAAATATTTAAAAATGCCGTATAGTTTAACCCTTGTCATGCTGAGCCCGGAATATTCCGGTTTTGGCAGGAGGTGTAGACTAAGATCAGACTGCACTTATGTGCAGGCTAATCTTAGTGTACACTTCCTGCTTGAACTTTTCCTACCATAGTTGCTTGTGAAGTTGATTTCTAAAAGAAATATTGATTTCTTAACAACGAGTTCTATCAGTGCTTTCAACCCTTTGATTTGACAACATTTCAGTACGGTAATTTAACAGCATGACAAGGGTTAAATTGGAACTTCTCGTCGGAGTGGCAGTGGTCAATGGGTGGGGGCCAGCGATCCATCGATTGTCATTCTAGCATACCATTTGTTTATAATTGACTTTCCCGCCGGTAAATTGGAAATCTGTTTCAACTAATTTGCTTAAGGATCTCATATACATTTATGAACTTGTAAACGTTTATTAGTCACTGACTAACAGCTGGGGTATTATTGAAACGATTGATTTTTGATTGCGAACAAGAGGGTCAGATGGGAGGAGAAAGACACACAAAATATAGAGCAATACAAAAAAAGTATAAATAAAAAGAAAAAATATAAAAAAGGACAAAGGTTGACTTAAACAGTAGGACACACTAAGAGACACTAATAGAACACGAGAAGGACTGACAGAGAAAGAGAGGGTAGCATAAAGAAACTAGAAAAAGTGACACGTAGCAAGCAGTTTCCCTGAAAAAAATCCAAGTGGGTAGGCGTATGGATAACATAGGGAAACGTTTATGACAGCGTCACCCAAAGTCTTGAAGAGTTAACTAATTGACCAATCGCCGCTGTCAATCAAGGAATCAACCGACCAATCATATAATTCATTCAGCCCGGAATTGAGCTTTGAACTTCGATATTGGCCGCCATCTTTGTTAAGCTTTATTGTTGGTTTTGCGATTTATACGCCATAACTACAGCTTATTCAAGCTGTAGTTTCGACGTTTTGGTCTCCAACCAACCATAGCATTATTTTACATGCTACTCATGCTAATCGAAGCGAATTTTCCAGTTGCAGTCAATGGGCGGGGCCAACGGAGTAAGTGGGCGGGGCCAGCGAGTAGTCAATTCAGTTAGGACCCTCCGCTAAGAATGGGATTGGTTTCAACAGAAACTTGCTTCAGGACTTCACTAACAGGATGAATGACAGTAGAGGTGGCGACATATGCTACTTTTATCTAGTGTTTGTGTTTGGTTGGTTGTTGAGAGATAGGTGTGTGTAGGAGTGATTTTTCCGGGTGTGTAATCTGCCTAAGCTTTTTCCCATTGATTTATTACTTTTATGAGTTTTACTCGGCATAAAGTCTCATTCTAGTGGCTGGAGAAGCGGGGCTCACATGTTTTGCACTAGGAAACTCTTGAAAGCGAACATTTATTGAAAACAAATATTTTGCTGTACAATATTTACTATTTTAGAAAACCAGTGTTCTTACCTAAATGAAATACAATATATATCAATTATAATTTTTGTGGTGCGTTTCTTTTTAACATCAGAATAGTTTGTATACTTTTACAATCTGATAAATAGAACTTAATTTTAGTGTACTGATATTTTTCCTTCAATTGGATGGAACAAAAACGTGACCTTAACTTAGGTATAAACAAAACCAAAGAAAAATAATAATTGTCACGACACGACATAAACAGGCTATTCATATTTTTTGTATTATTGACAAAGAGTAAGAAAAATATCAGATATAACATACCTCAATATCCTTTTGTTACAATTTTCAAAATTTAGCCTTTATTTAAAGACCTATTTCATGTTATTATTTACAACGGATAAAAGAGAGTAAGGATATCGTTCGATTATGTATGAAAAGACCCAAGTCATTCAATACTTTAAAAATATGCTCTTGTATATTAGAGGTGCTTTTTATGTAACGAAAACATGATTATAAAACAGTTCCGTTCTGGTCCAGTAAATCAGAACGACTTGTTGAAAAAGGATTGATATTTGTTATCGTGGATATTTTTAAGCTTCAGAATTTAATTGATATATCTGTGCAACTAGTTTTGGAGTATAATAAGTCAAGGAAAAAAGGAGTATGGGTATATTTCATATTATCTCTGTTTGTATATTTGTTAGGTTTCTTAAAACCTGCGTGGCATTGGGTGGATAATCGTAAACGTAAGTGGAATAGCAGCTGAAGGCTAGGAAAGGATGTAGTGTTAGTAGCGGTGTGAGAGATACAAGGAATCCATTGTTACGTGCTCCAGCCGCCGTGATATGACTGAAATACTGTCAAAAGTGGCGTTAAACCCAAATTTATTCAATCAATCTGTATAACCTGCGTGACCTAGTGTAAAGGACGGTTGTGGGCTTGAATCCCGGCCGCACCACTGGTCACGTTGGTAAGTCATTAGTCAAGACATTTCGGAGCCTAAACCTAGTAAAGTTGATACCCAGGAAGCAAATGAATAAGTGAACTTTTCCGTCATATGACTGAAAAACTGTTCAAAGCGGCTTTAAATCGCATTCAATAATAAAACGTTGGAATTGTTTTAATAAGCCATTATTGTTTTTCTTGTTGTTTTTTTATAATTCATTTTCATTTCTCCATTTAAAGAAATACGATTTCAAGTTGTCAGTGATACAGTGATAAATTTACATTTATATATGTTAAGTTTATTGAATGATTGAATGGGGTTTAAGGCCTTTTTTTACAGTATTTCAGTCATATCTCGGAGGCTTTAGCACCTAGCCATGTATTTCTTGTATTTCTCACACCAGTGGTGTTAAACACACCCATACAAATTTTACTGATCTATGCATTTATAAACCTTATCAAATTAAAGTATGAATCCGATTCGCGTATTCATAAGTGTCATTAGGTTTTAGGCTCATATCCCAGAGAAAAAAAAATATTTTCTTCATTTTTAGCTCTACTGGCTAAAGGCTAGAAGAGATTAAGCGTTTGCGTTTTCCCGTCCGGCGTCCGTCCGTCAAGTCGTCCGTCCGTTCATTAAATTTTCGTTGTAAGCGCTCTAAAGTCCACAGCTTTCATCGGATTCTCTTCAAACTTTCTCAGAATCATTATACTATCCAGAAGATCGCTCCTTTCCAGTTGAGTGAGATCTCTCAAGAAACAATGGGAAAAAGTGCGATGGCATTTTCCCGTCCGGAGTCCGTCTGTCCGTTCGTCCGTTAACTTTCCGTGTTAACGCTCTAGAGTCCATAGTTTTATCGGATTCTCTTCAAGCTTTATCATAACAATTATTCCATCATAAGGATCGACCATTTCGAAATAGGGTACGATCCGTCGAGAAACATGGAAAAGGGGGCTAAATTTAATCAAAAATCCTCGCAAACATTTAAGAGTCCACAGTTTTCATTCATCGGATTCTCTTCAAACTCTCTCAGAATGATTATACCATAAAAGGATCGATCATTTTAAAATAGCGTCAGATCCGTTAAGAAACGGGAAATGGGGCCTCATGAAAATTGAATAAAAAATCTATCAAAATCCTCTAGAGTACACAATTTTTATCGGTTTCCTTTCACACTGTCTCAGAATGATAGTACCATCAAAAGGATAGTTCCTTTCGAAATTGGTCCCGATCCGCCAAGAATAATGGGAAAATGACTTAAATAACATTTAATTAAAAAAAAGTCGTTAACACTCTAGAGTCCAGTTTTCATCGTATTCTCTTCAGATTTTCTCAGAATGATTGCACCATCATGAGGACCTTCCTTTCGAAATTGGGTCCGATTCGTCAAGAAACCTTGGAAAAAGGGCCTTAAGAAAATTTGATTGAAAATGTATTAAAAGTACTTTTTAACACACTAAAGTCCACAGTGTTCATCGGATTCACATCGAATTTTCACAGAATGATTGTACCATCCCAAGGATCGTTCCTTTCCATTTGGGTCTGATCCGCCAAGAAACGTAGGAGAGGGATCCTTATAAAAATTTAATTGAAAAAATCCTCTTTGACACTCTACAGTCCACAGATATCATCGGTTTCTCTTCAGACTTTCTCAGAATGGTTGTAACATCATAAGGATCGTTTCTTTTGAAATTGGGTCTGATCTGACAGGTATCACTGGAAAAGGGGCATTAAGAAAGTTTGATGAGACATCCTTGTTAACACTCTAGAGTCCACAGTTTTCATCGGATTCGCAACAGACTTTCACATAATGTGCCACCGTAAGAATTTTTCCTTTCGAAATTCTGCCTGAACAAAAAAAATGTTCCTTTCGTAACTGGGTCTAGGGATTTATAAAACTTTAATTAATAAAATTAAGTTAATGCAATAAAGTCCACAGATTTCATCAGATTTTCTTCATACTCTCACAGAATTATTATACTCTCTTATGTATTGGTCCTTTCGAAATTGCCGCCGTCATAGCGCAGTCGGTAGAGCGTCAGACTCCTAATCTTCATCCATGGGGTGTCATGGGTTCGATTCCCGGCGGCGGCAAATATTCTTTCCGACATTTGTCTCTCACCAATGGGTGGATAATTGTAAACCTATGTGGGATAGCAGCTGGAGGCTAGGAAAGGATGTAGTAGTAGTACTGGTGTGAGAAATACTATAAATCCATTGTTACGTGCTCCAGCCGCCGCGATATGACTGAAATACTGTTAAAAGTGGCGTTAAACCCCATTCAATCAATCAATCAACCTTTCGAAATTGGGTCTGACCTATCGAATAACATGGGAAAAATGTATGAAATTTTAATTAAAAATCCTCATTTATTCAATAAATCAGCTTTGATATGATTTTGTTGAAACTTTCACAGGATGATTCTTTTCAAAACGGGGTCTGAACTGTCAAGAAACACGGGAAAGGGGCTTTATGAAAAATCAAGAAAATAACCAAGTCAAGAGCTTTCATCGGATTTTCTTAAAACTTTCACTGAATAAGTGTACAATAATAACGATCGATGATGTTGACAATAGACCTGACCCGCCAAGTATCACATGAAAATGTGCCTGATGAAATTTCAGTTTTAAAATCCTTGTACCATAAAAAAGTCAACAGTTTCATCAGATTCTGTTCAATTGTTCAAAGAATGATTGTACCGTCTTAAGAATTGTTCCTTTACAAATTCTCGTTAATAAAATTAAGTCTACAGTTTTCAGCAGACTCTGTTCAAACTTCCAGAGTATGTTTGTACTTTCATTCGGATTGTTTCTGTCAAAATTGGGTCTGATCAGTCTGATATCACGGGAAAAGGGGGTGTATGAAAATTCATTGCCAAGTCCTCATTATCACAAGAATGTCCTCAATCTATATCAGATTCTCTTCAAAATTGTACCGCCATTTGGATTGTTCATTTGTTAATGTGGTCTGATCAGTTAAGTGACACAAGAAAAGGGACCTTATGAAATATTTATTACAAAAACGTCATTATCACAATAAAGTCCTCAGTTTATATCATTATGTTTAAACTATCTATCATAAGAATTGTTCCTTTGTGAATCCGATTTGTTAAGTTTCTCGGGAAAAAGGGGCCTTATGAAAATTTTATTTCAAAAAATTCTTGACACAATTCAGTCAACTGTTTTCATTGTTTTTCTTTAAGCTTTTACAGGATGATTGTACCGTCATTAGAGTAGTTCCTTTTGAAATTTGGTTTGTTCTTTAAAGTATCATGGGAAAAGGGGCCCTGTGAAAATTTCACTATAAAATCCTCATTAAAACACTACATTTCACAGATCTTTAAAACGAATAAAACGAAGATTCCGTTTTGCCACCTGAATTGCGTAGCAATTATTCTAAGACTATTTTTTAAATTATTCAATTCGAAGCATGTCTGTTTTTTGTGTGTGTGTGTGTGTTTTTTTTGTACGATTAATTAAGCGAGCGTCTGCAACATATAAGACCAAAGGACTGAGAGTACTGAGAAGTTGGAATGCGCTGAAAGGTTCATAACTGTGGAATTCGGTTCAAATTCATTTATTACTTTCCGAGTAAGCCTCCCTCCTTTAAACTTAAACCAGCATTCCCATTCGTGTACATATGTGCGTGAATAACGCACAAAAACATAAATTCACATACAGAAATCAAAAACTTGTATTGTCTTAACCCATTCCCAGACAGTGACGCTTTTAAATGACCCTCATTTATGAAAGTTTCGGAAAACATTGTGGAAATGAAGAAATTGCTTGTAACGACAATTTCTTCATTATCCACAATGTTTTCTGTCCAAAAAGACCAGAATTTAAAAGATTTCATCAACTTACAATTTTCGTCTGCTTCGTCTTTGAATTTGGACTGGTCTAAAATTTTATCGTGTTGGAATGGGTTATAAGCTCGTGTCACGCACAGCAAAATTAGAATTTTTAAGCACAACATTCTCCTTTTGATCAACTGTATTACGTGAACTCCGTTTAGAATCTTGAAAAAAGAGAATAACAGCTTCTACAGTAAGAAATCAATGACCTCGATGATTATTTGACCCTCAACTCGGCCAATTCTATAACGATCATACTAAACAGACGTAGATTTTGAGTTCAAATTTATGAGTATACGTGGAAAATTGCGGAAATGCGCGGAAACTTTTTTCAGGGTGATCGATTTGAAATACCGGTTTAGACTTAGGAAAAAAGAATATTTAAAGCGTTGTGAGTAAAATTCAAAAGAAAAAAAGACGCTAACGTTATTGTAACGTTATTGTTTGCACATGGTAGTTTTTCCTAAAAATTCCTATAATATGATGAAGATAGCATCAAATTATCTTCGATGCCCTGTAGTCGCGCGATTTCCTTATTCGTTATTAGGCTTTAGAATCGTAAAAATCTTAAGTAAAAAGGACCAAGCTGAAAGCTAGATGGCACTTGTTAAAGGTTTGATGTATTATTATTGATTTAAACTTGTAAATAACGAATAATAAAGCGTAATTATTTAGTAAATAAGTAGAAACCGGAATTTTCAAAATCTTCTACTTTCGTTTGCATCTATTTGATTTTTGAGTAAAAGCTGTAAATCCCACAATAATCGCCTTTGCTTGATGCCTACGACCCCCCTTAATCGCTCTAGAATGTTTTTAAGCACTGGGTGGCGTGATTATTGTAAAAATGCATTTGCGACCAGAGCCATATTTGTAAACATTGCCTATCTATGGTCACATGACTACCACATGTCACTTGAGATCACGTGATTACCAAACACGGGACGGCGAATCACAAAAAACAAATTACTGTGCTGATTATTACCTTATTTTTCAATAATCTAAAGTAAACAAAAGCATGTTTAGAAGTCTCTAAACGAATTTTTATATCATCCTTTACATGTGCCATAATATTGTCTTTGGCTATAACTAACTTACTGTCCGTGGCAAGTTGAGATGAGAAATAACCCGAGGTGTATTCATATCGAAGAGATCACGTGATATATGTTATCAAAAATTCCGAAATGGAATTGTCTTGTGTTCATTTTACGGTTTTGTTAAATCTAAGTTGGAATTGCTCCGCCAATTTAATAATTTACGCAAGAAATATCATAGCCCGAGCCTAGATGCAGTGCTGGTGAAACTTGTGGAATAAGAGATGTTCGCCGTTATATAATTTAAAGATTATTCAAAGCGACTTAGTTGCGTCTATTAAGTCGCTTAATCAACGAAACTTTACATAATGGCGGGTGATTTCGGAGTTCAAAGTTCACTTCCGTTCTTGATTCATTTGTTCGGTCGATTATGATCATTTTTCGTATGTCGTTTGTGAACAGTTTTATATAGACATCTTCTTCCAAAACACTGGATAAGAAATCTGTTGAAAACCCTGTGACATTTTAAGAACATCTTTAAAAAATAATCTCCTCCTGGCGTAGAGGGTGCAGAGACTTGATACTTTGCATGAAGCATCAGTACATCGAACCATTTTAGAATTGTAAAATCATTACCCTCGGGTTCCAAGAGGCAGAGTCCCCTTTTAGAAATAAAGAATGTTTAAAAAAATCATCAAACAAACCAATGGGCCAGTTTCAACAAATATTGATAAAAGAATTGAAATACATTAAAACCTCTTAAAACCTTTTAAAAGAAATCTCTAAAAACGTTTTCCTGACCCAGAAGGCAAAGAGCCTTGATATTTTTCATGAAACATCAGTATTTTTACCTCTTCAGAATTTCTAAAATCATTACCCTCGGGTCTTCATGGGCGGAGCTGAAGGGGGGGGCATAGATAGAAATAAAGAATTATTTTCAAAGCATCTCCGAAACCGATTGGCTTATATCAACCAAATATGGCAGAAATTTTTACTTAGGTGATCCCCTTTGAAAAGGGGCTAAAAGAATTGAAATCTGATGAAAAATCAGGTTGCCATGGCAAAGAGTAAAATTTTAAAAATAGCTTTGAAAACTTGTGTCCTCCTGACCCTAAAGGCGTAGAGTCTTGAAATTTTGCATGGAGTTCATTGATCTCTTTCAGAATTGATAAAATCATTACACTAAGATCATCGTGGGGGTAGGGAAGAGAGCTCGATGGGGGAGGGGGAGGGGGCTTGTGTAAAAATAAAGATGAATTTTCAAAACGAATTCTTCTCCCATAACACTGGGCTAATGTCAACTAATTTTTTCAGGTATGTTCCTTAGAATTACCCGTTTGAAGCTTGCTAAAAGAATTAAAATCAAATGAAAAATCAGCTTGCCACAGCCATTTTCAACCAAATTTGACAGGAATAACCCCCTAGGTTGCCCCCTTTTAAAACTCTGAAATCTGAATCTGTTGAAAGCTTTGTAGCCATGGCAGCATAAGTTGACTTTCTCCAGACACAGTAAGTATTGAGCCTTGAGGAATGGGCGCCAGTGCCACTGGCCTTCTCGTTTATTTACACTCGCGATCAGTCACTATCTCTTAGGGTGTCATCTACTCCGAGTCAAAAGCTGCCCATATTACTTTTCATTCCACATATACATATCGTCTCTCAGTGGACAAAATATCATAAATACAGCTTTGTGGAAGAAATTTCAGAGCCCTAGTAAAGTAATTAGGGTACTAGGACAGCACATGTTTTGATATGTCGCGGCTGTCAATCAAATAACCGATCAACAGAGGTAAACATTGATAGAGACTCAAAGTTTACTTTCAACGCCGCCATTGGCCGCCATTTATGTGAAGCTTTTTTTTTTGTTTTGTTTTTTGTTTGGCGACTTAAAACTCGTAACTACAGCTTATTCATGTTGTAGTGACGGCGTTTAGGTCGCTAACTTAACATTTTACTTTTTATTAAGTTCTACTGGCATCAATATTTTGCAAAACAACGCCGTTCAAAATTAAAGTGGAACTTTCTGTGGGAGTCAATAGACTTAGTTAGTGGGCGGGGCCAGCGATTGGTTAATTTGTCAACGTTTTTATGGTAGGACTGAAAATTTCTTAACCCTTTCCTATTTCATCCCTGTTTTTACGTGTCTGTGATTTTATACTTGAGAAAATATTGTAGAAAAAGAAGAAATTGCTTGTAACAAGCAATTTCTTCTTTTCCTACAATATTTTCTACCCTGCAGGTTGGTTACTTTTCAAATTGCACTCACATTAAGTTGTCGTCTGCAACTTCTTTCAAATTGGACAAGTCTAAAATTTTGAAAAACGGGACAGGGTTAAACCGCATATAAGCAAAACAATATAGATAGTCATGGGGTGTTGGACATGGCATAAGTAACTGACGGCACGCAGCTGTCAATCAAAAGCTCGACTCACCAATCAAATCATTCATTAAGACCGGAAGTGAATAATGGACATCTACATCTAGGTCAAGCATATTTGTATGATGATGCTTAAATCATTCCAACACGATAAACTTTTATATCCGTCAAAATTCAATTTAAAGCTGATGAATTCTTTAAAATCTTTGTGTATTGTGATAGAAAACATCGTGGATTATGGATTGTATGACAAACAATTTCTTCATTTACCACAATGTTTTTCATAACTTCACATTATGGGACGTTTAAAAGCGTCATTGTGTGTGACCGCGGGTTAAAGCAGTAATTTCGACTTTTAATAAAGCCCCTAACAGGAATTTACTTTTTGTTGTTAGAACCTGAGAAAATATTGTGCAACCTAACGTCAGCTTAATACCTTGCCGAGTCACTGGGGCCATAATCAATACTCCGGCCTGCCCAGGTGCGACCGGTCGAAGCAGAGTCGGCCATTCGGAGACGTGTCCTCCAGCCAAGCGCTGGGCACAGCGAAGCTAGCGGCCGAAATCTGCAGCGGAGCAAGGCCGGTACACAGGCATGAACGGCAGGCCAAAGCGCTTTTATCTGGCTTTGAAGCGCCACAGGCGGGTCGATGGCCGTGTCACGGGATTTAGATACTGTACCCGTTGACTTACCACAAACTCTAGCGATGAGGCCCAGCTCCGACTCTTCTGCAGAGACGACCACTCGGGAACCAGTGCCGCAGCAAGCAAACGCCAAAGCGCTGCTATAAGTTATCGCAACTGCTCGGTGTCCAGTCTTGCTGGCGCGTTGGGGCTTTATCACGGGAATGTCACACCGATTAAAACTTTGACTATCCGTACTATTGCGCGTGGCTGTTATAACCGCTACAGACACAGCCAGTCGGGACCTAGTGTTGCAGTAGGTCAGGGCCCCGGCGCCACCAGAAGCAATGGTCACGGCTCAATGTAGAGTTCTTCAAACGTGCTGTCGGCCGTGTCACGGGAATAAGACAATGCTCCCGTTGACCCATCCCAGGCACTTAGCAGATACAACCACTCGGGATCCAGTGTCGCAACATGCCAAGGTCCCAGCGCCGTTTGCATCGGTTGCCACGACTCAATGTTGACTGCTGTTTGCATGATAAGGGGTGTGCCACGGGAATGAGACACCGCCAAAGACTTACATTGGGCCCTAACGGAGTGCCCAGGTGTTGCTCGCTGTAGAGACCGGAATGGATAAATTTGGTATCAAAACTTTCGTCTCAATGCCCCTAGTGATTCTTCATCTAAAACTGCAGTTCCACCTTGCGTTTCCTCTGAATCGACCTCCGAAGTAAAGTCACGCCCCACTGTTTCTCAAGTTGAAGTCGGCCACGCGCCGTCCGTCCCAGGTTATCTTGGTATCTGCATATTTGTCACGCCGAAATCTACCGTCGTTGCGAGTTTGGTGCAATTCAGTCGACTCGCGCTGCCGAAATCGAATTTTCTCGTGCTTAGATCGCTAAAGAAGGGTCCTCGCCGAAGTTTTTCCCTAACTCGGTTGTTTTTGGCCCAAATCCGGATATTTTGGTACCTGCGTGTTCGTCTCGACGATATCTACAAACGACGTCACGCCGGTGCCATTCACTCGCCTAAGGGATCAAGAACGACCCTTTTCAGACCTTTGCGGAGGCACCGCCGCACTAAATTTCGGCT
Organism: Fragum fragum; assembly: GCA_946902895.1. Lineage (NCBI taxonomy): Eukaryota > Metazoa > Mollusca > Bivalvia > Cardiida > Cardiidae > Fragum > Fragum fragum. The sequence continues at coordinate 38,033,499 of OX336378.1, read as the reverse complement.
CTAGCCGCGATGTTTTTAGCCGGAATCCAGATATATCGGTATCTACGTGTTCGTCTCGACAAGATCTACAATCGATGCGACTTTGAAGCCATTCACAATACATGTACTAATACGTTAATCGTTTTCCGGGCTTCTAGCGCGGCCGTAACCCTTTTTCTGGATCTACCATCGTATCGAGTTTGGGGCAATTTGCATTACCCAAGGCCGAGATCGTCTGTTTTGGCTCTAACGCCGAAGCCAAGATTCAGAGTTGGGTTTTCTGGATATTAAGCTGGAATGACGAGCCAGCTCAACGAAAATTGATCTTGGGAATTTTGTTGTTGAGCTGGATTTTAAGCTTTAAAGTTGAGCCAGCTCAATAAGCAGTCATCTTGATATTTTTTGTTTGTTTGTTCGTTTTTGTTTTAGAGCTAGATGTTGAGCTAGATCAATAGGGAGTCATTTTGTCATTTTTGTTGTTGAGCTGAATGTCGATTACTGATTGTTCTGCCAACTTCACAGATCCATATAATCGGGCTTTGTCTTGCTACACATTTCTCTATCATACCTCGTCAGACAAATGTTATTTTAAGTTGTGTGAATTTTAGGCAAACTAGGATTGAGCGTTCTTTAAAGCGAGATTTTAAGTAAAAATAAACATCTTCAGAATATATTTTCTAAGCTTTGTAAGTATTTGCATAAAAGAATGTTTCGTCGGATGACATTTCTGTTGAATAATTGAAATAATAGGTAAAAAAGTAATATCTTTCAAAATTAAAGGTGGTAAAATTACTTAAGTCGTCAGTTGGCGGACAAAATGTCGTAAAGGGAGGTTCTGAGACCTAGATAAGACGAAATTCCCAGATTGTCCAAAAATACCCTCAAACGAATATATACAATTTAGATATGAGTCAGATATTGTCTTCTCGGTAATCTGAAAGGCATACAATGGCTTTTTACGCTTATCTAGGAAAGGTGCAGCGAAATTATTCTTTAGAAATAACGCCAATTGGTTTTCCACACCGCATGACCTCATTTGTATATGATACAAATTCAAAAGACGATAACAAAATGATAACGGAAATCAAGAGGCTAGCGCAAAGACGATATTCATATTAACTCTGACGACAGTTTTGAACTATTTTCACAAAATTGAAAAGCGAAAAAAGCGAATATAACTCCCGGTGATGTCACGATGATGTGAAAAGCAATTTCTCCTTCTTCAACAATGTGTTCTCAACTATAGAATTACAGCAACGTGAAATCCCGGTTTCGAACAGAAAAGGGTTAAGGTAACGAATAGTCATTTTCATTACAAATAAAAGCCTGAACCCCCTCTTTCAAATATCTGAAAACATTAAAATAATTAGATTATTAGTTTCGTCGATCAAAACCGGGCGTTCTGATTGGTCGAAACACAATATTCATAACTCCACGAACAAAATGTTGAGCACGTAGCGATTTTGTATGCTTCCGCCAAAATAGTCCCATACAAAAAGGTATCAAAAATTGTAAAATACAAATGTTGATCTTTTTCTGACTAACTAGCTGATTTATCCTAAACCATTCAAAATTGAATATGTTGCTATTGTTGATATTTCCGTGCCAGCTTCAAAAGACTCTGTGCACATAAAGCAGATATCGTCGTTGGGCGTGCAAAGCGTGGAAACTACAGCTTTATTCAAGATGTAGTTACGTTATTTTGCAAGCCTAACGCCGATATACTGAATAATTGACTTATTTAAATTTACCATAATTCCAATTCCGGCCTTTATACTTTAAATGTTACAAATCGAAATGGAACTTCCCGCTGGGGGTAATTAGCGAGACCAACGGATTAAGTGGGCGGGGCGATTGGTCAATCTGGGACAGGGACAACCCCCGGAGATTATTTGGTAGGATGAATGTTACGTGTGCAACAATCCTGCATCGAAATCTCTTGTTTATATGTACCTTTTTTATTATTTAGAAAATAATGGCAGAAAAAAACAGCCCGGGTGATGCAGCATTTGCAGTCAGCAGTGTTGAAGAAAGAGATGGGAATGAAAAAATAGACGAAATTAAGGAGATTGATCTGGAGAAAAACGAAAACAGAACAAAGAAGCAAAAATTAGGATTGAGAGAGGCTAGATGTGATAGTATCAATTGTATGTTGAGTGGGACTGGAACATTTGCCTTGTATCTTTGTTATTTGTGCAATATTTTCTTGTGTAAGAAATGTTTGCTCGTACATAATGAAAAGCACGAATTTGTTAAAGTGGAGAGTCAGAGAAGTGAAAGAGAGAGAATGGCTGAAATGTTTGTGAGGGGAATGAGGAATGAGCGAACGAGAGAAAGCGATTTAAGCACAGAAGATATAAAATTATATGGACGAAAGAATGTGAAACATGACTTGGATAAAGAGGATTGTAGGATATCAAGTTTATGTGGATTACAGAATAAACGGTGGGCAGTTTTGGATTTTCACAATTCTAGTATGAAAATATTTAGCACGGTGACTAATACGTTACTTAGGTACGTGCGTTTCGAAACATTACCCTGGGGCGCTACAGAAGTAAGAATAAAAACTATTTCTGAAAATCCACACTCATCGTTCGATCTCAAACTTCCTAATTCTAAAACTACCAAGGATAAGCCTTTATTAGCAGTGACCATTCCGTATAAGAAACAAATATGGTTTATAGACGTCAGTAAAACCCCAGCAATTAAAACTAAAGCTGTACAACTTACGAGAGATTGTTGGGAAATAAATTACAGTGAAGATAGGATCTATGTCCTATGTAAAGAACGTACTGAATCTGGATCTCCCTATTCTGTTGATATTTTGTCTTCTGAGGGTAACGCACTTACAGTTATCCAGAATAACCCCGATATAATGACGAGTTATATCCCTGACCTCGCGGGTTATAAAGGAAATGTTTGTCTGACTGATAACTCTAACAACAGGATATTGAGTCTAAATGTAGATGATGGGCAAACTGATTCTAAACTCACAAAAGAGGGTGTTAAGGGCCCTTTAGGGATCTGTGTCGACTCCGGAAACAATGTATATGTGTGTGGCCGGGACCAAAACAAGGTGTATAGATTTCATCCAGACGTTGATGAATGTGAACCATTAAATTTGGACAATGCGTTGACATTGAAGCCAGATAGGATATGTTTGATTGGCGGAAAACTGTTCATCGGTCATTTCTGGAATTCTTCCTTACGCAACTATGTTACTGTTGTTCAGCTGACGTAACACCCAAGGAGTCTCTGAGTTAAACATTTGTTGTCTTTTTAATTATTTTTTCCCGTAAATATTGAAGTCTCCGTTCATGTAAACAAAGTATCGGACTGGTACTTTGTTCACAGACTGAACTTCAGAAAAGAATTGATAACTATTAAAGCAGCCTTTTAACACGATTTTCTGTTTTTCAATACTTATTACGCTAAATGTTATTTCTTCTAGATAAATCTACCAGATTCACTATAAATTGCAATTAAATGTACATTTAGTGTACTCCTAATACCTTAGGCGACTGAAAACAGAATCTAACTTCTGCTTTCCTCGTAACTCCTGGATTGCAGCAGGCTGGCAATTTGTATCCCAAAGCAAGTTGTTGTTTTTTTAACTCGATGGCTTTGGAATGAAAAGCTATTGATTGTGTGTGAAACCCTGTGTGGTTAAACGGGGTATAAGAATAAACCATTGCAGGCATTTACCCCTGTCACATATACCATTTCATCTGGCGGAACAAACGTGACAACAAGCATGTTGTAAAAGGCGATTAAAGGGTCTACATTTATCATTTCTTGTTTCATTCCTCATATATCGTTTTATTTTTGTTGTTACCTTTATATTGTTCTGAATGTTTTGTTTTACTATCCTTAAATGTCTTGCGCGCTAAATGACCACAGTTGTCGATGCGCCATAAAACACCAATCAATAAATCAAACCAATGTCCTGCCCTAAAACACATGGTAGTTAGTCTATGGGTGAAGTCGATAACGACAGAAATTTCAGCGGAAGCCAATGACTTAACTTACACGTCATGGAAACCACAAAGCCCGAAGGCAACGGTCGGTGTAATCGAAGGATAACTTATGTTCCCACGATGAAACCTTTTTTCATTCAATTTTAATTTGGCGTTATGTAACGCCAAATATATTTGCTTCCTTTAACTTGTTTTTGTTTATAGTTATGAACAGGTCTTTTCATTACAAAGTCCCCTTCTCTAAAATGCCCTTAAAAATTTAGATAAGAAGGTACAAAATTGAGAACTAACTTTTTCATCAACATTCTTTTAAATATCCGCTTTAAAACTCTTTACTTGCGTTGAGCTCCAGAGGGTCAATACGACCCTTATAAGAGTCCTTGTGAGTCACAAAATCACAAAATTTGCCTCCATTTCTACAACCAGTACCCCGAGTTCCCGAGGGGCGGAGCCATGTAGATCGTCCCAAAAAGAATATAAGAATATTTTCTTTTGAAGGCTTTTCTACATACACATGTTGTTTAATTTAGACCCAATGGCGACGCCCCATGAAGACGTTTAGTTGTTATGGGGGTTAATGCAAGGATACAGGACGAAACTATTGAGAGCTCCGCCTGGTTCTTTAATGTGCTCGTTGGATAGCACCTTCACACGGGGCCTCGGTTTAACGTCTCATTCGAAAGACAATTAGTTTGTTAGTTGATATGGTCAGCACAGGGCTCGTTCCCCTGATCTGGTCGAGGTCGGGAGAATTTATAATGACAATGCTATTTATAATTCAATCAATTTCGATCTTAAAATACTTTAAAACACATTTTGTAATAACAAAGGGGACAGAACAAATAAAGTCTTGTTTCCCTAAACAAAGAAATTAACACTGCACAAACAAAACCCAGCTTGCACGCAGTGTGAATTCTAAATTTAGCGTCGATTCAGATAATGAGTTGCCTGACGTTAGAATTTACCGCTCTGACATTAGAATTTACCGTTCAGGTCGATTCAGCTTTTAACATAACGCAATCAAGAACGAATAGAGAAAAGAATACCTGAAATAATCTGACTTACCTTCTTTGCTAAGAAAATGCTTAATTCAAGACAATGGCGTATTCCGTGTTTTCTGCGAAGATCTTCGTGTTCGTTCACCATTTCTGTCACTTTGATATTTCATCTTTTACGCAAACATAAATAAAGTTTCGACCGAAAATAAGATTGACACAGTATCCCTTAAATCCTAAAAGCCTTTAGAACTGAAACAAATAAGTTCTGGTGATCAAGTTGGTGTTTGAAGAAATAGATTGATGCATCTTAAATTTGTACATATGCAGTTACTGGCAGAGGGCTAGATAACATGGTATAACAACGTTATAAAATCCTTATTTCTCAACGAAACCCTAACTTGTGGGTACTCATTTGAAGAGACGATTCTAATGAGTACATACAACATAGGGTTTATGACAGTATTAGTGAAATATTTAAGTCCTTACTACGAATCACGCCCTCCATATGTAGCTCTTGTAACTGCATTCATATAAATGATGTCATGTGTGATGTAATGTTTTTACTAGGTAACCTCGATAAGAGTTCGTGTATCATTTATTCGCCATTTAACAATTCTTATACAAGAATAAAAGAAGTAATGGCAAAGATCCCTATAACAGAAATTTTGACTTTGAATCCTTATACAGCATGCAGTAGATTATGCGCTTTGATATGTGATCAATAAAAGATATCAAAGCAGGTATTTTATGCAATAAGGAGAAGTTTCATAATACTTTTTCCTTAAATATATGGATGCAGTGAAGCTAATCTTGAATAGTCCCGAAATTGATAGTCTTAAACACTTTGCATTAGAATAGTTATTATAATTATTTCTTTGTGAAAATATATTGGGAAAATGAGTAGTGAATCCCATCAAATTGTTCGTCTAAGCTTGCAAACTTCTCGACACATAGGGAATATTACAACAGTGTCTTTTTCTATTTGTTGTTATCGTGTTCGAGAATCGTGTGGAGGTATTTTTTATTGGATGAGACCGAAGGTCGAATCAAATAAAAAAAAACCTACACACGATTCGAGACAAACAAATAGAAAAACACACTGTTGTAATATTCCTTTTTTATATACCTTTTAGGACATGACATTAAGAAAATTTTCTTAAATGTTTAAGAAATAACCTACTTTCTGACAAACCCGAACGTCAATACACAAAAAAGTAGTCGGTACTCTACGAATACGGTTTTTTGGTACACGCCGAATATTGATTTTTTTCTGTCGAGTTGTATTAGATAGCCAGATTTTAATCCATATATAATAAAACTTAATATATCTTCCTCTTTCTAGCTAGCCCAATATCCGACGGCGGTTGGCGTCGACATACTAAAATAGGCAATAAAGCTGATCCACTGCGTACAAGTAAGCTGCCTTCATGTTGCCGGCGGTTGCTCCGAATATGACTTCACGGTTGGTTCAATCATAATCAGTCTACCATCAACCTGCAACGCTTTATTCATTCGCTCCATCGCAAACATTGGGTTTGATAAGTTATGTAAGAAATTCATACAAAATATCACGTTATAAGCGATGCATTATTCTAACTCGTTAATTGAACCATATTGAAATCGAACGTTTGTAATTTCTATCTCTACCTTATCAAGACGCCTCTCGCTCACATGAATACTTATAAAGGTTGATTTGGGATATCTTTCACGAAGAAGAAGTGTTATATCCCCTGTTTCACAACCAACATCTAACTTCCAGTCTCTGAAATTTTAGATATTTACAAACGTAGTAACGAACAAACTAGAAAACTGAGAAAATCTCCGTTTTACAGGACAGATCCTTCACAAAAATGTCACTCTTTTTTAAGCTGAATTAGTTGACGGCGTTATGACATTTATGGTCAATGACATGTAACAAAAAATATGGTTGGTCTGTGGACTAACCTCTTAACTACATCTTGAATAAGCTGTAGTTACGATGTTTAAATAGTCAAACCAATTAAAATGCTTCACATAAATGTTGGCAAATGTCGGAGTTCAAAGTTCACTTCTAGTCTGGATTAATGATTTGATTGGTCGATTGATTCTTTGGTTGACAGACGCGATATGTCAATTAGGTAAACCGTTTCGAGAGTTTAGTAAGGGTAAGGTAGTAAGGTTAAGTAAATAATCATTCTAGATTCATTAAAAATGAAGAACCTTGAGTTTCGTACATAGACAGCGCAGACCGCTCGGAGTTAGTACTTTTCACACGCGTAGAAGGTCATTTTTGGCTAGCAAAGCGTCAGCTTTGATAGCTTAAGTGAACAGACAAAATTTTGAGGTCTTCTCAAAGTTCAACGAGTGCAGACTGACACTGGAGGCTTTACCACTAAATCCATGAAATGCCTACGCCATAAAAGATAGTTCTCATGTTTTCAGGAATATTGAAAACTCTTTTCAAATTGTATTTAGCCCATCCCCATCAACTCCGCTTTTTAAGCATCTCAAGAAAAAAGCTTTCGAAAACATTGTGGACAATGAAGAAATTGCTTGTTACAAGCAATTTCTCCATTGTCCACAATGTTTTCTATCCATCTTGGGGAAATATTTCTAGATTCAACCAACTTGAAACTTCTTTAATTGAACCAGTCTAAGAATTTGTCGTGTTGTAATGGGTTAACTCCCGGGTTATTTTAACCTCGTTTATTTATCATGCTAACCTTTAGCAAAGAAGAATACTTCACAAAACTGTGCTTTGCTAGCTTACAGTACTTTCAGTACTTTGATTTGACTGAAGTGTCATATTTGTATATTGCAAGACAGGGAACCATTTGCAAAGGGCTAGAGAGCACTTTGACATACTGAACGCATGGTTGTCGCTATATCCAGACTGATAATCGTGTGTGAGAGCTCACAATATTTCCGTTTTGAAAAAAAAAATAAATGAATAAGAACATATTTAGCCAGTCTGTGAGTAGATTATGGCCTCTCACGCGAAACGAGACTATCTCGGCAAACCAGGTAGCATGACTTTTAACAGTTTTCTCTGATCACGCAGATTGACCTTGGATGAAAGAGCCATTATTTTCGCGCTATCACAAAATGTGCGTCCTTGACAGAAGCACGAAAGCTTGGAAACAGTAGCAACGATCCTTGTGAATGACAAGTCAATATATTGTCATGAAATGAATGAGCGAATTATCCTTTAAATTCCATTCATTTTAAAATCCCTATAGAATAGTCTATCGGAAGACAGACTAGATTTAGTCATGAAATACCATATCAGTCTTTCCAATCTTTTCCATCTAACGTGTACCGGAAGGGAAGCGAATCCCGGTCTTAATGAAATAATTTTGATTGATCTATTGCTTATTTGATTGACAGCTGCGATCCTTCAATTGACCACTTTTAGAAAGAAACAGGAATAAAAAATTATTTTAATTTATCTCATTTTACCACAAAATTAAGACCTAAAGAGCAAGACCTAATAATGTTGGTACAGATTAAAATTATCTAGAGCAGGGAGACGATTCTTATGAGATAAACAAGAGGATCATGATGGTCCTAAATCGCTCACCTGAGGCATCTCCAAATTACAGTACTTATTAGTATAAAATAGACACAACTTGAGCAAAATAAATAAAAGATATATAAGATTTTGGGCTTTGTACAAAACAATCTAGTAATGCTTTACAATAATAATGAATGCCTTTGGCTTTATAGTTTAATCCATTACCAAACTATACAAGACTTTGTCATGCTACATACCAAATATGTATGCCCGTCACCTTATTTTTCAGAAGGAGAAGACTTTTGATGTTGCTCTAATTGGGACAGTGCCATGTTTATCCTAGGGCTAAAATTTTAGCTAACATGGTAGGGAACCATCTGGATATGCTATATACAAAATATGAATGCCTTAGACTTTTTAGATTGGGAGGAAAAGACTATTGAACATGGTCTAATTGGGCATTTTTACAAACTTTGGACACCCAGGGAAGGGGTGTTTATTAAATTACAAGCATAATTTGATCAAAACAGATAGATAAAAGCCAGGCTATGCTACACTCATAATATAAATGCCCTCCTTTTTAAAATGAAGAACATTTTTTAAAGATAATCAAATTTTGCGTTTTTCCAAATTTTGGACCCCTAGTGCAGAGCCGTTTTTGACCTGAGGAAGACAACTTTTAGTGATATGGTACAAAACCATCTAGTTATGCTCCATACCAAATATGAATATCCTAGACCCTATAGTTAAAGAGGAGAGGTCTTTTGAAATTGCTCTAATAAAGCATTTTTCCAAACTTCGGACCTCAGGGGCGGGGCAATTTTTGACCCCAGAGATTAAATATTTAAAAACTTGGTAGAGAACCATATGATTAAGCTCTATATGAAATATAAATGCCTTTGGCCATGTAGTCTGTTAGAAAAAAAGACAACAAAGATTGTCTAAAATTTCCCATTTTCATATGCCGCAGTTACAAGAGTTCACAGAATTAAATTCTTTTAACATCTTTTGAAGAGCTTCACCTAAAAAACATCCCTGCAAAGTTTCAGCTTGATTGGCCTGGTGGTTTAGGAGGAGAAAATGTTTAAAGATTTTTATAGATTTATTTAAGATTCCCATTTTCACATGCCGATGCAACCAGAGTTTTTGACGGAATTTAATTCTTTTAACAACTTTTGTAGAACTTCACCCAAGGAATATCTCTGCAAAGTTTCAGCTTGATTGGCCTACTGGTTTAGGAGGAGAAGATTTTTAAAGATTTTTACAGATTTACTAAAGATTCCCATTTTCACATGCCGCGGCAACCAGAGTTTTTGACGGAATTAAATTCTTTTAACAACTTTTGTAGAACTTCACCCAAGGAACATCCCTGCAAAGTTTCAGCTTGATTGGCCTGGTGGTTTAGGAGGAGAAGATTTTTAAAGAAATTGTGGACGGACGGACAGACGGACGGACGGACGGACGGACGACGGACAACGACCGATCACAATAGCTCACCTCGCACTTTGTGCTCAGGTGAGCTAAAAAAGTATGAAGATTTAAGATTTTCTTTGACACGATCTGCTCCTATCATCGTCTGGAATAGAAACGTTATTATGCTTCTTTAAATCCGCCTAATAACTTTTCTAAGAGGCTCTCCAGCAGATTATGGACCAAAGATTTTGGTTATCAATTTTCAGATTCCTACATTTAATGTTTTCAGACATTTGAAAGAAGGGCATTAAGGTGATTTTGTAATGAAAATGACTGTTCATAATTAAAAAAATATATATATATAAAAAGAACAGCAAAAATATTTACCTCCCTAACTCTAAAATAGTCAACAAAATACAACCCGAATAGAACCGAAATTCATCGGGTAAATACGCTATCTCTCGTTTTCACCGAGCATTGCCTTACTAATTACGTCAGTATCTTCCGCTAGCAGATCAGCCGTTATCGGTTTCACCCGAAGACTAACTCCCTCGCCCACTAATTTCCACTGTATCAAGGTAAATGCAATTTATGGTGAGCTAATTGCATTTAACGTGCAGTTGAATGTAACTAGTTTTGTCTCACTGATTTTTGCCTCGTGTAACAGAGAAATGTAAACAAATCGCGAGTGCTAGAAATAGAATCAATCATCCAATCAAATCATTCATTTAGACCGTAATGAACATTGAACTCCACCATTTGACGACACCACATCTTGTCAACCAAGGGTGGTGAACGTTCTACTTATATAACGATATTTGAGGAAAAGATGATCTCGTAATTTTTTCACTCTAAAGGATGTGAGAAACACCTTTATTGGCTTGTCGACTAAGACTTATTTCAGCTGTAGTTATGGCGTTTTGTCACTTAAAACATTTAACCGCTGTGTTGCGCGTTACTGGCCATACATTCTATGTGATAACCCCGTTTAATATCGAAGTGGAACTTCCTGTCGGAGCTAAGTGGACGTGGTCATTGATTCTTAAATTATCTCTATATACTCAATTAACACTTTCCCACACAACCAAATTTTAGATTTGTCCAAACTGAAAGAAGCAACAGACGACAATTTATAGTTTATGGAATATTTAGTTTTTTGGTCTTTTTAGATCGAAAACATTGTGGACAATGAAGAAATTGCTTGATGCAAGCTACCTATAAGCATTATGAAAATTCAAAAGCGTTTTTCTTATAAATTTCTTCCTGAAATCACGAATAGAGTAATTAGTCCGAACTAGATCCAGCCGCCGTTATAGCGCAGTCGGTAGCGCGTCAGACTCCTAATCTTCAATCATGAGATGTCATGGGTTCGACCCGACATTTGTCTCTCACCAATGGGTGGATAATCGTAGACCAAAGTGGGATAGCAGCTAGAGGCTAGGAAAGGATGCAGTGGTAGTACTGCTGTAAGCAATATAAGGAATCCACTGTTAGGTGGCCCAGCCGCCGCGATATGACTGAAATACTGTTAAAAGCGGCGTTAAACCCCATTCAATCAATCAACCGAATTAGATCCATGAAAAGACAAGACGAGACAATTGATATAAACAAACAAGGCATTTTGAAAATAAGATTTTTTTATTTATTCATAATATGTATAATGATACATACTGACGATAACAATCGTAATAAAGCGTTTTCTAAAGACTTCAGAAACAACATGTGAAATCCATTCACTCGCGCAGAAACAAAAACACAAACATAATAAACTAATCAAAGAAAAAGCTCGTTTCTTTATCTCTCATTTATCGCACAAAACAGGAACAGAAAATTACACAAAAAAACTCGAATCTCGGTTCTATTGACTGACCCATTCCCACACAAACCCTCATTTTTACGCCCCCCCCCCAAAGAAAAAGCTTCGGAAAACATTGTGGAAAATGAAGAAATTGCTTTTAACAAGCAATTTCTTCATTGTCTACAATGTTTTCTCAGACAAAAAAATCATCAACTTGTAATTGTCGTCTGCAGCTTGTTTAAATTTGGACCAGTTAAAAACTTTGTTGTGTGGGAATGGTTTAATATCAGATGTTAACCAAAGCATACCGACTGACCAATCAAACCCCAAATATTCAAACCGAAGGTTCTGTGTTAATAGCCAACATTTATGTCCAGCGTGTTTCTTAATGGATGACTCACACGTTGTAACTACGAATTATTCAACTCGTTGGTAAGACGATTAAACCATTCCCACACAATCTCACCTTTTTTACGCCCCTCAAGAAAAACATTGGGAAATATTTTGAAACATGAAGAGATTACTTGAAACAAGCAATTTCCTCATTATCCCAACTATATCTACCATAAAAGGTAAAGATTTCTCAAATTCTACCAACCTAAAAATGTACGTATCATCTTTCAAGTTGGACCAGTGTAAAATTTTGTCGGGTGGGTATTGGGTTAAGTCGTTCACTGGTGACCAGATGTAATTCATACTATTGTCATTGACTTATACATCCCGTCAAGCATTTTTTTTGCTTTAATTTCAACGTCGGAACTACAGCTTAGCTAAGCTTTAGTTACGACGCTTAGGTCAGCAACCAGCAATTTCTTCTATTTTCTGTTACATGTTACTCAACATAAGTTAATTATTTACGCTGTTCAAGATCTTTATCGAATTTCCTGTTGGAGGTCAGTGGGCGTGGCTAGCAATCCGTCAATTGACGTTTCGACAGGTTAGCCTGTCTGAGATACCGACACAAGGCAGCATAGGTTTGTTTTGTGGTCGGAGACGATTCCATAAATTCGTTGGCGACTAAAGCGTTGCAAGTGCAGCTCGAATAAACTTTACCTACCTCCTTTTGGCCACAATCAACAACATGATTTCGGTTCAAAGCGAAAATAATGCATTGATTGTCAAAATCAATTTTCCATTGATAATATTCGTACTTTCATTGAGTGATGAAAATAAAACCTATTGCCACTGTTTAAAGCCACAAGGAGGTTTTCAGACAGAAGATTCTATTTCTATTTCTATTTACGTGCGCACCTCAATAAAAACAACATCACAAAAAATCTCCTAATTCCTTATCAGTTAATATCACCAAGGCAATATGTAAAGTTTTTTGGAATTTGAAACTGTTTTAAAACCCGTTCCCATACAATGACGCTTTTTGAAATCCCTCAAGAAAAGCGATTGGGAAAGCACTGTGTAAAATGAAGAAATTGCTTGTAAGAATGTTTTCTATCATTAAGTTGAAATTATATAAATTTTCATAAACATTAATTTGTCATCTACAGGTCCTTTCAATTTGGACCAGTCTAAAGTGAAAGTTTTCAACATGAATTTTTTTCCTAGAGATAGGGAACATTTCGATAGTCAATCATTTTTGTTAATTTAAATTATTCTGTTGTTAACCCGTTACCAATAGACAAAACTTGAGACTATTCTGAATTGAAAGATGATGTAGACAATTTCAAGTCGGTGTAATTTATTAAAGATAATAGAAATTTAGGGAACCTTGTTGACAATGAAGTTGTTTATTACAAGCAATTTAATTATAGTCAACAATGTTTTGAAAAGATTTTTCCTCGAATAGGGTAAAAAGGTGTTGTTTAGGAATGAGTTAACTTATAAATGCATTACAAATTAAGAATACTCTAGCGTATTGTTTTATACACACATTCCTTTGTAGATGAATTCAATATAGTAATGTATAAGACTCAAACACCCATAGATTGACATACAAACATTTCTAACAAGATGTAAAAAAAACGATAGTAAATGCATATAGATAAAAGTGCCATGAACACGTTTTATACCCTTTCAATCTAAAATGCCGCCAATACATTGAAAATGTGTAAGGGTCGTTTCTATTCGTTTCTGAATGGCTAACAATTGACGGTTCGCGTCCCATCAATCATTCATCAAGGCCAGATGTGAAATTTGAACTCCGACAATGGCCGGTATTTTTGATTGGCATTTTGATGGTTTTTGGACCTAACCGTCGTAACTACAGCTTATTCAAGCTGTAAGTAGAATAAGCGTAGTTAGGACGTTTAGGTAATGTCCCAAACATTTTACTTTTTGTTAAAAGCTACTGCACATAAATTTTGCAACGTATCGCTGTTCAATATCTAAGTGGAAACTCCAAGCTCAATGGGGGGGGGGGGGAACAAGGTATTCGTCAAATGTAGCAGATTTTGCAAGGAGTTTCGGGACTAAATTGAATGGTATTAACAAAGTTCTTTTGCATGTAGATCTTACAGTGTCCATTGTCATCCGTAAACGAAATATAAGCATTTTTGTGTTTTTGCAGTACGGAACATCATTAATTTGACAATCATTTCAAACACATTCGGGGTAACGACGGGCAATCACGTGGAATTAGAGTTCAGCGTTCATTCCGGTAGCAACCATGGTTTATCAATCTGCGATCAACCAATCCTTAAACTTAAGTATTCAATCGACAGCATTCATTCCGACCATTCACATAGACATATTAGTTTTGGAGATTGATATTTTCGTTTATATCAAATTCAGTAATCTAAATTTGAAAAAAAAAATGTTTTTCTCTTATTTCGTTTTAATTTAATCGCTATGTTAGAGTAATTGAATGTGTTATAATTATTGAATGAACGTTATATTGGTTGAACAGTCGCATCAAGTACAGTAATCGTTCAAGCCGTGAAAAAAGAAAATCGATAAGCGTTCAACCTCAATCATTCAATCACGATAGTTTAGCGTTCAGCTTTCAATCACGTTCCAATAAGATTGTCAAACAACTATGTCCCGTACTATACTACGTTTTTTCATTACCTACATAATATACTTAAACGAACACATAATTATAATAATGAACATGAACAAATATATTAAACAGAAACTGATATAATGCGTTGTCTTGTAGACTAAAACGCTTTTATAAAATTTACATCCTATACTTTAAATCTTCTTTCTATACTCCACAAAATTGCGTCATCAAAATTGCGTCATCTGTATTATGTCACGAAAAATTGCGTCAACGATAATTTTTTGAGTTACACAACTGACCACCTTTGTTATCTCTAAATAACCACATTTTACTCATAACTTTACAAAACATCATTGGTCAGTCTTATAGCCCAAACAACGGACAAAGCGCCCACCTTTTGAGACAAGTTTAGCGGAGACTTGAACATATCGGCATACGTGTACACCTTTCAGTCTAATCCAACTTCTTAATAAAGCTATTCACAGAACAGGTCAAGTTAAAATGAATTCGGTTGACTTTTGATATGACGTCACTAACTAGAAGCCTGAACCGGAAGAGAGTCTGATCTGTCATAGAAATGTTTTCCCTTCACTTCCGTATTCGGATGATCAAAGTCGTCTATCACTGGAGCGCTTGGCATAGGCCCAGTTCTATAAATATTCCCAGCTTCAGTAGGAGTTAAAGCGCCTCCGTCATTAGGAGGATCACTCGGTGGCGAGATGAAGACTTTCAGTGGATTATTTTCCTTTTCGTTGGATGACTGAGTTTGCAGCAAGTTACTGGAAGTTTCATTGGTTTCTTTATATTTGTCCTCATTGAAAGCACATGGAAATAAACAAGCACATAAGCCGCCAGATGACCCGGACTCCGGGTAACGTTTGTTGACACCGCCGTAACCATCCTCGACAACTTCCGGAAAATCTGAAAAAGGAAGGAGAAGTGTTTGAACTTGCAAGAAGGTAAACTATTTTCTAAATTACAGTGATAGTAAAAACAACGTACCGTATAAAGATACATTTCAATTTTCAAATGTAACGAATGTATTTTTAGTTTTCTTCTTATCTGTGTCGTTTATCAAGCAGGATAACTTTCAATTCATAAAAATTAATATTTTTCTTTTTAAAATTGTCATACTATATCTTTTATTTTGGCTGATATCGAATATCTTCGCACAAGAATTCCATTTTTATCATTGTTAAATCATCGATCTCATCAAAAAAGAAAAGAATCGAAGTATCAAATGGTTATTTAATTATCAATTCTGTCAAAAATTTATACAACTTTAAATGGTTCCTCAGACAAATGATAACAGAAAAAGATATGAGAAAATGTAAAAAGTTTAGTTATTGCATGAAATAAGAAATAAAACAAACATCGCATGACGATGTCGACGTTCGACTGTTCAAGTGCTTGATAGTGGGTTAAACTTCCAGGTCCAAAAGGGGGAATAATTCATTAACAAATCTTTTAAACACTTTCCTGTTTTTCAAAATTTAAGACATGTCAAAATTAAAGGAAGTTGCAGATGACAATTAAAAACAAAGTGCAACATGAAAAGTAACAAACCCTTAGGTTAGAAAATATTGTGGAAAAAGAAGAAATTGCTTGTTACAAGCAATTTCTTCTTTTTCCAAAATAATTTCTCAAGTATAAAATCACAGGGACGTAAAAACCAGGGATTGTACAGGAAAGGGTTAATTTAAATGTTTAAATGGAGTTTTACGCCGCTTTCAACAATCTTTCAGTTATATCGCGGCGGCTGGAGCACCTAACAATGGAATCCTGGTATTTCTCACACCAGTACTACCATCACATCCCTTCCTTGCCTCCTGCTGCTATCCCACATAAGTCTACGATTATCGACCCATTGGTGAGAGACAAATAGTCGGAAAGGATGAGTGCCGCCGTCGGGGATCGAATCCGGGACCTCTAGATTGACAGTCCGACGCGCTACCAACTGCGCTATGACGGCGGCTCAGGAAAGGGTTAAATCAACACTCCTGTTGCTTTTGATAGTGAATATATATATTCCCAGTTTCTGTTCAATATGTTCAGTAATACCAGAGATATTACAAAATGTAAAAGTTTTCGAAATACTCAGAGGCTGGCAAAAAGGACATCAGATATCAGGGATTTTTCTCAGAAAAAAAGCGCTAAAAATTTAAAATGGGGATAAATAAAGAAGAGCACATACCGTCTTTAAGATTCATAACTACAGCATATACAATGTCTTCTCTTTTAACTTTGTCGTTCTTCAAACACTCAACAAGTTCTTCCACTGCGAACCCAGTATTTCCCCTCCAACTTCGCCAATCTTGCATATAACTGTTGATGGCAAATTTGTGCTGTTGGCCTGGTAAATAAAAGTCAAAATAGTATTAGATTAAGGCTAAGTTTTATTTTTTCGCAACCCAAAAGAAAAAAAACAAAGAACAACCTTTGGAAATAACGATATTGCTGGTAACAAGCAATGTTTTCATTGTCCACAAAATTTTCTACCATACGAAGTATTAGGGTTTTTTGTTATTTGTGTAATAAAGTTCACAAATGTGAAATGTTGTCCAATATCAAATATTTCACTTTTCTCATGAACCTATGAAATCTCTTCTCCGTTCAGATATTGTTTTTTCTGGTCGTGTCCAAATGTTCACAGCTGGTTTCATTCTGGCAATTTCAAATGGTTTAAATTGAAGTTCGGAAAGCCGACAAGTTTGTTTTCTGCATTGCATACTTAAAACACTTGAGTATCGTTTGCGCTGCAACTGCAAATTTTACTGCGAATAATGTTTATAACTATATTACATCGGCGTTAGATAACTGAAGGCGTCACAATGCCTTGTCATTTCGCAAATTGGCGTCCGGCTCAAGTCACAGATCCTATTTGAAATGAAAAATCAACGAGTTGTAAAGAAACAGACTCACCTTTACACTTCTCTATGACAAGATCGGCTTTCCCCTCAATTGGATGTTTCCGGAATAGTTCTTTAGGTAATGACCATATTTGGTTGTTTATTCTATCTTCTATTTCCTTCTGACCCACAGTTAGTACTGAAATTAAAACGATCAATTTATGTTTGGCTTAGCGCATTACATCTAGTGAGTTTCGAGCGTTGAACCCTAATTGAAGAGCACACGTTTGTTACTCTTCAAAATCTGAAACAATTAATAAAATTTCAAAGTTAGACCTATGGAGTTCTCAACATACATTGATACTCAACCAAATGTAACTGTTTATTTTTCTTTCTTTTTGATCACAGCCGCCGTCATAGCGCAGTTGGTGGCGCGTCAATCCAGAGGTCCGGGTTCGATCCCCGACGGCGTCACTCATCCTTTCCGACTATTTGTCTCTCACCAATGGGTCGATAATCGTAGACCTATGTGAGATAGCAGCTGGAGGCTAGGAAAGGATGTAATGGTTATACTGGTGTGAGAAATACCAGGATATCATTGTTAGGTGCTCCAGCCGCGATATAAATGAAAGATCGTTGAAAGCGGCGTAAAACCCCATTCAAACAATCAAACAAGTAAACAAATTCTTTATGATCAGATTTCCACAAGTAACTAACTTGGGCCGAATATCTGTGGTAGAGTAGTTGAATTGTAATCTTTCCAATATGAGACAAGTAGCACTTCATGCCAACCAAAACCTGATATAAGTACCAACTGTTTGAAAAAGAAACATTATCCACCAGAGATCAACTAGAGATAATATTTTGAATACAACATATAAAGATATAGTTAGAGCAGACGAGGTTTCTGGAAAATCTTCAAAGACCGATAAGTTTCAACTCTAGTCAGTCTGCGCAGATAGTGCAGACTGGCCAGGGTCGATACTTAACGTAATGCTCGTGAGGCCGCTTTTCACTTAATGGGTAAGATAAACTAACATGTTAGAAAACAAACATGGCGCACCACAAATATTATGATATTTTATATCATCCCAGAACAATAAACCCTGCTGTGCTTTTCTTTCCTAGAACGATAAACTCGGCTTACCTTTACTACAATATTTCTCATCACTCCCAGCCTGTCTAATGATATCTTCAAGAATGTGATCCATTTGATCTTGTGTTGGTACGGAACGCTTAGCGTCCTGTCTCCGTCGGTAACAAAAATATACAGCTAATAGAATAATAAGGATAAGAGCCGAGGCAAGAGCGATTCCAAATATAGCACCGGCGGTAAGGGCAGATGACTCTTCTTGTGGTGGACTGACGAACGACATCGAGTCACAGTCGGCTACGTCTGAAATACACATATACAGGACCGTAAAATTTTAATTTATTACAAGACGACGACTCGTCGTTGGTTGTGCAAAATATCGTAACTACAGCTTGAATAAAGCTGTAGTTACGACATTTCGCAGGCTAACGACATAATTTCAGACTGATCATTTTTAAATATGTTTTCGATAACAATTTGAATTATGTAAAAAATGGAAATCATTGTGGGTAGAAGACATTAGGAAAACTTGCATGTTTAAGTATTTTATCCTCTCCATTATTTTTTTTTAATTAAAAATTCTGCAAGATATTTAAATATGAGAATATGTGGTAATTGGTTCAACAGAGAACCAATTGCTCCTAACATATAAATATTGCTATCGAATGTTAACAGTGAAACTATAGTAGACAAATGAGGGAAATAACTCGAGATGACCTCCTCCCCTTTATTCTTTTATGCTTTCACGAAATCGGTAGATTCAGTATTCAAATTTTAAAGGATTCATTTGTACAACAAAGACACAACTTTAACAACAAATCTATGAAGCTTGAGGTTTTTGTACCTACCATTAACAACTGGTCCACATTTATTGTCATTTGTTCCGTTGCTTTTCTCAACTGTACATCGACTTTGTTTCTCGCAACTGAAAATATAACAGTAATACATGTGTTCTTAACTTTTGTCCTGCTGAATCCGGAATATTCCTGTTCTGGTGGGAGGTATAGACAATGATCAAACTGCACATAAGTGCAGTCTGATCTTAGTTAACACCTCCTGATTGACTCTTTCAACACTGAGATGTTGATAAATGATTCTTAAAATATTTTTTGAACCCGAACTAGTACTTCCGATGCTTTCAGGCCTTTGATTGTACTATGCGTTTAGATAAGGAATATATTCAGCATGACAAGGGTTAACAAAAGAATGCGTCCTGTGGATTTTCAAAGGGAGATAAACTTGGCAATTATTCAAGTAAAAAGAAATGCCGAAAATCTCAAGTTCTGGTTTACGTTTTATGTACTCCAACACTATCCGGATTTTATATGTCTCCCAAAAAAAATCAAAGTACTGAAAGTACTGTAAGCTAGCAAAGCATGGTTGAATTTAGAAAATCTTTCCCTTGTTGGGTAGAAAACATTGTGGACATTGAAGAAATTGCTTGTTACAATAGACATATGTGTTTGTAACTTTTCAAAATTATCATCTGCAGCTTGTTTGAATTTAGACCTGTCTAAATTTGCGTCGTGTGGTAATTGGTTATTTACGTGCTTCATATCACACGTTAAGGTGCATTACTTTATTTTTAATACTTTACTTTTCTTATTGTTAAAAATACGATATTTTAACCTGCAAGCCTTTCTTTTAAAGCAAATTTTGTTTTTCATAGAACAGGCATCTTCTCTTTTTTTGTGCGTGTGTAATAAGCTGTTTTAAAAGTATTTGTTTTGCCTGAAGATAGTATGTGTTTCCTTGGTCTTACTTTCAACATATTCGTATTACAAGAGACACACCTATGGTCTGGTGGAAAATAAAGAACTTACTTTGTTAAAGGTTTACATCTCTCAATTTTATCGGCTGTATTTGAGTACATGTTTTTATCTTTACAATTTTCACAGGTGCCTGAAAATACATTTAACTTCAATATTTACAACAAATAAAAAAATGGAAAATATGTCAATGGTTAAATTTGTATAACTTAACCAATTCCCACTATTCCCCTAAAGAAGTACAATTTGGAAACATTGTGTAAAATAAAGAAATTGCTTGTCACAAGCAATTTCTTTATTTTACACATAATTTTCTACCCAGAAAGATGAAAAACTGCCTGACAGGATTATGCCCGCGGTGGTGGTCCATTTCAGGACCTAAATGTGGTGTAGTTTATCTTTGGCCAATTGTATTGGTATATGTCGAATGTCTCAATGTATTTTTCATGAAATTTTGATATGAATAAAATATGTTTTTATGATTAGATTGGCAACACGTATCTTTTTTTATTGCAAATTCAATGCCCATATTAGCTTTTGTCCTTTGGTAAATAACAGAATCACATAAGCAAGTCAAAAGAGTTGCCGTGAATAACTGAACAAGATCTCGGATTCACAGGCTGATCTGAGTTTTTAATCCAGTTTTTCTACCACTTTCCTGTTTAATCTCTGATTTTTACGTCCGTGTATTTTTATACTTAAGAAAACATTGTGGAAAAAGAAGAAATTGCTTGTTACAAGCAATTTCTTCTTTTTCCACAATATTTTCCACCCTACTGAATGATTATTTTTCAAATAAATTTGACTTTAAATTGTCATCAATAAAAACCTTTGAATTTGGACAGGTCTAAAATTTCGAAAAACAGGAAAAGGTTAAACGACCAATCGAGGCTATCAAATAATTAATCAGTCGGCCAATCAAAACATTCATTTAGACCGGAAGTGAGTTTAAATTCAAACTTTGGCAGCCATTTTGTTCGGCTTCTTGATTGGTTTTGCGACCTAATCATCGAAACTACAGCTTATTCAAGCTATAGTTACATTTGGGTCATTAACCGACAACTGAGCATTTTTGTAGATTATAATGGCCATAATTTTGCTAAATAACGCCGTTAGATATCAAAGCGAGTCCTCCTGTTGGAGTCAACGGGCGGGACAAACGGAGTAAGTGGGCGGGGCCAGCGATTGGTCAATTGATGTACATATCGTCGTCGTCGTTTTAAAAGAACGTAACTACAGCTTGAATCAAGCTGTAGTCACGACATTTAAGAACGACAACGACGATATGTTACGGTACAAATTGCCATCTGAAGGCACTTACTATGAAAAAATTTCAATCGTTTGTTGAAGGAGTAAAATAGTTGAAATTATAACATATGAACAAGTTATGAAATGTTAGAAATACAGGAAGCAAGCTAGTAACTCCAGCTGTTAGCTCCAAATGTCTCGAAACTCTTTCACACACAAAAAAAAACTATCGGCATACGATTTTGAATGGGGTTTTACGCCGCTTTTAACAATCTTTCAGTTATATCGCGGCGGCTGGAG
Organism: Fragum fragum; assembly: GCA_946902895.1. Lineage (NCBI taxonomy): Eukaryota > Metazoa > Mollusca > Bivalvia > Cardiida > Cardiidae > Fragum > Fragum fragum. The sequence continues at coordinate 38,011,626 of OX336378.1, read as the reverse complement.
CACCTAACAAGAGGCCCAGTGGGCCTTAACGGTCACCTGAGTAAAAGAGCACCAAGACAAGTGATTTTGTTTGAAAGAATTAGAAAAAGGTTTGGTTGAAATCCCCTCAGTAGTTCTTGAGAAGAAGATGAAAATGTTTAAAAGTTACCAAAAATGACCCCCTTTTGGTCCCCATTTTAGGCACCCCTGACCTCCAGCCTATTAATTTTCACAAATCTGTATAATCAGTACCCAATGATGCTTTTCACCAAGTTAGTTTGAAATTGGCTTAGTACTTCATCAGAAGAAGATGAAAATGTGAATTTTTTAACATGATGAACTTTGACCTCTGGGTATTGTCCCATACATGACCCCAGGGACATGAATTTCACAATTTTTAATATACCTGTCCTAGTTGTCATGCACACAGAATATTTAAGCCCTGGCATTAACAGTTTATTAGAAGAAGATTTTTAAAGAAGTACCAAAAATTACCCATTTCTGCCCCCTATTTGGGCCCCTTTGACCCCCAGAACCCCTATTTTCACAAACTTGAATTGGCATCCCCCAATCATGCTTTCTACCAAGTTTGGTTGAAATCCGCCCAGTAGTTCTTGAGAAGAAGATGAAATATTTAAAAGTTACCAAAAATTACCCCCTTTTGGTCCCCATTTTAGGCACCCCTGACCTCCAGCCTATTAATTTTCACAAATCTGTATAATCAGTACCCAATGATGCTTTTCACCAAGTTAGTTTGAAATTGGCTAAGTACTTCATCAGAAGAAGATGAAAATGTGAATTTTTTAACATGATGAACATTGACCTCTGGGTGTGGCCCCATACATGACCCCAGGGGCATGAATTTCACAATTTATAATATACCTGTCCTAGTTGTCATGCACACAAAATATTTAAGCTCTGGCATTAACGGTTTATTAGAAGAAGATTTTTAAAGAAGTACCAAAAATTACCCCTTTTTGGCCCCTATTCGGGCCCCTATGACCCCCAGAACCCCTATTTTCACAAACTTGAATTGGCATCCCCCAATCATGCTTTCTACCAAGTCTGGTTGAAATCTGCCCAGTAGTTCTTGAGAAGAAGATGAAATATTTAAAAGTTACCAAAAATTACCCCCTTGTGGTCCCCATTTTAGGGCCCCCTGACCCCACAGCCTTTTTATTTTCACAAATCTGAATAACCATTACCAAATGATGCTTTTCACAAAGTTTCTTTGAAATTGGCTTTGTACTTCATCAGAAGAAGATGAAAATGTGAATTTTTTAACATGATGAACTTTGACCTCTGGGTGTGGCCCCATACATGACCCCAGGGGCATGAATTTCACAATTTATAATATACCTGTCCTAGTTGTCATGCACACAAAATATTTAAGCTCTGGCATTAACGGTTTATTAGAAGAAGATTTTTAAAGAAGTACCAAAAATTACCCCTTTTTGGCCCCTATTTGGGCCCCTATGACCCCCAGAACCCCTATTTTCACAAACTTGAATTGGCATCCCCCAATGATGCTTTCTACCAAGTTTGGTTGAAATCCGCCCAGTAGTTCTTGAGAAGAAGATGAAAATGTTTAAAAGTTAACGGACGACGGACGACGGACGACGCACGACGGACGACGCACGACGACGGACAAACGATGATTGCAATAGGTCACCATGACCATTCGGTCAGGTGACCTAACAATGGAATCCTGGTATTTCTCACACCAGTACTACCATTACATCCTTTCCTAGCCTCCAGCTGCTATCCCACATAGGTCTACGATTATCGACCCATTGGTGAGAGACAAATAGTCGGAAAGGATGAGTTCCGCCGTCGGGGATCGAACCCGGGACCTCTAGATTGACAGTCCGACGCGCTACCAACTGCGCTATGCCGGCGGCTACGGCATACGATTATGACACAATACCCCAGTTTACAAATGGTTTATTCTTTTCCCAAACGTCAAAATTTCAGACTGGTCAAATTGAAAGATTGATTGAATGATTGAATGGGGTTTAACGCCGCTTTTAACAGTATTTCAGTCATATCGCGGCGGCTGGAGCACCTAACAATGGATTCCTGGTATTTCTCACACCAGTACTACCACTACATCCTTTCCTAGCCTCCAGCTGCTATCCCACTTAGGTTTACGATTATCAACCCATTGGTGAGAGACAATTGTCGGAAAGAATATTTGCCGCCGCCGGGGATCGAACCCATGACACCTATGATTGAAGATTAGGAGTCTGGCGCGCTACCGACTGCGCTATGACGGCGGCCCAAATTGAAAGAAGTTGCATCTAGCTGCTATCCCACTTAGGTGTACGATTATCCAACCATTGGTGAGAGACGAATGTCGGAAAGAATATGTGCCGCCGCCGGCGAAGACAAAAAATGAACTATTTTCATTTATCAAATGCATGTATACACATATCTACTTAGATTTGTAATATCATTCGAAAATCCATTGCTCGTTTCCTTCATATTAACCCGTTCCCAAACAATGACTTTTTGACGTCCCTGCAAGATTTAAAATTGATTTTTGACCGGTTTATAGTGCCATTAGGAAAACGTCGTCTAACTACTATAAATTTTTTAACCTATTTACTAAATTGCATACTTGTAACGATTCACTGAATTCAATGCTAACTGCATCATGCAAAGCCAAACATTTTACGTATTCTACATGAAAAAAGATCTTACATGTATTTTGCTATAGTGCTTCATGTTTATGTCCACTGATTCACTAATGTTCTATTAAAGACTGTTAGCTACACAAATTAAATTCAAACATATCTAAAGACTAAACGAGGACAAATATATAACAGCATGCGCAAAATATAACATGTCATGAGAGAGTCTGTATTAGGAAAAAAAGACAATAGCGCTGTAAGTTTTAGGGGTTTGTGGAGAAATATTGTATTATCTAATCCTTTCTGGTGGATTGTTGAGAGTCCTTTAGAGGGAGTATCAGTGGAATATCACTTCGTAATTACACCGTAATTATAAATTCACTGTTTCGGTATTTCCAGTCCTTGTTTCATTCAACTGGCACTATTGAAAGTCATCTCAGCGGAATCAGAGTCGAGATGACGTCATACGGTTGCCACGTAAATCACATGCAAATTGTCGCGTTTGGTAAGATTTTGTCCTTTTTTCTTTTTGCATTAAAAGAAATAAAACTATTGTTTGCTTTGCGAGAAAGATCGATATATATTTTTTTATTTCGTTAACAACAAAATCCATATTTTCAGGATCGTGAAAATATATCACTCAATAAAAGATCCATCGATCCTCAGTTGGAGCGAACAATTATCCTCTATATATTCCTAAAAGCTTTTCTCTCATAACACGTCAAACTATTGTAAATCAAATTCAAACGAAAAGCGTATATCTGGCTAAAATATCTAGTTTCAAGTCGTGTGGGAAGTTATTTTTGAAATGCTGCTAAAGGTTACTTATTAGGTGTGTTTTGAGAAAATTAACTCCTACAAAGTCAAATTTCTGAATCCCATAAATGAGTGGGATTTGCTTAAACGCTAAACAAACATGTATTTGACGTTGGTATTGACCAATTCCGGCCGTCAATCAAGGAATAAACCGTCCAATAATAATTAATTCAGCCCGGACCTGAGCTTATCAACTCCAACATTGGCCGCCATTTTTTTACCTTTATTGTTGGTTTGGTGTCTTAAACGGCGTAACTACAGCTAAGTCAAGCTGTAGTTACGACGTTTAGGTCACCAACCAACCATTTTACCTCTTGTTACATGCTACTGGCCATAATTTTTGCAAAATAATGCTTTTAAAAAACGAAAGTGGACTTCCTGTCGGAGTTAATGGGTGGGGCCTGGGTAGTCGTTGGGCGGGGCCAGCGACTGGTCAATTATCTGAAGTTTAAATAAGTTTGGCATTTCGAATGGCACGTTCTAATTTGACATGTAGGAAAATCTGGGAAAATGTTAATCAAACTTTTTAAAAGAATTATTTGTGAGCTGGGTCCATATGTATTAGAATTTCTTCAAATAATGTTATAGGAAATGGATTGTGTATGCTTGGTTTCCCTATCAAATACTGTGACTGTAAAATGTCGGGAACCAGATCTTAGGAAGGGTAAAACACACTGCCCTTACCAGTGGGAAGACCGTCCTCTGAAGAAAAATAAATTGATACAAGGGAGGTAATTCAAAGGAAGATAATACGGGAAATGAATTTTATAGTTGCTTCCCCTCACACGTCAAAGAAAAATCGTGGATTTTTTATAAGACTAACAGAATTATAATGCAAGAACATGTATAATTATTTATGTTTTCACAAACTCGTCTTCAGTTATCTTTTCTAGATTCGTGACATATCGAAACATACAAAATATTGAATTAAGAGATGAAGAGAATATTTTTGCTTTCATGGAGGTATGAACCGAAAAACCTAATCACACTGTATGAATACGCGAAGCGGATTCATACATTGTGTGATTAGGTTTTTCGGTTCATACCTCCATGAAAACAAAAAATATTCTCTTCATTTCTTATAATTTATTAGAATCGAGCTAAAATGCAACAACTTTACAAATTTTGATACCTTTTTGTAGTGAACTATTTTGTGCGGAAGCTTACAAAATGGTTGCGTACTCAAAATTTTGTTCATGGGGGTATGAATCAAATTTTTCGACCAATCAGATCCCTCGTTTTTGATTATATAATTAAATTAATATGATAATGAAGTGATACTTTACGCGTAGAGTAAAATCCACGATTTATTTTGACTGATTATTGTTATCTGTAAATGATAAATAACATAAACGAAAATGCAAACTGGGTTTGAACGAATGCAACGTAAAACAAAGAAAAGAAAGACGACAATGTCATTCCGCAGTCGTGTGACTAGAATGAAAAAAGCTGCAGTCAGGAGTAAACTGGTTGAGACATTGATAATAAATACAAATACATGTATATGGTCGTTGAATTTTTATGCCTGGGCCTTATCCAACACAATCTTTTTTTTTTTTTTTTTTTTGATGCCTCAAAGGAAAGCTACCTTGTAAAACATTGTGGAAAATGAAGAAATTGCTTTTTACAAGCAATTTCTTCATTATCCACAACGATTTCTACCCAAAGAGACAAAGAAATTTTTAATTTCGTCGAGTGACATTGTCGTCTGCAACATCTTTGAATTTGGCCCAGGCCAAAATTTGTCGTCTGGTAACGGGCTGCGATTCCCTTGTTTTCAGTGTACTTTCTTCATATTGATATAAATGTGAAATAATAGATACTAATTTTGAATACTTGAAATCCAAAATTTGATGTGAAGTACAATCAAAATCGAAATGACCCCCGCCTTTTACCCTGCATTCGTTTGACAAAAGACATGGTATTAATAAAACAACACAGGAAAATCAATACAATGTAGATATATAATCATGATAAATATTTAACCCATTCCAACACAGCAAAATTTTAGACTGATCCAAATTGAAAGAAGCCGCAGACGACAATTTCAAGTCGATGGAATTTTGAATTTTTTCGTCTTTTTGGATAGAAAACATTGTGGATAATGAAGAAATTGCCTTATACAAGCAATTTCTTCATTTTCCACAATGTTTTCCAAAGTTTTTTTCATGAGGGGCGTAAAAAGGAGGGCTTGAGTTGGAATGGGTTAAAGCGCCATTGTGATGAAGAAATACGGATGAATGAAGCCAAATTCATAAACCCATTCCCACACAATCCCTACTTTTTCACATCTAACGAATTAACTTATGGAAAACATAGTGGAAAATGAAGAAATTGATTGTTATTTCTTCATCATCCACAATGTTTTTTATCAAAAAAAAAAAAAGAAAAAAAACCCATTAACTAGATATTGTCTTCTACGGCTTCTTTCAGTATGGACCAGTCTCAAACCCTGTTGTGTGGGAATGGGTTAACTGAGCTAGCAGAGTCGTTCTGAGATGTAATTTTAAAAAAAATGAAATTTAAAAAAGATTCTTGGAAAACAAAGTCGAATATTGAGAATTTGCTTGTTACAAGTAATTTCTTCATTATCCGCAACGTTTTCTACCAAAAAAGACAAAGATTTTTTTCAAACTTTAATGAACTAAATTCTTTTGTTTGGAACATCTTTCAATTTAAACCTGTCAAAATTTTGTCATTTGGAAAAGGGCTAGGAAAGTTGACATGTTCTTTAGGATTCAAGCTTAGTTTTGAATATCACAGTAACGCTCAAAGATGCACGGTTGGTATTTAACCTGAACCCATTACCAGATGGCAACATTTTAGACTGGTCCAAATTCAAAAGAGTTGCAGACAACAATACAAAGTTCATGAAATTTTAGATTTATTCAATCATTTAGTTAGAAAACATAGTTAAAAATGAAGAAAATGAGTGTGACAAGCAATTTCTTCATTTTACACAATGTTTTACAAGTTGTTTTTTTCTTAGGGTGCGTAAAAAAGCCTCAAGGCATGAGAATGAGTTAATTTGATCAAACACTGAGGTCAATATACTAAATGAAAGGGAACGACGTTAGTAAGCGTGCAAAGTAAATGCAAAAATAAACTGGCATTTTAAAAAAGTTTATAAGTAAAACAACAAGTAGACCGTATATCTTTAGTGAAAAATTCTCCTTCAGAATCCTAAAACACATTTCAGGGTAAGCATACCACAAGATTTCCTCAAAATATCAAGTAGTGGAATTTCGCTGATTTTAATATTTCTGAAGTAGAAATGTTTTCGATTCCTTAACCCCTTCCCGTTTTGAAGAATTTTAGACCTGTCCAAAATTTAAAGTGGCTTTAATTTGAAAAATACCCATTCAGTAGGGTAGAAAATAATGTGGGAAAAGAAGAAATTGCTTGTCACAAGCAATTTTTTCTTTTTCTACAATGTTTTCTCAATTATAAAATCATAGGGACATAAATAACAGGAATTGAATAAGAAAGGGTTAACTAGCGGGTAAACGTACCTCAATTGTTACCAATATAATCTTATTAACGTAGAAAATTAACTGACTAGGGCATAAATTTTCGGCCATTTTCTGCGAAGTTGTGGCATACAATATTCCAGACATTTTTCTACATAGTTGTGAAAGAAATTGAATTCTTCTTTTAATTATAAAATATGAGCAAAATACAGTATTCGACAAGTTAAAAAATGATGTCTTTATATAACAAAATAATTTTTACATAAAATAGTTATGTTTGTAAAACAATGTGGGGGTAATTTGAGCGATACATATACACTGATGACGATCGAAGACGGAGCCTCAGATAGGAGAGAGTGAAGAACCTTCTGAACTCAATGTCAACTGACTAATCGTGGCTGTCAATCAAAGAATCCATCGGCCAATCGAATAATTCATTTAGATCTGAAGTGAACTCTAAATTCTGACATAGGCCGGTTGTCTAATTTTAAAGGGCTTTTGGACGGAATTTCATCTTAGGTTCAAATGGGAAAATACATGATATATAGAATAGGTTCGAAATATTATGAGACAGGAACAAAACAAATTTTGTAAGGTAATTCTCCTTATCCATAAATATTTCCCATAGCTATTTTTATCAGCGCGTGAAAATAGTTTAATTTTGAGTAAAATATAACTTTCTATAATAATGATAAAACAGACAAAAAGAAAATAACATGGTCTTCACTCCGTCCAATCCTCAGCTCGTGCAGTACACCAAGGATCGAGCCTGACTCTTTAACTCACCATAAACTCCCTGTCCGTACCCCTTATCGCAGACTTTGTTGGGTACACAGGCCCTCTGGTCCTCGGTCTCGAAGTGATAACCGTCCTCGCACATACATTCGGCATTCCGGGTCTTATCTCCAAACTCTTTATACTTCATACGGTATTTATCACAAGTGCGTCTGCAATATAATTAAAAACATTACCTTATGGCAAATTATTGACTGGTCCAAAATCAAAGAAGTTGAAGACGATTACATAAGGTGAATACCTTTACCTCGAAGTTCAGGGGACTTACGAGAAAACTTCGACGTAGAGATAGTTCGACGTGTAGATAATTGAATATTTTCCATGTACGACCAAAATGGTGAAATACCGTAGGTAAATAGGGCCATAAATGATTTGTACTAGTATGATTATCTAATCGAACGAAAGATATAACGACGTTGTATTTATCGTACTTCCTTTCATAAATATTACGATATTATTGTAACTTGTGGCTTAAGTTTTGTTTAGACCTCGCTTTTTGTTGTTGATTTGTTTGTTTGTTTTTCTTCTTCTATTATTGCTTATTTTTCGTGTTGATTGCATAGTTCGACAACATGTATTTTCTCTTTCCTGTCGAAAAATTCATCTTGATTGGTTACCGGGTTCTTCCTTTAGCGCGTCCCGTCGGTCGAAGTTGCTGGTCATCCCCTTGATCGACCAGGTCCGGCGCCAAACTAGTCCTGCGTGGTATGGGCGTAAGATGCCTCTTTATTCATTCTAAAATTTGTCTGTAACATTGTCTCCACTTCATGCAATCTTTCAAATTATCAGATCGTAGAAAACAACCAAACAAAATCAATTAAGCAATCGATATCCGATACTGTAACGCACCTATCTCTTAACTGCGTTGACACGTCGAAATGTGTGAAAAACTTAGTTGATTGCAAAAATCGACCTTTGTGATCAAGGTTCGTCTTAAAGAGGTGTGAATATGTGCAAACAATAGTGATGGGACTTTGCAATTGGTTCGACGTAGGGGTAGTTTACGAGATAAAGAGAACGACGTATGGAGGTTCAAATACATAGAACTAAAGAGTAATAAGATCGGGACTTAAGAATAACTTCGACGTAGAGAGAACTTCGGCTAAGGGACGTTCGAGGTAAAGGTATTCGACTGTATTTCAACCAGAAGATAGTTTAATATTTGTTTAATATTTGTCATGCTGAACCCGGAATATTCCTATTTTGGTAGGAGGTATAGATCAAGATGAGTCTGCACATAATTATGTGCTTGTCCCTTTTAAGCCAGTTGTTTTCGGATATTTTTGATGAATATTAGCCAACCGGTTTCAAAGAAGATGTTTTCAAAGTTCTCACTACATTCCATATAGGAAAACAAGACCCGCCCACAAAAGAGACAAAAAATGCCGTAAATGAAAGTTAAACCATTTGAAGTAATGAAATATAGGGGTCCAACCAACATGTTTCTCTACTCGGATATAAATACGTGTAGCCTAATGTCTACGACACGGTAGTTCGAATAAGATTTTAAATCGCGTTTCTATTTTCATCCTAAGTGGGCGTGAAAATAGATCAAACGTCAAGTCATTGGGTGGCGAACTAAATTTAATAACTGCAACGTCGATAAGATTTAGTTACGGCGTCAAAGTCGTCAAACCAGCACATTTCTTGAGATAAATGTCGCGTTCAACATTCACTCCAGGCAGGTATAAATGATCAGAATGGCCAATCTTTTTTGTTTCTTTTTATGGACAACGGCGAATCGTCAAATCAGGTTAAAGTTTGAACCTAATAATAACCATTGCAATGCTGAATAAAAATCAGTTTCCGAACATTCTTTTAAATCAAAGCACTAAAATCACTTGAAGCCCTCATAAAGAACTTGTTTTTCTTTTGCAACTTATTTCACAAACAAATACAGCCAAAAAAGGTACCAGCAGGTGGTGAAGACTGAGATCAGACTGCACTTATGTGCAGGCTGATCTTTGGCTATACCTTCTGCAAAAACAGGAACATTCCGGGATCAGCATGACAAGGGTTAAAGTAAGATTTTGCAAAAAAGTCTTCTTTTGATTTGACTGCTGTTACGAAATGCGTTCAGTGTGTGGATCAAAGCTTAAAGATGAGTCATTCGATCTTACCTTAATCGACAACTGTCCCCAAATTTGTTGTTGTTAGGTTGGAATGTATATTCAGCACATTGCTTACAATATCGGCCATTCTCCCCATCTGTCGTTTTGCAGCGCTCCATCTCATGTCCTGAAAATATAGAAATACAAAATACTTAAATAGTGCCTTTAAGTAAAAATGGATTACCGAATGCACCTTAAGCCAATGGCTCTTTACTGGCAGTGAGAGACCAAATAATAATGACAGTATGATAAACCCTTTCCCGTACAATCCCCAATTTTTATGTCTCAGTGATTCTATAGATTCTATACATAAGAAAAAAAATGGGGGGGATTGCTTGTTACAAGCAATTTCTTCTGTTCCAACAATATCTTTTCACCCTGTAGGATAATAAGTTTTTTCAATAAAGTGCACTTTATATTGTAGTCTGCGATCTCTTCCAAATTAGACAGGTCTAAAATTGTGTAACTGGGTTAAAAGACGTCCAGAGAATTTGGTTTCTCAAACAACTCTATCACTCATTGGTATCGGCCTGACCACTAGCATGAAGCTTAGGGCAGTAGAATTTTAAACCATTGACAGACGACAATATTTTAGACTGGTCCGAATTCAAAGAAAGTATAGACGAGAATTTTTAGGTGATGGAATTTAAAAACTATTTGGCTTTCTAGATAGAAAACGTTGTTGATAATGAAGAAATAGCTTGAAAAGGCATTTTTTTTTTCGTGTTCCAACACGTTTCTTAAAGTATTTCAATTTATCTTGTGATTATATGGGAATGGGTTTATATTCAAATCTGAGATCAAAATAGCCCTACGAAATCGAAAAAAACGGTCTCATGAAATTTAGAATGGATAAAACCATTTTTTCTAGGACATCAATCAATCGAGATTATGTTTCTGGATGAAAGATAATGGCCATCTTTCCAAGTTTTAATATCATAAAAGCCTTTTTTCAACCTTTCTCTGATGAAAGAGATTAACACGTGTATAACCCGTTCCCACAGAATGACACTTTTTGACCCTCTCAAGAAATACAATTGGAAAAACATTGTGTGAAAGAAGAAATCGGCTGTAACAAGCAATTTCTTCATTTAACCCTTTCCCGTACAAATACGTGATTTTACGTGGCTGTGATTTTATATCTGAGAAAACATCGTGGAAAAAGAAGAAATTGCTTGTAACAATCAATTTCTTCTTTTTCAACAATATTTTCTACCACATATGATGGTTTCATTTCAAATTGCATCACATTTTCGTTGTCAATTGCAACCTCTTTCAATTTGGACCAGTCTAAAATTTCCTAAAATAGGAAAGGGTTCACACAATGTTTTCTGACCAGAAGATTGAGGAAATCTCAAATTCCAAATACTCTCAGTCTGAATTGTCGTCAGCAACTCTTTTCACTTTAGAGCAGTCAAAGATTTAGCCATCTGGTAATAGGATATCAGGTTGTTATCTAAGATTATAAAACTTTTTTCGTACTCAATTGAGAATTTACTCAAAATTCGATTCGAAATTACAGATGTACGTTACGTTAAATTCTATACGACAAGTGCGTAACAATGAAAGATTATATCAGTATAAATAAGCTGTAGGTACGACGTTTAAAACGCCAAACAAAAAATGTATCACATCAATGTCGGCAAATGTCGGTGACCAAAGTCAGTTCCGTTCTACGAGCGCTAGACAGCACTTAGACTTAATGAACGTAAGGTTAGCCCTATACGCAGGATGTCATTCGCTTACGAGATGACTCCATCTCTATCTTTAGGGAAAAAAACTAATAAGAACATATCTTACCATTCTACCGGTAGGTTATGGTCTATTACGCGAAACGAGAACGTCTCGGCAAAGCAATTAGCATATCGTCGTTGTCGTTCTAAAACGTCGTAACTACAGCTTGATTCAAGCTGTAGTTACGACATTTTAGAACGACAACGACGATAAAGCTTTAACTCTTTCCTGTTTGGCAAAATTTAAAGATTTTGCAGACAAAAATTAATTTGGATTTGATATGAAAAATAACTATTCAGTAGGTTAGAAAATATTGTGGAAAAGAAAAAATTGCTTGTTACAAGCAATTTCTTCTTCTTCTACAATATTTTCTCAATTATAAATTCTCAGGGACATAAAAAACCAGGGATCCCGCCCTCTTATGCTCGTCGCGTAGACTGGACTAGAGTGAAAGGATCATTTATTTTCGAACTATCACAAAATATGCGTGCCTGACAGAACAACGGGTAAATCGAGCTCTTGGAAAAGGTAGCAACGCCATTCAGTAAATTGCCATGAGGAAAGGGAGCGTATTATTCTTTTAATTCCATTTATTAATCCCTATAGAATAGTCTACCGGAAGACAGTGTAGGTTTATTCCTGTGGTATCATATCAATCTTTCCGATCTCCGGAAAGCTTTTCCCGTCTAACATGTACCGGAAGGGAAGCGGACCTAATTAACAATCAAGCCTTGACTGTCACGATTTTCGCGACGGCAAACCAGTTGAAAAAAAATGCATGTACCTGAGGTAAGCGACAAAAACAGTGTAACAACATCCTACCCCATTCCCACATGAGACAATTTTAGACTGGTCCAAATTGAAAGAAGATGCAGAATATAATTTAATGTTGATGAAACTCTAAAATTGTTTGTTTTGGGGGGTAGAAAACATTGTGTGAACAGAAGAAACTGCTTGAATCCAGCAATTTCTATTATGTTTTCCAAATCTTTTTCCTTGAAAGGCGTTTGTGTGAGAATGGATTAACCGACGTTATATTTTAGCCTTCAAGCAAAAATGATATATTCACCTCTCGCTCTATATGAAGTTAATATATGGTCTCCTATACTGTTCTAACACATTATTTTGAATATCAGCCCATTGTGCGAAGTTCTAAAAGCAAACTATTTTTCTTTTTACTGTTTAACGGAGTTTTCGACAAGTTCAATTTAGTGCATTGGGTCATATGTAATCCATCCATCCATCCATCTATTAATTCTTTCTTTTTAACTATCTACTTATTCTTTTTATTCGTTCTTTTTCTTTTAATTCTTTATTTAATTTATTTTATTCATTAAACAGCTCATTTCACGTATACATTTAATTATTTATTTGTTTATTAATAACTGTTTGTCCCCTTTATCCCCTTAATTGATCAAATCGCGGCTGTCAATCAAATTTCCAGTCGACTAATAAAATTCATCATTCTGTCAAGAAATGAATTTTATACTCGCCACTTTTGTTAAGCATTTTTTCTGGTTTGGCGACATAACCATGGTAAATACCGCTTATTCTAGCTGTAGGTGCGACGTTTAGGTCGCCAACCAACCTTTCTACTTTTTTATTTCACACTACTGGCCATAAATTTTGCATAAAAATAACGTAGCTTGAAATCGAAGCGGAACTTCTTGTCGGAGTCAGAAGGCATGACCTACGGGGTAAGTGGGCGGAGCCAGAGATTGGTCAACTCTCATCCCCGTATGTAAAGAAAATGCCACTTTTGCTGATGATCCGGCTGGAATCTCTCTCGCTGTTTTCTAAGAAATGCGACAAGTAGACTATATCGAGTAACAATTGCTTAGAAAATCTACTCCAGACGAAACTTCTAATCTCGATCAAAAACCGCGTGTAGTTGGCCTTTACAGACAGTCTCAATGTATATTTTGATCACATCACAATCTTAAAATCGTACATTGACCAGTTACAATAAGACACAATTTAGGGTGTTCCAGATAATTAATCTTTCTAAATGATAGACTTTTGAAAAAAAAATCGTATCTCAGGGTGAAAAATATTTTGGCGAAATTCAAAAAAGAAATGCCTTTTACAGGCATTTTTTGTAATTTCCACAATGTTTCCAAAAGCATTTTAATTGAGAAACGGAAAAGCGGGCTTGTGTGGGAATTGTTGTAGACTGGTCCTACACAGACCCCTGTTCATTTTTGTCGTCATTTAGCAACGTTATTAGAATCATTTATCACATAAATCGAAGATAACATATTATCCCTTTCCCGTTTATTTTGAAAATTTAGACTGGTCCAAATTGAAAGAGGTTGCAGATGATAATGAAAATTGGGTGCAATTTGAAAATAAACAAACCTACAGGTGAGAAAATATTGTGGGAAAAGAAGAAATTGCTTGTCACAAGCAATTTCTTCTTTTTCCACAATGTTTTCTCAAGTATAAAATCACAGTCACTTAAAATCGCGGGTTTGTCCAGGAAAGGGTTAAGTGGCGAAAGAAAATCCCATTTGATTTATTTTTTCATAACCACAACTAGGTTCGAAATAAAACGTTGTCCACTTGTTTTCTTATTTTTTATTCCAGTCTCCTTCAACCTCGTTGTAAATCTAACAAGAATGCGCAGCTACAGCTTGCTTCGATAGTATGAACAGTGTTAGCTCAACTCGGTATTCCACAGGACACAACTCTCATTACAGCGTATAGAAGGGTTAAAATTCTATTGGATATAAAAACGGATTGTAGGGAGGAAACTGCTAGATTTCAATCGAATTCTACGGAATATGAGATGAAGTTCATTAGAGGGTATTATTACATTGATAGATGGAAATCGTGAGAGACTTAGGAAAAGCTTCTTTGCAAGTATAATCTCATTTGACGGCATTATCCTTCACCACACTCTAGGTCTAATATTTGAATGGGTCCGTTTTATGCTGTAACAAAAGCGCCACCAGTGATGCCACGATAGGTGCTTGAACAAGTGCTTTACTAAAAGGGGCATAACTCTGGCACATTACATGTACATTGTGAAAGTAATGATTGCTATTTCATTCCATTACCAGACCACAGAATTTAAGACTGGTCCAAGTTGAAAGAGGTTGCTAAAAATCGTAATCGTATTGCCTGGAAATTCGTCTGTCCCCATATCGAATGAATGTCTTACTGTTGTCTGTCTTTACACCTGTCTGACGAAACTCGAAATATAAAAACATTTTTCAGGAAAAAAATATGTGTACTATCAATTAGCTTAAAAAATGGTGTCTCTTCAAATGTATTTGTCTGTCCAAAGTTATCAATTAAAAGTGCAATTATATCAGTTATGCATTTCTACATGGCCAAAAGAACAATAAAATGAAAGGCTTTGGTTTGCCTAGTTCTTCCAGGCTGACCTGTAAAATGACAGTCAATATTGATCACAGTTAAGAGAGATTTGTCATTGTCATATTGATACCATAAACAGACCTATTGTAGTAAAATGGCGGCTTCCAAATACCTCGGTAATAATGATAAATGTGGACACGTCTTCTGTTTCGAGCAGAACTAGCGGAAATAACACAATTCGCTCAATCGCAAACGAAATTACGGTCTTGCCATAACGATAAACTGGTATCCTGTTTTTTCAGTACATTTTGACGTTCGTGTGCGCTGAACCAAGGACCAGACTACAATAACGACAGCCATATTGTTTTCGGGCAATCTTGCTTAGCATTGACAATTCTGCCAATAATGTCGGCGGATCGTGTAACCAGAGACCAAAATAAGATGTTGATTTTCGTAAATGTTTCCGCCCCGTGACTGCTCGTAATTTACTCTTTGAAAACACGAAACTAAGTTCGGAAAAGATCAATGAAAACGATTCAGATATATTTCCTCCTATCAGTAAGATATGGTTTCTGCAATCAGTGAGAGAAATTGACGAATCGTGATGTCAATCAAATAATCAGTCAACCAATAGAATCATACAGTTAGACTTGAAGTTCGGTTTGAACTCCAACATTGGCCGCCATTTTGGTGAATCTTTTTCGTGAGGTTGGCTACTTAATCGTCGTAACTACAGCTTTTCAAGCTGTAGTTACGACATATATGTCGCCAACCACCCATTCTACTTATTTGTAACATGCTGCTGGCCATGCATTTTCCAAATTTACGCCGTTAAAAATTCAAGCGTAACTTCCTGTCGGAGTCAATTGGCGGGGGCCAAAGGAGTCAGTGGGCGGGACCAGAGATTGGTCGTAAGTTTGGAGGGTTAGAGAAGAATCAAGTCCATGGCAATGGTACCGCTGCTGTACGTACAGTTTGCTAAACTACATTTTCATCTTCTATGTACTTAATTCAGTTACCTAAATTATTCACCATTCGTTCGACCCCATTATTCCTCGAAGGTAATTGAACTCCAGTGAGTTTGAGAAGAATCCATCAAGGGTCAAGGTCTAGTTTGACGAAAATTAATGGACAAATCCCAAGGCGAATAATTTAAGGAGCAGAATAAAATTATATTGAGGCTTGGAGTCGGCCTTGACTATTTAAGAGGGAATTTGTCTCTATGTTGTTTTCGAACAACACTATTTCACGACGTACTGCACTAATTCTCATCACCTTGATAACAAGAGTACCACGCAGGGCGTGTGCATAACTTGCCAATGGAAAAACCCCAAGTGACAATCGACACGGTAGGGATTCGAACCCATGACATTTGACGCCTCTCAAGTTACGAGTACTAACAACTGAGTCAAAAAAGGATCACTACGTCTCACCCTCTGTTAAGTATAGACGGCAAATATGATAGCAAAGAGCTTATCACGGGCGTGACTTTACAAGACCGTAAGTCATGGCTAAACAAATTACATTTCGACGTCTCAAGGCAAAAGGGTCGTACATCATATATTTACAGTAATTAGCAACAATTTTCCACTGCAACATCATTTCATAATTTATAGCGTAAAAATATAAGTTTAAATGACATTAACTTACTTTCTTCATTAAATGACTAATTCAATTGCAACACTCCATAAAACAAGAGCACCGCATGCGTATGCAAACGCTGTTCAACGGCTTGATGGTAGGCAAAATTGATATGTCGAAAAAGGGACATAAAAGTTAACACCCCCCCCCCCCCTTGTTAAAGATCTTTCGACAGTAGGCAAAATTGATAAGTCGAAAAAGGGACATAAAAGTTACCTCCCTTGGCAAAGATTGATCTTTTGACGGAGAGCATTTTTTCCCGATATTCAAAGTGAATGTGTTCAATAATACCACAGATATTACAATATTTCAAAGTTTTCGGACGACGACGCGGACACGGACACTCACGCAGACGACAGCCGGACCTCGTTTTCCCCCGAAAATAGCCGAGCTAAAGACCAAAGAGAAACCTAGCTGAAAGATACGTTTACGTAAAGGTAAGGGTTTTCGCTAGATTAAACAGAAAATCTCTAATTTCAAGATCATCATATTGTTTTCGGAAATTCTAAACACCACCTCTCTGCCTTCGACTGTTAAGTAAACATAAATCGTCATTTGCCGACCAAACGCTCGTAACTACAGCTTGAAAAGGCTGGAGTTAGAAGGGTTAAGTGGCCAAACGTCGATATACAGACGAATTATTTACAGCAGATCGTTCTAGAAGCTGTTTTGTCCATCGCGATAAAAAAAATAATAATGCTGCTATATATCAAAACGAGTTGGCGCGTGTAATTCGGAAGCCTTCGGAAAATGCAGACACTGGTCAGCCTAGACTTCTTAGCAGAGTGTTAACCCTTGTCATGCTGAACCCGGAATATTTCGGTTTTGGCCGGAGGTGTAGACCAAGATCAGGCTGCACATAAGTGCAGTCTGATCTTGGTCTACACCTCCTGTCTGTACCTTTTCGGCCTGAGTTGTTTATGAAACTAATTTTTAAAAAATATTTTCTATTTTTTAACAACAAGTCCTATCAGTACTTTGAGCCCTTTGATTATACAGCAATTCAATATGGTGATTTATACAGCATGAGAAGGGTTAATCCTAGTTACTGATCGTCTAGTTTTGCTATCTAGAGAGCGCATGGTGACGACTCTGTTCAGACTGCGGGAATGAGCAGATTGATCTAAGTCATTTTTAGGCATAAAGTTGACCGTTGATAGACAGGTATAGTACAAGTGAACAGAACTACAGATTGAGCGCGTAATTCGTATTTTAGATCAGAATATGTCACCAATACTGCCATAAACCCTATGTTGTAGGTACTCTTTTGAATCGCCTCGACTAGACGATTCAAATGAGAAACCACAACATAGGGTTTCCTGGAGAAGTAAGGATTTTAGAGTGCTGTTACCCCGTTCAATTTACGGATCGCGGCTGCCATTTAAAGAACAGTCAATTCATTCAGTTATACCGGAAGTGAACTTTGTACTCCAACACTTGTCATCATTTATGAGAAGAATTTCGTTGGTTTGGTGATTGAAATGTCGTAGCTACAGCTTATTCGCCTACCAACAATTCTAGTTGTTACATTTTAGTTGCTGGTCGTAAATTTTACAAAATATCACGGATTAATATCAAAGTGAAACTTTCTGTCGGGCTTAATGGGCGTGGCCAGCGATCTCCTCATTTTCAGATTGCGCTGTCGGACCAGGATCGAAACTTTTCGCGCTTGCCCCATAGTTCATAATCGCTTGTCGGGTCAAATATTTAGACTGTATGCTCGCGGTAAGGATGTTATATATTTCATCTACAGTAAGATAAGAAATGATGAACGGTCCGATTTGATATATCAGGTACGAAATTACGTGGATACGAAAGAATTTTTTCTCTGATAAGGGATGCTATAGTTAATGTGCATCAAATGCAGAGAGTAAACAATTCAGGTTACCTTTAGGGACACGAAGGATTAACTTCTTATCCCACACAGAAGCATTCACGAATACAAACTTACAAGATTTATCAAATATCAAATATGCCAGAGGTGTGAATGCTTGAGCCCAAAGCTAGTGAAGTCATTCGAAATTGATTCTAGGAGTCAAACCCCATCTTGAACTAGCCAAACCAACAAAAAAGGTGAATCAATACAAAGTTTAAATTTGAAGGGTTGAGTGCCAGTAAACTTTTTTTTTTTATGTTGATTCATTCTTGTACAAGACGGTTAAAAATTAATTTGTTTAATTTTCAAAAGTACATAAGATGCATCATTTGAAAACCGAGGGATCAAATTATCCTGTTTAACCCTTTGAAATTTCTTCCAATGGGGTTATATTGACCCCCTTGGGAGAAATATCTAAGGGTCAAAACAGAATGTTTTCATAATTTTGAGGGTTCAAACCCTTGGTTAGGAGTCAACCACGAGATCTTCTTGAGCCTACAGTAGTTTTTTCTGAACGAGTTAAATATGTATTTTATTATGAAAAATGTATTGGCCATTGTTCAAGATTTTAAGAAACACCTAGAATATTTTACACAAATAAATATTGTGCATGTCTCAAAAATAGAGCTTTGTTTAAGTGGACTGCCGGTAACAGTTTAATATATTTTGATGAAACTTTTTTTTAAAAATGTTTGACCCTGACCCATTACAATGCGGGGATAGAATTTGAGATATAGATTAATATATTTTGATCTAACTTCTTTTAAAATGTTTGACCCGGACCCATTACAATGAGGGGATAGAATATGAGATATAGTTTAATATATTTTGATCTATCTTCTTTTAAAATGTTTGACCCGAACCCATTACAATGCGGGGATAGAATATGAGATATTTTCTTGTTTTACTTAAGAAAAATAAATATTTTAGATTTAATGTTGTTGATGATATGACGTAAAAAAGACGTTTTCAGAGCTTTATAACTTCCGAATAATTCTGTTGAAGTCAGTGTCTTAATGGGTCTTCAAACCACCGATAGACCTTTCTCAAAATGTGTAACAATCAAACCATTTCTGTTGGAATTGGCGTATGTCTTCAACTACCTAATTACATCTAAACATAAAATTTTAGAAATAGCAAGACACGTCATTGAGTACATCGATGTTTCATTGATCACCTCTGAACCATATGGTTATCATTATTCGGTAATTAAATTCTCTTACAAGGCTAACTAGACGGTAACAGCTGCAAAAATCAAGGCACATTCCAATCTCATCGATCTGCCGGGGTCTTGATAAGAGAGAGGTAATTTTGTGATTATAGATCTAAAGTCAGTGCGGTAAGCATATCTTCGTTGTCGTTCTAAAACCTCGCAACTGCAGCTTAATTCAAGCTGCAATTGCGTTGATTTGGAACGACAACGACGATAAATTGTATAGACCATGAGAAAGAAAATTTAATTCATTGAATAGGTTTAACGCCTCTTTAACTGTATTTCAGTCATATCGCGGAGGCTATAGCACCTAACTATGGATTCCTGGTATTTCCAAACGAATTAAATATATTGAATGAAAAGCATAAAATATGAAAACTCTTATTAAAAAATGCCCAGTTGTATTTGAAAACCATGATAATAATCCAGTGCGATCAGTATTCGAACTTCTATCTTACTTGAAAAAAAACCGCAATTATACGCTTCTATTAGAAAAGATTCTTTATATATGTCTACTTTGATTTTCGTTTCGTAATTAACTTGTTGAAAAACACATGTTTTCGTGCGGTTCCGTTCAGAAACAATTGTGGATAAATTTTAAGTATTTCCAGAAAAACATTTCGACATAACCACTTAAAATCTCATTTAAAAAGATGGTCTGTTAAGTGATGTAAGAATTGTTTAACTTTGAGAGATGTATGATCAAAGCAAGCTTTTATGCAATACAGACGTTCGTAGATTCAAATATTTGTGAGAGGTATTTCACAGTGTATTCGGTCTAGAGGTAGCGCGCTAGAATCTAGTGTCAGGGGTCCCCGGATGCCCCTCTGGTTCTCTAGCCATTCCAGTGATACCTTTGACCCATCACCACACACTCTCCGCTTTGCGTTTCAGACCCGCAAGCGTGTGCATGCCTCGCAAAACCCTGAGAAATTTTCCGTCCTGGATAGACAGTACGGATTGCTTAGAATGGCTAGAGTCGAAAAGTAACCCCTTTTCAGGGTATCTTACTCTAGAGTGATGTTCTATCTGACTCTATATCGACGGGTTAGACCAAAAACACCGTAAGTGTACATACAAAGTATAGACACTTGCGATATTTTTGCAATAATCCATCATTTTTATTTTTTTTTTCTCGAAATGCAATCCCTGGTTCACCTGTGTTTGATTGTCATCTCTTTTTCAAATATTTGTTGTACAGAGTTGGTCCCTTATTTTCTTGACTATTCCCATGCTTAGAAAGAGCCTGTAAATCTTCACTCACCTTTCGGACAACTGTCTAACTTCTTCTTACACTTGTCCCCCATACTCGTTGTCATCTGGAAGTAGAAAAGGATGTTTTGTTATTACAAAATTAATTAGCTGAGTTATGTGTTTCAACGCCAATTTCAAAATAATATCAGTAATATCGCGGCGAGTGGTGAACCTAATCATGACTCCCTGTCATTTCTTACGCCTGTACAACCACATTTTATCTGAACTTGCTTCGGCGCATTCGTTTGAGAGAAAAATGACGGTGATTTTTGCCAAATGTCGAGGAAAAACATTGGCAATTTTCGCACTCACGACCCTTTGGTTGAGAGCACTGCGGCTAAGCTAACATGGCTTGGCAATGTATCGTGCAAGAACATTAGCTCGTTGTCCAAATGTTGATATTCATATTTTTCGTTCAAAATAGTTCGTTCGACTTGCGAAAAAACGAATCCCGGATTCATCGGAAAATTCATCCTCCCGAGTAAAGGATACCAATATTATCTTTGAGCATTTTTATTCGTTTCGCAAATTAAACGTCGTAACTAGAACTTATTCAAGCTGTAATTAGGATGTTTAACCCTTTCCTGCTTTGCAAAATAATGGGTCTATCAAAACTGGAAGGCAAAAGAAGACAGAAGAGTAGCAAATGTTGTGGGGAAAAGAAGAAACTGTTTATTACAAATAATTTCTAGTTTTTCTTAAATCACAGGGACGTCAAAACCAGGGTGTGAACAAGGAAGGGTTAAGACACTAACCAACGGTTACACTGCTTTGTTACTTGCCATATATTTTGAAGAAAAAAAAACGCTTTAAAAAGTTAAACTTCCTGGCGGACACAGTGGGTGGGGCCACCAATCTATAAATAGTCGAACAAAACTCAGAAAAGGGTGCGAAATATTTCTAAGCTAGTTTCATCTAGTTAAAGAAAGGATTTTTCGATGAAGAAAACCAAGGGATCGCAAAAGCCAGGGTTCGTAATCTGTGTAAATTTTAAAGAATTTAAGAAAGTCGTCTGACCTCATTCGTTAGTTATGACGGTGGGTTAAAATACAATTACGGGTACACGTAGTCTTATTCCCCGAGGGCATATAGCTTTTATTGGCAAATAGCCCATCCCGGGTGTGAAAATCTATGTTTTAAACAAATTTACCAGTGACACATGAGAATTTTCATTTATTTTCGTTTTATTGTCGTTTCCTGTTAAACAGAATCGATGCACTTAATATTTAGCAAAATATAACAAGATGGCCAAAATTTTACGGTATGCAGCATGTGTATTGCTTCGCCCCTCACTCTTTTAGCCACGATGTGGTTGGTTGGCGACCTAAACGTTGTAACTGCAGCTTGATTAAGATGTCGTTACGACGTTTAAGTCCCCAAAACCAACAACAACAAAAAACTAAACAAAAATGTCGGCCAATTTTGTGGAACAACACATATTTCTGATTTCATTAGTCCACTGTTTAATTGATTGACAACACGATAGGTAAATTTAGACGACGTTTGATTTCCAAGGCGAATTTCCTGTCGGAGTATGAAAGGCGTAGCCAACCATCCGTCAATTGTGAACATTCACTAAAACAAGCCTAGAAAATAGAGTTTATATTCTTGAGAAGACATTTTATTGCAAGCGATAATGTGTGACTTGACGAAGACCGAGTTGCTTTCATATTCGTCGAAAATCTGAATTTTAAAAGCTTAAAAAGTGAGAAACCCTTTACAATTGACCACTCGCTGGCCCCGCCCACTTACTTCGTCAGCCCTTTCTATTGACTCCGTGAGGAAGTTCCGCTTCGATTTTAAACGGCCTTATTTTGCAAATTTTATGGATAGAAGCATAAAACGGTAAAAAACTAAAACGGTTGGTTGGCGACTTAAACGTCGTAACTAAAGATTGAATAAGCTGTAATTGCGACGTTTAAGTCGCCAAACCAACAAAAATGTTAACAAAAAAGTTGGCCAATAACTGGGTTTGTAACTCTTTTCTGGTCTAAATGAATGATTTCATTGGTCGACCAAAACAGAAAGTTTATCATTTTGATATTTTCACTGTTTTTTCTCCCGGTGAAATTATCGAGTGATAATCTACCGGACAGCATGAAAGAAAATAGACGAGAACGTCACTTCACAATTGCATCCGGGTTTGCGATAATCTTTGCATGAAACATACATAGAGAAAAATCATATCATTTGCAATTTGATTTCAAAGCTTGACATAAGACAGGTGTTGTTATGACATGTATTTTGAAATAAACATGTAATATATAATACGTAATGTGTCATAATAAACTGTACACACTCCTATTTGATAATCCTGATTCACGTATTTCCCTTTTTATTTCATTTTGTCCCAATATCCTCTATTGTGTCGATATACTTGGGTTTGCTTCTATTCATAGATGTGATTATCTGCATTCGATCTACTTAGTCTCTACTCACCCAATCTTCTCTCTCTCTCTCATCACCCTCTCTTTCCACTCTCTGTCTTTCATTATTTCTTCTTTTTTTAAACCTTAAACTGTTATATCTGGCTTTCTTTCCTCTCTCTCTCCCTCTCTCTCTCTCTCTCTCTCTCTCTCTCTCTTTCTTTCTATCTCTCTATCTCTCTATCTCCATTGATTAAACAGAATAGTGTTAACATAACGCTTATGGGCGAACAAAGCATGCTAAATATTACTATAATAAGCTGTAGCTACGATGTTTCGGCTACTCACTAACGACATATTGGAGCACTAACTTACCCATGGAAAACTCATATTCCTCTGTTGTTGGTTGTTGTATCAAAACTTGATGAAAACTTTCTATTAACCTTTACTAGGTCACAAAAATATTTGATTTAACTTGT
This sequence comes from Fragum fragum, assembly GCA_946902895.1. NCBI lineage: Eukaryota > Metazoa > Mollusca > Bivalvia > Cardiida > Cardiidae > Fragum > Fragum fragum. Next base: position 37,987,938 of record OX336378.1, on the reverse strand, counting down.
AAATTGAATCATTGCTCCATTTCTATAACAGTTCATGTAAAACTGAAGACATCTCATCTTATTTGAATTATTTAAAGAATGTAAATATCTTTTTGTAAACCTATATAAGAACAATCTTTGTAATATATTTATATGTGACGATGTACTTTGTACAAGTCTAACAATAAAATTTTCTGTCTGTCTGTCTGTCTGTCTGTCTGTCTGTCTTAACCCATTCCCACTCAACAAAATTTTAGACCTGTTCAAATTGAAAGAAGCTGCTAACTATAATTTTAAGTTGATGGAATGTTAATCTTTTCGTCTTTTTCGATAGAAAACATTGTTGATGATGAAAAAATTGCTTGAAACAAACAATTTCTTCTTTTACCACAATGTTTTCTAGAGCGTTTTCTTGAGGGGAGTAAAAAGGATGGATTGTGTGGGAATGGGTTCAAACTATAAGTTCGGTCTGATCAATTGTATCCTCGTGAACACTTAAGATTTAGCTCCAGCCTCAAATAATTTACCAGTGTTATACTAAAAGCTGCTTAAGCTAACCATTCATAAAGAAGGTATTAGTTACTTAATGATAAAAATAAGATCCGAATTCCACGTGCACTAACAACGATTGTGTGCTTTTTTGAACGTTTGGCACGAGAAGTTTTGAACATCCTAAATCGATTTGATTAGAGGGAGGAATAGTTATATGTGAAATATGAGTAAGCAAGGCGAATCGAAATCAAAGTAAATGTATAATCCGACGGCGTTAATGTGTTACCGAACGAAGACCGACTTGCGTCTACGCTTACATAAAGTGAAGCTCATATGCGGAAAACATTTAAAATGTGACTAATTTACGCTAGATGGTTAAAACAACATTCGCAAATGTACGTCTCTATTGGTAGACAAGAGACGTCTTATTCCCGGTGAAGTATACATATGTTTTGGGGCCTCTTATTTTTTTTTGGGGGGGGGTGTAAAAAATTTGGTGAGTTCTATTGAAAGTGGATGATTAAAATTTTGACATGGACAAAAGGCTTCATTTCGAAATGTATGATTATGTTCTTATTATTCCACATTTTCCTTTACTAGTTGTTGTTTCCTTTCATACATTCTGCGGATTATTCAAACAACGTGTTTTATTTTAGTTTTTGCAATCTTTACTTTTTTCCTCAAAACATTTCAAATTTTCAAAGCAATACGCAGCTTAATTCATTACCAGACGACGGAAGTCTAGACTTGTCAAAATCGAAATACGATAAAATTGGTAAATAAGATGCCCTGTAGGGTGAAAACAATATGAGAATACGAAAGTATTTGCATGTAACAATCAATTACTCCTTTGCCTATAATGTATTCAGCGGGAAACGACCCTAAAGTGCACTACAATAATATAAATTTATTCTTGCAATATCGAAAGCTCTGTTGACCAGATACGTCATCGCCAAGACACGAAATGCTTCTTTTCGAGAAAAAACTCTAATCGTCGATGTCATTCTAAAACCTGGTAATTACATCTTTGATAAAGCCCGTAGTTACGAGATTTTATCATTACAATACTGGTAGCACCATGAATTTGATTGCCGAAGTGCCCTTCTAGCGATGTCGATTTTTTTTAAATCCGATAAATTCCGTAAAAAAATCCAACAAATTTCACTGTTATGACACTTTTTCACATTTACATGATAAGCGAGTTTCCCTGTGAGAATGAAAATAGTTTCTACAATCAATTATTCACATCTCGCTCCACTCGACGGCCTACTCGTTCGACCATAGCTCCATTTATTGAAAAATTCGTTGGGACATGTCAGACGAAAACGTAACATCTGGGATCTGTCAAAAATGTCGATTTCGGTCAGACCGCGAGATCGGCGAAGGCGGGCCTTCGAGACACGTTTCGTTATGAGGGTTTTTTTTTTTTTATTTTTTTTCTAAGAAACTTTACTGCTACTATCTTAATTGGGCGACCAAAACCTCGTAAATACAGCTTTGTTCAGGCTGTATTTACGAGGTTTTGGTTGCCCATCGACGATTTGTGTTTGGAAAAAACAAACAAAGAACTATTTTGTCTATAGATACTTGATTTGGTGTATCTATTTGTCTATATGTTTTGAATTTTGCTTTACATGCATACTTATGTCGGGCCCTTTTCGATGACTTTATAATCAGACAGTTGAAGTCCTGTGCTAAAATCTATGTTCTGATACGGCAAAAATTACTGAAAAAAAATCTAACACAAATCTGACAGACTAGATATTGCCAACTTTTACGATCGTATTTTTTATGAGATGTAATCAAATTGCTTTATACGTGCTTTCTATTGAAATGAATTCGCTTCTATAGAGTATGTTATTTTGAACCATCATCACAAGGTAATAAATTAACCTCCATCTAGGTTAAAATGACAAAATTCAAATGTTTAATCCACCTTTCAAATACACAAAGCAAACACCACCTAATCACGCAAATGTAAGTTTCGACTAAAGAGTTTATCTACGTACAAGCAAATTGCGTTACCATGGACAATGAAATTCGAAACCTGATCAGGTACCCCTTATCTTATCAACTTTTCTCATCGCCAACATCTTGCTGTGGCCCTTTATACCGACAAAACTCTGAATTTAAACGGACTTTCGTTTTTTAATAGCAGAGGTCGACAATGAGAATGTAAAAACATTCTAAATATTGAATTGTTTCTCCTTTAACCCTTTTCTGGTTATTCCCTGTTTTTCACGTCCCCGTGAGTTCATAATTGAGAAAACATTGTGGAAAAAGAAGAAATTGCTTGGCACAAGCAATTTCTTCTTTTTCCACAATATTTTCTTCCCTACTTAATGGTTATTTTTTCAAATAAAATCAACTTTAAATTTTCGTCTGCAAAACCTTTCAATTTGGACAGCGCTAAAATTTTGCAAAACAGGAAAGGCTTAAGCCCTATGTCTGATGAATCGTCTACTTTTCAAATGTGTACCCACAACATAAGGTTCTATAAACAAAGCGACATGAACCATGATGACAAAGGTAGGTTGTATTTAGTTTAACCCATTACCAAACAAAACCAACATTTTTACGAGCCTTAGAATCATGCATAGGTATGAAAAATCTAGTGCGAAAAGATGAAATTGCTTGTGACTAGCACTTTCTTCTTTTCCAATTATATTTTATATTTCATATGGGTGTTGTTTTTTAATTTAAACCGACTTTGTTTCCGTCTTCTGTAGCCCCTATCAATTTGGACCAGTCTAAAATTTTGTCGATTGGGAATAGGTTAACAGGATTCACAATTATCAAAAAAAAAAAAAAAACACATACACAAACACAATAAACAATTTACACTCAATACTGCCTTTAGACGCCCGTAAGAAAAAAAGCTTTGGAAAACATTGTGGATAATGAAGAAAGTGCTTGTTACAAGTAATTTCTTCATTATTCACAATGTTTTCTACCCAAAAAGTGAAAAAAAACTTTCATAACTTTTGAATTGTCGTCTGCAACACCTTTCAATTTAGACTGGTCTAAAACTTTGCTGTCTTTTAAAGGGTTAAATTCGAAAACTCTTTTACTCTCCATTGGTATGAAAGGCTGAACTAAGATGGTGTTCACTCATCAAATTGATTTTATGGGATTTGACGATACTTCAAACGATATTTCAGTTATATCGTATGGACCTTTACACCTAATCACGGCTTCCTATCATTTCGCAACAACAATATTCCTCGTACTATTCAGCATCCCATTCCTATAACATCAATATTTTGGACTGGTCCAGGTTCAAAGAGGCTGCAGAGGACAACACAATTGGTTGGTTAAAAACATAAAACTAGGGCCACATGAAGTAGAAAACATTAAGAGAAAAGAAGAAATTGCTTGTTACAAGCAATTTCTTCTTTTCCCATAATGTTTCCATAGCTTTATTTCTTCGGTGCATAAAAGACCGGGATTGTATGGGAATATTGTTCGCTATTTAGTGAGAGACAGATGAGGCATGTCCAGACAAACTGTGTCAGTTTTTGGAGAAAATGTTGGTCGAGCCGGAGTTCGAACTCACTACCCCGAAATTTACGACACAGCGCGTTACCAACTGAGCTAACCGAACTTGGCGTTCACTTATCGACCCAAGAATTTGCGGCACAGCACACTACCGACTGCGCAAACCCGGCTCGGCGTTCACTTATCAAACTACTTACGGAATCCTCGTTGACCAAAAAACTTGTACTGATTGTGCATAGAAAATTCCTCAGCTTAGCATTGAAGTCTTCGATATAAATAGCGAGGTTCGAGCCTCAACTACTAAGGTTAGGAGATAGCTTAGCTGAGCAATGGATTTCTTTTACCGCATAACTAAATAGGGCTGGTCTAAATCTCAGCCAAGACGTTTTGCATTCACGAGAATATCATCTTGTAACAGAGAAGCCAATACAAGAATGCTTATCAGTCTGTTTTATCATCGCTCCCTATTTAGCATGTACAAACACCCATCTATTGGGGTATCAATGTCTTGTTTATATCATGGGTCGGGATCACAAAACAAAAACATGTCTGATGTCGGAATCTGATACTATCTCACAAATTTGTTTTATTCTGTTGACCCAATTTCAATTATTTCGACGGACTTTTAAGCAGACAACATACAATAAGAGTAAAAATCAAGGTATTGGTGCAAAAATATCGTAAGTGTTAGTAAATTTTTTATGCATTTACGATGTTTTAGCACAAAGACATCGATAAATGCTACGGATGGCAGGAAAGAAACCATTTTAGGTTTTAGGGACAATTTAGTTACATTTGCATGGGCACTTTTGCTTCCCAAATGACGGACGCTGAATTTCGTTATTCCCCCAAAGAATTTACTTTATTGGCTCCCAACGGAATAGGCCCATCAACACGGTTCTAATGGGTACCTACAACATAGGACTTGAAAGAAAAATGATAGCTTTATATTATCAATACTCTCTCTTGTCAAAAGATCTGAAAGAGGAATAGCAGGTTTCATTCATTCTTAATTTTAAGCTTTTTTTTTTTTTTTTTTTTGACTGAGTATACTTAAATGTACGAAGTTATTCGACAACATAAATGGCTGTGTCGGAAATAAAGTAATAAAAGTTTGAACTTAATCTATCATTTTCAAATAGGAACTGCTCTTAAACATTCACACAATGGTGAATTGTACACAATTAGTAATCATGTTTTAATGTGATTTACCTCAAGGGGAAATATACAATTTGAAATTGTTACGCGCAAATGAACAAATAAATTAAAACCACCGAGTAAAAATCCTTGTTTCTGAAATTGATTGATGAGAGAAAAGTTAGTGAATGCCTTGGATTTGTCTATAGAGGTTTAACAAGACAGATTTTTTGTCGGTTGCTGGGTCATTTTTGCCCTATTTATTGGGCTTCCTCTTATAAACGTTTATCCCCGACACAAAGAAAGATAATTTAATTTTATTGAAATATAGCTACGATTAACATGCAATAGAAACGCAAAGGACATCTTTGTTGTTGCCAAATCGCGGCTGACAATCAAAAAATCAATGGAGTACCAAATATTTCAATGAGACAGGGAGTGATTTTTGAATATTTTTGAAGCATTTTTTTGGTTGGTTTAGCTATTTAATCGTCGTGACTACAGCTTATCCAAGCTGTAGTTACGTTGTTAAGGTCGACAACCAGCAATTTTACCTTTTTGTTACATGTTACTGACATTACTGGCCATGAAATCTATAAAATAAAACTGTCTAAAAAGTCGAAATGGAAGATGAGCTGCGTGGACCTTAATGTTAACAAAATTTGAAAATTTCTCGTAGACGCGCTTATCCGAGCAAAGCTTAGTCGGTTATTCCTTTCTTTTGCATGATTGAGTAGGCGGAGGGTGGGATATTATGACCATAAAATTATAAAAGTTTAGAAATTTCTCATGGACTAGCGAAAGGCTACAAATCATCGTCGCCCCCTCCAGGCTCCTGTCTAATAATTGACAAATCACGCTCCGTTGACACAATTGAATATACCAGAAATTGTTTTCAATTTATTTAACCCTGATCTGAACCGTACACCCTAACCTTGTTTACATTTTAAAAGACCAGCTCATCTTTCTTTTACAAACATTCTACAAACAGTTTGCTCATCCCTAAAAAATGGTTGGTATCAATAACGAAGTGAATCATTGTTGATGCAGTTGGTCAGGCTACTAACTGTTTTCTAAGTCATTTGGTAACGTTGCCGAATAATTTACTTCAGTTTCGTCTATCTATATTTTTGCATTCTGATTGGCTAAAAATCTGAAAGGTTGAGACTCGTTTCACACTTCTGCGACGAGAACTGACGGATCGCATCCCTTAACAAAATAATCAATCGATCAACTTTGAACTTCGACATTGGCAGACGAATTAATGTGAAGCATTTTTGTTGGTTGCGAGACTTTCCATCATAACTGCAGTTTTTTCAAGCTAAAGTCAACACGTTCATGTTGCTAACAAACCATTTTTACATTTTGATAACATGGTACTGGTGATAAATTTTGCAAAATAACGCAGTTGAATATCTAGCTGGACCTTCCTGTTGGACCTCGGTGTGCGGGGCCTAGCGATCCGTCAATTATTTAGGGTAAATGGTGATTGTGTCATTTTTTTCAGTAGCTTAAACGGATCAGAGGTCTAGAAAAAGGGAGAGGGTAACATCATTCTAAAATCCTTATTTCTCAACGAAACCCTATGTTGTGAGTACTCATTTGAATCGTCTTGTCGAGACGATTCAAATGAAATACGAATTACGCCCTATATCTGTAGCCCTGAACAAATAATGAAAGCATGGTCTATTTAAATGATATCACCATTGGGAACTTTCACTTATGATTCTTTTTTTTTTTTTTTCTCTGCGGGCAAACCCGCTTGACCACCTTTAAAAATTTACTTTGTGTTTTATGATTCGTCCCTTACCCCTGACTTCATTAACACATAACATCCTTTCAAAATAAAGTTCAATTAATAAGCCATGAATAGATGTACAAGTGACAAATCAATAATTTAACATTGAGAATGGTAGAAGAAATCGGTTTCTCCGGACTCAGGAATGGTTGTGGGTCTGCATCATTTCTGTAAGATACATTAGCCAGATTAGGAATCACCCCAATAAGCGATATTTGAACCGAGAGGACCGGAGGGTTATACTTTGGCACGACGTGTTTTTTGCGGAGACGTTATGACTTGAAAAGGATCTTGATATAGAAATGATTGCCTAAAACTGACTGAAAAAAAACAATCTTACAGTGTAGGTCCATCTTCCTCACGAAAGAAATATGTTTGTACTTGATTCATTGGTAACTATGTTTTACTTAACCCGTTACCAAACGGCAACATTTAGACGGGTTCAAATTAAAGAAGTTGAAGATGAGTTATGAACATTTTTCCCACTTACTGGGTAAAAACATTGTGGGAAATGAAGAACTTGCTTGTCACAAGCAAGTTCTTCATTTTACACAATGTTTTCCAAATTGTTTTTCTTTGCAGGTCTCAAATAGCGTCATTATACGGGAATGACTTAAAAGATTAGTCAAAATAGCGTTCTCGGCAGATTTTTCCGAAAAATATCTCACTAGTATTGGCATACTTTTTGGATAGATAGGTACAATCAAAAATTCATCTTTTATAACGACGCCTTTGAAATTAATATTTATCCATCATAAAACGATCTTTAAACTGATAAAATATATTATTCCTTTTAGCGTCGTCATGTTTATTTACAATTTAATGTCTCAGTATCATGTTTCGCACTTTCACTTAATAAACAAAGTAATGAAAAAAATCTCCATGGTCTGTTAAAATGGTCACTGCTTGATATATTCATATTATAATGAGAATACAAATAAAGATCCAACGTGAAATAAGAAGGGTCGACAACACGTAGCAATGTTAAAATCTTAAGTCTTTTCTTTTTTTTTTTTTTTTTTTTTTTTTTTTTGGTTGTGGTTTTTTTTTTTTTGTTGTTGTTGTTGTTGTTGTTTTTTGTTGTTTTTTTCTTTTCAAACATGTTATCTATTTTGGATCGTTCAAACCCTGTATAACCTCGTTCGACCAATCAAGTGCTTAACTAATTCCAACACAATCCCGCTTCTTTGCCCCCCCCCCAAAAAAAACGGTTTGGTAAATATTGTGGAAAATGAAGAAATTGCCTGTCACAAGCAATTTATTCATTGAACAACATGTTTTCTACCAGACAAAACAAGGATCTTTAAAAAATCCATGACCTTAGAATTGTCGTTTGAAACTTCTTTCAATTCAGATAAGTCAACAATGTTGTCGTCTGGTAATGCGTTAAAAGGAAATAGATGTCCTTTTATCAAGGTAATTGTCTTCCGAAATGACAAATATGCAACATAATGTTTATATTTAGAACAAAACAAGTAACCAGTTTTATTTAAATTCATAAAACAAGGTTGTTGCTGCATCAAAATAATACAGCCCTCGTTCGAAAAATGGCGTAAGCTACTTAATAATCCTATACATTGTACCTACTCTTTGTACAATATACGATACGCAGTGATTTATTTCCGTCTCTCACTTGTAACTGCTGCATGATACATGCGATTTGATTACCGAAATACATGGCATTTATTTCCGTCTCTCACTTGTAACTGCAGCGTGATACATGCGATTAGATTATAGCGCTACGTGGCAATTATCCCATTGCAGCATTTCAGAGACGGAAATGAAATACTGTGTATTGCGTTATGCACCGTAGTTTAAAACCGACTTAATTCTCAGTAGAAGCGGCTCTGACCTATTGTTTCAAATTCCGGTAAAATTAACGTTACAATGAGAGACCTTCATCGATACAGAGCGATTCTCCCTCTGAGTATTTTATAGACCCAATTCTATTACGTTCTCTATAATTAAGGTGGTTTACACTGGACTCAAAACGTCACCTTCAAATGTCTTTTATTCTTCCCTCATAGATATTTGAACCCATGGCACCCATCGTTGCATACGACGAAAATCTTAACCCCTTTCCTGTACAATCCCTGGTTTTACATTCCAGTGATTTTATAACAGAGAGGACATTGTAGAAAAAGAAGGGCTTGCTTGTAACAAGCAATTCCTTCTTTTTTTTCCACAATATTTTCTACCCTAGTGAATGGTTATTTTGCAAATTAAATCCATTTTAAGTTTTCGTCTGCATATCTTTTGAATTTGGACAGGTCTAAAATTTTGCCAAACGGAAAAGGGTTAACCCTTTCCCGTTCAAATACAATATTTTACGTTCCTGTGATTTTATACTTGAGAAAACATTGTGGAAAAAGAAGAAATTGCTTGTAACAAGCAATTTCTCCTTTTTTAACAATATTTTCTACCACATAGAATGGGTTCATTTCAAAAAGCATCCAGTTGTCTTTGTCGTCTGCAACCTCTTTCAGTTTGGACTAGTCTAAGATTTTGTAAAACGGGAAAGGGTTAAACAAGTGATCAGTATATAAGTATTATAAATAATACTTCAAAGAATCGTGTTCTTGTGACGAAATCAAGGTACATGGGCCCGACATCGGGACACCTCGGTTGAGGTCGTAACATTTCGTAACTCGTGTGATTGCTGACGTAATAATCCCTTTATGATACCACATCAACTCTAAACCGAGGTGTAACGACGACATGTAAAACGATTCAAAACATTTACGTTTCGTTAACCCATTCCCACACGACAAAATTTTAGACCGGTCCAAATTGAAGTAAGCTGCAGACGACAATTTCAAGTTGATTGAATTTTAAGTTTCTTGGTCTTTTTGGTTAGAAAATATTGTGGAAAATGAAGAAATTGCTTGTTGCAAGCAATTTCTTCATTTTCCACAATATTTTCCCAAGCCGTTTTCTTGAGGGGCGTAAAAAGCAGGGATTGTGTGGGAATGGGATAAAGGGAATTTAACTATGCGATTTTTTTTTTTTTTCAATTCAGTCCCTTGTCTATCGAGCGTTTTCGTTCAACACTAGCAAGGAAAATGAACTTGGATTAAAGTGACAATTAGGAAGAAGAAATATATATTAAACACTCCCGACAACAGCAACTGCGGCCAAAGTTGGTTAAACGTTTTAAAATATTTGTTAAATCTTCACCAATCAAATTGAAGTCATGCTTAAATATTGATAAATTCATTATCTAATATAGTTTTAAATGCATTCTTTTACAATTTTCCTCCTTTAACTAAAATCTCTGGTTGTTACAGATACGCAATGTACTTCTAGATAAAAAAAAGAACAGGATACCTTTTGAGAGAAACCTTAGACGTTCCTAGTATATTTTGTCGATCATCCCTAACCTGTCATTAAGAAGAAATTATCCGTTTCTGGAAATGTTTTTTCCCTCCCCGGATTACCCCCGGATAATTAGGGGTTGTTAGAAATAACGAGTTTGTATACGTTTTACATCTTCTCCGGGCTCGCTAGCAGAGATTCGGGAGAAAATGATGACATTCTTAGGAATGGTGTAGCTGTTGAGAAAATAAAAATCATTCGAATCCATCTAGCTGCATACATAAATATATATAGGTGGGCAGAGCTAAAGATAGAGTGCGTCATTCTTATTTTAGATTTGAACATTTCACCAATACTGCTATAAACCCTATGTTGTGGGTACTCAATTGAATCGTCTCGATGAGACGATTCAAATGAGTACCCACATTATAGGGTTTCGTTGAGAAATGATTTTAGAGAGCTGTTACTCCCTCTTATCATCTTATCAAGACCTCTGGCGGGATCATTTAACTATTTGTCTTTAGTGATTTTAACATTTAGAATCTTACTGTCCCAAACCTTAACTTGTATTTACTCATTGGAATCGACTCGTCTAGACGATTAAGATTAGTGCACATAACATAGAGAAACCGCTGGAAAGATCTACACGCTACAATTGACCATTTTAAACTCTATTAAATTCTTTTAATAGACTAGAAACCTTGTGCGAATTCTATCGGTCCAGATATGTATCTTCAAGTATACAATGTTTTTCTACAGGTGGATTATTGCAAGCTTAAATAGCAGACCATTCTGACAAGAGATTGTTTAGATTGCAAATGGAACGGGAAACGGAAATGTTTAGATTTTTAGATTTCTAGGCAGATTCCTGGTAGGTTATCTACATTTTCGACAATCTTGATAAAGTTATCTTCCTATCTTTCTTATGTGTCTGGCTCTAAAGGTACTTGCACAAATATCTACCAGGCTTCTAGTCTATGCAAATTATAAGTAAGAGATCTAGGGATCCGGAACATACAAATATAGTTGTCTTATCACGTGCCACGGGGTCATCTCGGAAGGGTGAAAATTATCGACCCCAGAGCTAGAGATAGGGGGCATAGTTCGTAATTAAGTGTAAATACTTCAATAATACTACCATAAACCCTAGCAGGCGGTGTAGACTAAGATGAGACTGAACAGATGCGAAGGCTAATCTTAGTCTTTATCTCATGTCACAGAAGGAATATTCCGGAATCAGCACGACAAGGGTTGATTTGCGTTATCTTTTTTACCTCTACCCACCGAAGAATTCATCGTTTTGAAAAATTGACTATTTTTCTACAAAATAATTGGAATTCAAGTGAAGTATTTATCTTTAAATGTGAAAAAAATACCTGCCAAAAATCTTTCAAAACATCAAAATTCGGTTATAATAAATCATCGATAAAACGATAATAGATTTATCATAAATAGTTTTGAGATATATCTTTTCTGGAGAAACTTCATGACAAGAATTTAATATCTTGTTCCTATTGTAATATTCTTCAAGTAATGTTGCCATAAAATGAAAACAAGATTAAAATAAGAATGAAAAAGATACTTTTGATTTTAACTGTATTCTACCAGCTAAAATCGCAAAATTTTATCCTTTCACAATTTTCCATTCACATACTTTCTTTCACTTATAATTTGAAACAAGCGATTTCTTCATTGTCCACAATATTTTCTATCTGACTAGACAAAGATTTTTTTGAAATCCATCGACTAAAAGTTGTCGTCAGAACAGAACATTTGTTTTAGAATAGGAAATCAAGAATTCTGTTTGAAGAGTTACAATTGTGTTACGTAAGCGGTAGATTGTAAACTAAAAAGAAAGTTAGAAAATTTGTTTGTTTGTTTGTTTGTTTGTTTGGATGGGGTTTAACGCCGCTTATAGCAATTTTTCAGTCATATCTCGGCGGTTGTAGCACCTAACAATTGATTCCTGGTATATCTCGTACCAGTAACACCATTACATCCTTTTCTAGCCTCCAGTAGCCTATCTCCCAGGCTGTCAGTAAGTGTGGTTTGAAAGTAAGTAAGATAGGTCAATCATGCCAGTACATTTCATTCCTTGAAATTACCTCCCTTACGTCTCACAAACTGACACTGATCAGCCAAACAGAGATAGATAACAGCGAGAGAAAAGTAACTTTTCAACTAAATTATAAATATCAGTGAGACTTGGAGCGAGCCTAAGCCTCCAGCTGCTATCCCACTTAGGTTTACGATTATCCAGCCATTGGCGGGATACTAATAACTGATAGGATAAGTCCCCCCACCGAGGATCGAACCCATGACATTCTATGAATGAAGATTAGGAGTCTGAAGCGCTACCAACAGCGCTATATCGAATGTCTGGTAAATGAGATGCGGGTATAATTGCAAACATTAGTAATAACAATTCATCATTTCCGGTTATATCACGATAATTGGCGGTAAATATCCGCAATCCTTACTAATCCTACAGAATCTTATTAATGGCGCGGAAGTTCTTTCGCCAATGCGTGTATGTTTTGATTTGGTATAAAGAGCTAATAATAGATAAAAGTTTAGCCGAAATAATCCGGATTTTATTTCATTATTTTTTTTTTTTTCTTCTGAATTAAACCTTTTTTTTTTTATTTTTGTTTGTTTGTTTTCAGAAGTTTTGGACCTGTCCAAATTGAAAGGTTTTGCAGACAAATATATAAAGTGGATTTTCGTCTCTGAAACCTTTGAATTCGGACAGGTCTAAATTTTGCAAATCAGGAAAGGGTTAAAGACCAGACTGTATTCAGCAAACTGTGCTAATATCCACCGTATATGAAAGTGAGTGAGATTGTCTTATCTTTGATGGCCTAGGATTATCTATTATGTATACCAACAAAGGGCATGTAAGGTAAACAACATTTGGTCGATATAGGTGAGCTCAGAATCCCACGATTTTCTTCTTTATTTCATTCCATGATATAATATGTAATGCTTTCTAAGCATTCCTGGAGAAAAGAGAATTTAGGAAAGCATTTTGGAAAATGAAGAAATTGCTTTTAAAAAATTATTTCTTCATTTGCCATAATGTTTCTACCCAAATAGATAAACAATTATACAATCTCGTCACTTTTAAATTGTCGTCTGCAACTTCTCTCAGTTTTGACCAGTCTAAAGATATGAAGTTACAGACAAAACGACAATCATCACTTTCGAGGGTGGACAATGCCCATTACAACACATTTAAACAATTACACACACCCATACTCTTAATATATCCCTCGGCCATTTCCAACCCCTGACCAAAGACCATTGTAGAAAAGGGGAAGTTATTGGTACATTACACTTCTCTAACATATTTCTGTTGTTTATGGCTTTTATTGTTTCTAAAAATATAAAGTAGTTTTGAATTGTGGTCTGAAAATAATTCAAATTTGGACAAGTATAAAATTTTGTCGTCTGGTATTGGGTAAAAGAACCGATTGAAACTCTGATTGTAAAGCCAGCGGCGGTAAAACGGTAAATGCGATTATGTGGAAATAAATCCGATCCCGAAACACTAGACCTTAATTAGAAAAATTGACCCGTACCATTGATTACCCGCCGAGCTCTGCCAATTTTCTGCCGCGGGGAAAATTTTGAAAATATATCTTATTCGTAAAGAATTGGTTTGATTGTACGGATTTTAACCCATTCCCAAGCACCAGAGGTCTAGATAAGAGGTGGTAACAGCATTTTAAAATCCTTATATCTCAATGAAACCCTATGTTGTGGGTACTCATTTGAATCGTCTCGTTGAGACGATTCAAATGAGTACCCATTACATAGGGTTTATGGCAGTATTGGTGAAAAATTTAAATCTAAAATACGAATTACGCCCTCTATCTGTAGTTATGAAGCACTAACTATTTCTGACGCCTCTCAAGAAAAGAGCTTAAGAAAACATTGTGAAAAATGAAGAAATTGCTTGTCCAAATTGTTTTCTACTCAGACAGACAGATATATATGAAATTCTATAAACTCGAAAATTAAATTATCGTATGCATCTTCTTTGATTCTGGACTAGTCTAGATTTTTTGTCGTCACAAAATGGGTTAACGGATTTGAAATCAATTATTTTTGTTGAATAAGTGATCCAAGTGCGGCCTCTGAGTTTAAGCTTCATTTAACACTCTCATATACATTTCAAAAGAATGTGATAAGTGGAAAACTGTGAATCAGACATGGGTAAAATGGTTACCATGGCAAACTTCGTAAATCCAATTTCACGGCCTAGGTTACGGCGAACTAGCTTTTCAATGATTCGGTATCATTATTCAAGTACTTGGGCTATAAAAAAACTTTACCCTTCGATTTCAAATACATTAAGTCCTACCGCATTACCCTACATGATGCCCCCACCTGGTAACAAGGAAACAACAATTCGAGGAATTAGTGCAACATTGTCGTAACCATCTATTTCATTATAGACACTTATGACAGTGTTGTTCTTATCTATCGAATTGAAAGTCTTCATTCAGGGAATACTGTTACGACTTAAATGTCACTTTAAACATTATTTAACACATTCCGTAGCAATGACGCTTTTTGACACCCTTAAAGAAACGTTATGGGGAATGAAGATAGACAAGGAGATATTATGTCATAATGTTGATGGGACTCATTAGAATAATCTCAATAAGTCGATTCTACTGAATCCGAACAACATAGGATTAAGCGAGAAATCTGTAATGATTTGTCTATGCAATCGAATTAATCTTACACTATTTCATGGAAATGTTTTTTTTTTAAAGACCACTCTCTTAAACGACCACTTTTTGGTGGTCGCCTTGGTGGTCGCTTTACCCAAAATTTACTGTACATCAAAGAGTAAGTATAATATCATCGCGAAGATCGTTAATTCGCGTGCATATTTGGTATCGTATGTACACAGCTACGCTTTGGAAATGTTTTCAAAAAGTCTGAAAAACAAATGCATGTGACTACTTGCGGAGCCGAGAATCAAATACTAGGAAACCATGATTAGATGCTCCTGACGTCGCGATTTGACTAAGTAACTGTTAAAAGTGGTGTTAAATCCTACTCAGTCAATCAATCAGTCCAATGGACCAGTCTTACATTTTGTCGTCTAATTTAGGGTTAAAGTTCATGGCACAGTAGTGTTTGGTTATCTATAAAACCTTGTACAAATATGTTCTTATCAATATAATACCGATGATTAAATCTTGTATTTGTGTCACCATTTTGTATATTTTATAAGGTTCTGGATGTAATTGCGCGTAATCATGCGTAATATCTGATGATAAACCGATATTTATGTTACAAATGTTAGGTTATGTTTTGTTCGAAGTATGACAAGGTAATTAAGTATATATGAGTATTTAGTTAAGAATTTTCAAGTAAATTGAAATTTATAAATACAAGTTGCTTTAAACGTGCAAAAAAAAACTCGCGCATTTGAGACGAAACTTTTTAAGAAAAGAGAAACGCAAAATGCTGTATGACATATGGGGGGATCTTCTGCTTCATTTTTAAACTTTTTGGTTTGTGGGTGACTGAACCCTTTACCGAATAACAACATTTCAGGCTTGTTCAAATTCAAAAAAAAATACAGGCGACTATGTAATGACTATTTTGATTGAAAAATATTCATTCGGTAGGATAGAAAAAATAGTGAAAAAAGGGCGAAATCTCTTGATACAAGCAATTTTCCCAATTTCCACAATGTTTTCCTGAGTAATAAACTGAGGGACACAAAAATCAGGGATTGAACAGAAAAGTGTCTAAGGTCGTAACCGTAGCTTTTTAAAGCTGTAGCTACGCCGTTTAGGATGCAAACAAACGATCTACATCTTGTTTCCCGGTCCTTGCCCCATGTTTTACAAAATAGTGTCCTTAGATATCTTAGTCGAAGCTATAAGCGAGAAAGATGTCAGTGGACGTAGGTACCGATGCATCAATTCCCTTCTCTTTTTTTTGTATATATTTGGAACCGTCGTTCTTGATATCGCCCCCCCCCGATCTCTCCCCTACCATAACTGACCAATACTAACAGACATTTATAAGTGTAAACAGAGATATGAAAAAAAAATAGAATAAAAAGAGGTGTAACGATATACAAATACAACATATCTGCTTAACGAATCAACCTGGATATAAACTACTTGGAGTAAGAACATTCAGACGAAACAAATATAGCAAGGGAGTCTACCGAGAACCCCTTAGGTTAAAAGCAACATGACATTTCCTATTTTTATTGTCACAGACATTTATGAAATATAAACTAATATTTGACCTCTTGGAGCAAGTACATTTAAATAAAACAAATCTGCCAAACGAGTCGACCGGGAACCCGTTAGGTAAAAAAGCAACATGACATTTCCTATTTGTATTTATTTTATCATCGGTTTTAAGGGTAGGGATGCGTAACGTTACGTAATAAAGTGTAACACGAGAGATAGGTAATAACAAAAAGAATTTACAACCTACAGTTATCCCTGAAGAAGTAGCTAATTTACTGACACCCGACTTCTTTTTTGTCCCAATCAGTATTTACCGATGTGCGAATAAATCTTCACAAAGCTGTTGTTATGATATTTTGAACGTTTTACGACAACTTTTACTACCCTGTAGGATGCGAAATAAGCATTTCGAAAATGAAATTGACTTTTACCATTTCCCACACAATTACGTTTTTTGACGCCGCAAAGAGGAAAAAATCAACTTTAGAAAATATTGCGGAAAATGAAGAATTTGCTTGCTATTAGCAATTTTTTGTCGTCTGGTTATGGGCTAATGCATTCGTAACACATTTCTTGCATGCCAAACGGAATCTTCAAGAACCATGTAAAATTTTAGCTGGTAGATCTAGCTTAATACATTACCAGACGGCATAGTTTTAGACTTGCTTATATTCAAAAAAAATGTAGATGACAGTTTCAAATTGATAAATTTCACAAAAAAATCACATTTTACTGTAAAAACAAGCAATTCAATGTTTTTCAACAGTTGTTTTTTTTAAAGATTCTTTTTCAAGTTAAGCAGAGATCCAGACAAGAGAGGATAACCCTTATTTCTCGACGAAACATTATATTGTGGGTACTTATTTGAATAGTCTCGGTGACACGATTCAAATGAGTACCAACAACATACTGTTTATGATAGTATTGGTGACATAATCAAGTCTAAAATACGAATTATGCCCTCTATCTGTTGTTCCGTTACGGGTTGGGCCGCCGCCATAGCGCAGTCGGTAGCGCGCCAGACTCCTAATCTTCAATCATGGGTGTCATGGGTTCGATCCCCGGCGGCGGCAAATATTCTTTCCGACAATTGTCTCTCACCAATGGGTGGATAATCGTAAACCTAAGTGGGATAGCAGCTGGAGGCTAGGAAAGGATGTAGTGGTAGTACTGGTGTGAGAAATACCAGGAATCAATTGTTAGGTGCTCCAGCCGCCGCGATATAACTGAAATACTGTTAAAAACGGCGTTAAACCCCATTCAATCAATCAACCGTTACGGGTTTAAAAATCGGAATTGCGTGCTGATGGGTTTAATCAGAACTAAAGTTCATTTGTGTAAAGTGAGAGGAGAAAAACATTTTTTGCTTAAAACTTGTCCATATAATTTCTTTGTTAGTATTATGATATTTTATTTCCATCTTCCAAAATTAACCTATTCCAAATTTATGACGCTTTTGGACGTCTCCTCAAGATGACCAATGGAGAAAACATTGTGTAAAATGAAGAAACTGATTGTAACAAACAATTTCTTCATTTTACACACCGTTTTTTGTACCCAGGGAGTTGAAAAATATTAGATTTCATAAACTTGAAATTGTCGTCTGCAATTTATTTCAATTTTGACCGGTCAGGGTTTGGGGTTTTTGTTATTGTTGTTGTTGTTGTTTTCCCCGTCTGGTAATGTGTGGAAAAAGTCCATATACTTACAAAGTTTGAGCTGTAATATATATCCCCTACTTCTATTTCACAATGAATGTATTCCAAATTTTACCATATAAACATATTCACTGTTATCTACATGATGTTCCTCTTTGAGTCACGATTGGAAAACTATCCCCTGATTGAACACTGTAACCAACTATCCCCTGCGACCTCTCCCTTCGCACCCCGATATCACTGTACTCTTCGCCCCCTAAATCATGCATTGTAGTAGATATCAAAATTTTCAATTTTTTTATTTGATATATTAAAGAAATGAATAGATTATTTTTTTATTTCTATTTCTTAATAAATAATTCAATCAATAAAAAAAAGTAAATATTTCACAAGTTTTGAGTAAATTTGAATGGATTTACTTCGTGTGCAACCATACAAAATAGTTGCGCTGGTGTTCAAAAGTTTGTCAAAGGAGAAATCAGCCAATCAAACGCCTGATTCTTGACAGACGAAACTGAAGTTAAATTATTAAATCATTAAATCATATAACGTTATTCAACTACAGCAGTTCTCAAGCTGACGTTACTATTTTCTGTTCGCTCGACCATGGCTTAACCCATCCCTAAACTCAATTTTGACACCCAAGAGAAAGAATAAAGCTTTAGAGAAGGTTGAAGAAAAAAAGAGAAATTGCTTATAGCAAGCAATGTCTCCATTACCCACGACGTTTTCGGTTTCAAAAGACACACATCTTTCAATTTTAATCATATCTAGGTTGCCGTCTGCACCTTCTTTGAATTCGGACCGGAATAACATTTTACCGTCTGGTAATTGGTTAAAACCGTAGAGGTATGAAGTAATCTTCTAAAGAGATATAGGCTACAATGCAATGAAATTTAAAAGTCCGAAAAATCCATAAAATAAATAGGAATTTCTAAAGGTTGACCTTTTATGTGTGTACGGTTTGACTTAACGAACAAAAACTTTTGTACAAATTTATAACGTAATACACATTGTGTTGTTAACCCGTATGAAAAGACGCGGGAATAGGCTAGTTTAACCCATTACCAGACCGCAAAATTTTAGACTGGTCCAAATTGAAAGGAGTTGCAGACGACAACTTAAGTCTATGATTTTTATTTTTTCACTTTTTTTTCACCAAGCAATTTCTGCATTTTCCGCACAGTTTTCCAAGGACTTTTTTCTTTGGGGCGTCAAAAAAGTTATCTTTCTTAAGACCCGTAAGAAGAGGGTTTGTGTGTGTACGGTTTACGCCCCAAGTACCCTACGTATGGGCCATATATAGAAAATACTGTGTGAAAAGGAGAAATCATTTAAACAAGAAAGTTCCCTCTTTAGTGATGTTTATCCTATACATTCCATTTTTCGGGGGGGGGGGGTTAAGAACCGCCTGCAACTTCTCTGAATTCACACCAGTCTTGAATTTTATTGTCTAGTAATGAATTGTTATTTTCCCTTTTATCACAATCATCTATCTCTTCACCCCTTAGAAACAAACCAATCTTCAATTCACATCTACGAAGTTGCTCAAAATCATGTCGTTTCAATTTAATTAGTCGCACGTAATCCTTCTTGCATTAAAGAAAAATATACAATGTTACGTAATATGACGTTATCGAAAATTGACGCCCCGTAGCTTTTATCTGTTTATCAGTTTCAGCTAGTTGCCTGAAGATACATTAAAAATATATCCCATCATTTGATTAGATTTTAATCTATTGACAAATTTACTGATTCTTTCCATTCGGTTAAGATAACCAATACCAGGCGACAAAAGTTTTAGACTCGTACAGATTGACAAAAAATTACAGACAGCGATTTCAGTCTGATAAAATTTTAAAATGTCTTTTTGGGTAAAAAACGTTGTGGATAATGAAGAAATAACTTGTTACCATGTTTTCCCGATTGTTTCTTTATGGGCCTAAAAAGCGGAAATGTGTGGGAATTGATAAATAAGGATAAAGGCCCGTTTCCCTATAAGCACAGTTAATCACCTTGTAACATTCATTTTTTCATATTGGAAAGAAATGATTTCAGTATCTATCATTTTTGCATATATGAATAATAACTATTGTGTGTATATTTGCAAGCTCAAATTCCACAACGTTTTCGTTTTGTGCCATATTTCTTATCTTGTTGTCGCATTGGTATTCTGTTTATTATTCAAAAGTGACTTATAGGCCCATGGGGCCGGGTGTTTATACTTTGATATTTGATATTGTATATATTTATGTAACACATGTCACTATAATAAAAATTTACTTACTTACTTACTTACTTAATCCTTCATTATGTTGGTTTTTATATCTCACTTAAGAGGTGACGTCATATGGAGACGGACCTCGGTTAAACCAATTCCCCCACAAAAAAAAAAAAAAAAAAAAAACGCTTTTGGACGCCCCTCAAGGAAAATAATTGGGAAACATTGTGTAGAATGAAGAAATTGCTTGTAACAAGCAATTTCTTCATTATACACAATGTTTTCTACCCAGAAAGTGAAAAAATATAAAATTTCCTAAGCTTTAAGTTGTCGTCTGCAACTCCTTTCAATTTGGACCAGTACTTAAAGATTGCCGTCTGGTAATGGGTTAAGATTTTATTTGAAAGAGTGAAGAAGCGGGAAGGGAACTCTGGCACTATAGTCTAGCCGTTACTGCTACACATGTTTGTTGTTGTTGTTTGTGTTGTTGTTGTTGCTGTCTTTGTTGTTGTTGTTGTTTTACAAAATATATGGCAAAATCAATTAGTTGTTTTCCAAACTTAATGTCGTTACAAAAGCTTGAATGTGCTGTAAAGATAAATCAATGTCGGAGTTAAACGATTGGATTTGTCGATTTTGGGGATTTGATTGACATTGGTGGTTTGTCAATTGACCAATCGGTGGTCGAGCTCACTTACTATGTTGGCCCCGACGTCGATTCCGACGGGAAGTTCCGACCCACTTCAAACGGCGCTATTTTGTAAAATTTATAGCCAGTAGAATGTAACATAAAAGTAAAATTGGTTGGTTCGTCGACCTTAACGTCGTAACTACAGCTTGAATAAGCTATAGTCACGATGTTTATTTTATTCATTCATTCATTTTTTTCAATCATCACATTTGGCTCTTATGTCATAAAAAAATGTATAATCACGACATAAGTACGAGGCGTTTCGACTCTTTGATTCCACTGGACACTAGTTGACCATTTAAGCTAGCAAAGCGTCAGCTTAAGTTAACAGACAAAATTTTGAGGACGTGTCAAAGTTCCACGGGTGCAAAATGCCACTGGAGGCTTAACCACCAAACCCATGGAATGCCTGCGCCATAAACAAATAGTTCTTATGTATTTCAGGAATATTGCAAACTCTATTCAAATTGTAACGAACTCTTTCAATAGCATGCTATTTAACCCATTCCCAACCAATTCCGCTTTTTAAGCATCTCAAGAAAAACGCTTTGGAAAGCATCGTGGACATTAAAGAAAATGCTTGTAACAAGCAATTTCTTCAATGTCCACAATGCTTTCTACCCAACAAGGGAAACTCAACCATGCTTTGCTAGCTTACAGTACTTTCAGTACCATGATTTGTAACAGGGGACTGTATTATCGCACCGCCGTGATGTTGGATGACATAGCCCTATTTTGCCCTGTCTACAACATTTGAATGCCTGTAAACTTGGCTCTTTCCATCTACAGAGTTAATTTAAGTAGATATATTTACCTAGAGTGTTAGATCCATGTAAATAGTATTGTCCTTTCAATATTACTGGTCACTCCTAAATCCACTCACACTCTGACCAAATGACCACTGGCTACTTTATGTCCATCTGGTATCCATTTCTCCCCCATTCGATAATCATCAAAATCCAGATTCAATTCAATTATATTGCGATATATCTATAGTTGCCATAGCAACTTATTCAATGCATTGAACAATGTATAGGTCCGGAAAATGAGTTTTTTCTCTCTCTTTTTTTTTACAACACACCCCTCTAGATAAATAGTTAATTGTGTTTATAAATTCACTCTCTCATACTTGAGGCATTTGCAACTTAAACACCATTTATTCATGCCAATAGACGGATCGCTAGCCACGCCCCCTTAACTCCAACATTTCAGTTCGAATCAGGTACAAACATTATTTGTATTGAATGTAGGTTCTGAGAAATAAAATAAAAGCAGTTTTGTTTTGTTTTCGGTTGTTGACAAACCAACAAAAACACAAAATAAATGTCGGAATTCTATTTTCGGTATAAATTAGCGATTTGAATGACCATTTTATTATTTGAGCGCGTGCGTAACATTTCCAACCATAACACATGTGCGCCAAGTAAAGACTCAGATCAGCCAGTGCATCCGCACAGTCTGATCAGAGTCTTCACTCTGCGCTCTGTAGATAGATACTGACCCAAAGCTTCTTCAAACAATCAGCGAATATTCTAATTGCCCCAAATGGCTGTCCAGGGTGCTCAATGTGTACAAGTCACGCACATGCGAAATTGTTGGAAATGTCACGCACAGGCTCATTTTATTTCTTGACTGACAATGGCGATCCGGCAAATTTTTCGTTGTTTTATAATTTGTATTTATTCTGTCATTAATAGTTCTAATGTCTATATCTATATAGACAAAATTGGTAGTTCTTATTTTGTTTTTATTTAATTTTTCGCAAAGCGTCGATCTAACCAGTGTCTTGTCAAAGAAGGGGAGGTACTTGATATATGTAAGACATTTAATTCGATTATTGACCCGATGAAAGGCGACTTAAACACACGTTTAGTTCCCTCGCCAAAGATTTCCGTTTGTTTTATATCCCTGACCATATATATTACAAAAAATGTCGTTTAGTACCTCACACAAATTGCCTTGTTGGAGGTCAGAGATTTTGAGAAGCGATGCGTCAATTAGTCATACGTGAACACTACATATTTTTCGTCAATTATTCTTTATGTTTTACTTTTATTTACAGAGACCTACCTTGTCCAATGCTAATTTTCAAAGGGTTGTGTAAGGATAGTCAGTCCTGGTCACTATAATAAAAACTTTGACGAGAAAAAATTAAAATAATGGTAGCTTTACCTGCAAATGGACTATATTTCAATATCTTAATCATTTATTGTCAATAAGAGGTAAATTGAGGTTACAATAACAATAGGTCTGAAACAACTTTTTTTTTTTTTTTTTTTCGTTCACAATTTTCCAAACTTGTCAAGAGAACAAAACTGTACCAACGTTTGACTTTCGGGAAGCAGAGACACACAATGAAATTGTTGTGGTATTGAGTTTCCTCAATAAGAAGCGGGGATATAAATATCTATCGATCCCATTTTCTATTGTCAATAGCTGATATATGAAACAGATACGTTCTTTTCTGTTATGTCTCCAGTGCATGATAGGAAGGAGCAGAGACTCGGCGCAAACACATAGAAAAAAAAATCATTTTTAGACATTTATTTACTCTTGTCATGCTAAACCCGGAATATTCATGTTTTGGAAGAAGGTATAGACAAAGATCAGCATGCACACATCTGACCTTAGTCTACACGACCTGTTTAACTTTTTAGAACAAAAGTTTTAAAATATATTGATTAAGAAATAGAGACTAACCTTCAAATGGAACTTCCAGCCTTTTCAGAACTTTGAATTTTGTACAATTATGAAGAACTTAAATAAGCTGTAGATACAGCGTTTAAGTCGCCAAACCAACAAATATGATATATTATAAATGGCGTCAAATGTCGGAGTTTACAGTTAACCCTTCCGGACTAAATGAATGATTTGAATAATCAATCGTCTGACTGACAGAGGCGACTCGTAAAGCGTGACGGAATTTCCAATGAAGGTTTAACCCATTCCCACTCAATCCCTCCTTTTTACGCCCCTCAACGAAAAAGCTTTGGAAAACATGGTGGAAAATGAAGAAATTGCTTGGATCAAGCAATTTCTTCATTATCCACAATGTTTTCTATCCAAAAAGATGAAAAAAAAAATAAAATTCCATCAACTTGAAATTGTCCTCTGCAGCTTTTTTCAATTTGGACTGGTCTAAAGTTCCACTGTGTTGGAATGGGTTAAAAATCTTTTAAACTGCCTTTGCTAATGACAACCATCGATTGTTTACTATATCAGGACAGATCTTCATCGACATGTATCAAATATTTACAAACCCGACCACCCTATCATTAACGAAATCTCTTCGGGTAAATGTGTAGAACCGGCCCTGTGAATCAATGTCCATACAAATATAAAAGTGTTCGAAAAGGTAAAACTTTACTGTTAACCCTTGTCATGCTGAATAAATCCTTATCCGAATTTGATCTAAAATCGAAGGATTGATAGTACTGGGAGTAGTAGTTAAGGGTCAAATTTTATTTTAAAAATTAATTCTATAAACAATTCTGGGTTAAAGGAGACATATAGGAGGTGTAGACTAAGATCAGACTGTACTTATGTGCAGGCTGATCTTACTCTATATCTAATGCCAAAACAGGAATATTCGGGGTTCAGCATGACAACGGGTAAAATATGCCTATAATAGAACATTAGTCAACAAATAGGTACTAAGTTTATGATGCTGGTAGATAGATATTAGCGTCAGTGCGCGAGAAACGTGTCGTAACTATAGCTTTATTAAAGCTGTAGTTACGACATTTTGCTCGATCAACGACGGTATGTCTCAACTATGTATTGAAATCACTGCAATGCTGTCCACTTGGTTTATCATTCTCCATAATAGATAGCATGTATGCTTTTAAAAATGCATAAAATTTTTGATATTTGTTAAAATGCTAAAGCGGCTCAGATTTTCATGAACATTTGAAAATATGAAAACAATGAAAATTATCTACTTTTTTAATGATTATACTTAATGTCATCTGCACGATAATTTTAGTTTAATGTGATATGTTCCCAATGCCCAACTTTGAACTATCGGAATTTATCGGATGAGGTCGTTGGTCTTCGGGCAATGTCGATAACGACTTTATTGCTAGCGGAAGCAAATGACGCAATCGATACGTCATGGAAACAACAACTAATGCCAATCAACAGATAAAGCATTTATCCAATGAATCCCAGATCCATTCGGGTTGAACTTCTTTGATTTATTTGGCGTCACGTACGATATATTTGCTTCTTTTCTTTCATTTTGATTTTGTTTGTTTGAATGGGGTTTTACGCCGCTTTCAACAATCTTTCAGTTATATCGCGGCGGCTGGAGCACCTAACAATGGAACCCTGGTATTTCTCCCACACCAGTACTACCATTACACCCTTTCCTAGCCTCAAGCTGCTATCCCACATAGGTCTACGATTATCGACCCATTGGTGAGAGACAAATAGTCGGAAAGGATGAGTGCCGCCGTCGGGGATCGAACCCGGGACCTCTAGATTGACAGTCCGACGCGCTACCAACTGAGCTATGACGGCGGCTCCCTTTCCTTTTGAATGGTTATGAATGGTTATTTTCATTACAAAATCAGCGTAATCACGTTCTTTAAAATATCTGAAAGCATTTGTTAGGAATTTGAAAATTAAGAGCCAAAACTGTACTTGCATAATCTGTGCAACAGCCGCTTTAATGCCTCTTTTTACTCAAACTGTGACATCTTTGTGCAGTTTTACAGTGGTTTTAAAGGATTCGGTATATAACGAAAACTTGTTCGTTGCTCTTATGTTTATCATTAAAGAAAAATGAAATATTAAACCTAAATTTAATCAATCAATAAACCGTTCACCCAATACATCCCAATAGGGACCTTTCCAACGATTCATATGTAAAAGAATTCTCAGTAGACGTAATTAATTTTTAACAATAATTTTCGCTTATGACCCTTAACATTAAGATACAATAGTTTACTATCGTATATATCTATCCATCGAAGATCATGATAAAATATTTAACAACAAACAATGTCGTATTTTTCGCAATAAGACGGCATGTATACATATATATTTATAAACAGAGATTTCACAATGTATAAGCACTTAGTAATTTCATTGAAGAAGAAAAAACACACCGAAATAACACTGTATCAACAGGATATAAAATAATGTTTTGGAAGAATTAGCCCTAATTTCTCTCGTTCTCTTTTTGAACGTCATTTTATCGGGACCAAAGACACTGGCAGTGCCACAAGGTTGCCATGAAGTTCATGCGCAATATGGTAATTGAATGACGCGTTTATAGAGATTTTTCCGGGAAAAAATATATATTCTGCATATTTGTTGTATTTAAGAAATAGAGCAGTTGTTTGTATTTCGAGAAAGGTCTATATAGCTTTCATTTCGTGAACAATATAGCTATATTTTCTCGAGTGGCCCTGCCACTCGTGAAAATACAGCCTTCGTTGTTCACCCAATTATTTCTTTTTCTGTCTATTTGTTGCATTTGAGGTATAGATTTGTTTGTTTGAGTGGGTTTTTACGCCGCTTTCAACAATCTTTCAGTTATAACGCGGCGGCTGGAGCACCTAACAATGGAACCCTGATATTTCTCACACCAGTACTACCATTACATCCTTTTCTAGCCCCCAGCTATTATCCCACATAGGTCTACGATTATCGACCCATTGGTGAGAGACAACTAGTCGGAAAGGATGAATGCCGTCGTTTTAAGGTATAGAACAATCGTTTGTATTTCGTGTATGGTCGATGTATCTTTCACTTCATGAACAACTAAAACGATGTTTTATGGCTTCGCTACTCGTGAAATTGTAGCCTTTATTATTCACTCAATACACGATAAATAAATCTTAACACCGAAACAAGCAATAATCATCTAAATCATACTATTCACTTTACAGTTTAACAGTTTCTTCTCACAAATACTGACTAACTACTGAGTACTGACCAAACAAATGGGGGACAGTGTTACACCCTGGAAAAAAATTAATTGTTAGTTTCGTCTATCAAATACGAGCGATCTGATTGGTCGAAAAATTTAATTCATACCTCCATGAACAAAATTTTGAGTATGCAGCCATTTTGAATGCTTCCGCACAAAAAAGTTCACTACAAAAAGGTATCAAAATTTGTTAAGTTGTTGGTCTTTTCGCTCGATGCTATTAAATTATAAGAAATGAAGATAATATTTTTTGTTTTCATGGAGGTATGAACAGAAAAACCTAATCACACAATGTATGAATCCGCTTAAATGTTAAAACAAATCTAGTTATCATATATCAAAACCTACGTCGTGGGTATTCAAAGAATTTTTCTTGAAGAAATCTTTACTTTTCTTTTATTCATATATTTTAAAAGTAGTAGATTTTTACTCTTGAAGAGAAATAAAAACTACATGTAAATCCAAATGCACTATAATAAACAAAATGTGCTCTAACACTAATCGTATATGAAAACCTACGTTGCGGGTAATAAAGAAATATCTCGAAGACATCTTTATTTTATTGTTATATTCATATATTTCAGTAGGCCATAGTTGTTCTTTCATGAAGAGAAATGAAAACTACATGTACTCTTGAAATAAAATGTTCTCTAATGTGGGTATTAAAGAATTGATATATCTTAACCCTTGTCATGCTGTATAAATAACCTTACTGAATTGCTGTAAAAACAAAGGACTGAAAGCACTGATAGAACTTGTTGTACAAAAATTAATATTTCTTTTAGAAATCAATTGCACAAAGAACTCTGACAGAAAAAGTACAAACAGGAGATGTAGACCAAGATCAGGCTGCACTTATGTGCAGGCTGATCTTGATCTACACCTCCTGACAAAACCGGAAGGGTTAAATCCAAAGTAATTAAAAATACAGGTAATTCTTACGAAACAAGATTTACTCCAATGCTATGAGGTAGGTAAAAGGACAAAACAAATAGTCAGTCACCTGGTATTTGTCCGTTCACACTATTTTGAAGTCAATATTGACGGAAACCTTTCAAATTAAATTCCAATGCAATTTTGTTTAAGTAATTCCTCGTTATCGTTTTTCTTTCAATGTTCCTATAATCCATATCGCGCCAAATTGGATTTAAAGTAGAATTAGATATCTAACCCTTGTGAAGATGAACCAAAGTTTTGGCAGAAGGTAGAGACAATGATCAGCCTATATATGTGTAGAGTCTGATCTTGGTCTACACTACCTGTTTGTTCCTTTTAAGCCAGAGGTGTTCAAAAGATTCGTGTTTTTTTTTTGGTTTTTTTTGTTGTTGTTTGTTTTTTTTTTGTTTTTTTTTTTTAAGTATAGGACTTACAGTACTTTCAGACTTTTGACAGTATAGAGGACAGTAGAGGGTTTTATTCAGCACAGCAAGGGATAAGATATGTTTGCAGACTTTTCATAATGGTTCATAGGCTAGAACGATCAACCCATAGTCGACATTATTAGGTTGATCAACGTCGGTTGGTGACCAAAACATCGCAACTACAGCTAATGCAAGCTGAAATTAAGTCACTCACGTTTAAGTCGCTAACCAGCGACATACATTTTTCTGTAAATTAGAGAAATAAGTACCATTTGGTGTATAAAGCATGGTGAGAAAGGAGATATTGTTTAGATTAAATCTAGCTATTTTTCCTTTTCCAACAAAGATTTATATCATTCTATTTCTATAAAAGGAGAAATAATGTGATCATTGGTCAAGCAATGAAGTCTATCGTCGCATGGCTACCACAACCCGTAACTATAGCTCTGATTAAGCTGTAGTTACGAGGTTTTGATCGCCCACCGATGCTTTGTTTTAATCAGTGAGACGAAAATAAACTGCCATGATTAAGTCATAAACATAATTCCGTGGCTTGTTTTGATGGAAAATTTCTTGGAAAGACACTGGGTGACAACCCATAAATCTAAATTCTTAAGCATGAAAATTCAATCTGAATGTAATCCATTCAAACTGTTTTGTTTTTTATAATTCCACTGAAAATTCAAGCATAATGTTCCATTTTTAAAGACAACAATCGTTGGCAATGTTGTGACCTGTTCAGCGAAAAGGTAACTTCCTTGAAACAGATATTTGAAACAAAGGATCAGGGTGGTCCTAAATTGCTCACCTTAGGCATCTTTTGGTTAAAGTACTTTTCGTATAGAGAAGATGGAACTGGAGCCAAATAATTCTAGTAAGATTTGAAACTGCTTTTCATGCATGGTCAGTCTGACCAGGATAGATTCTTCTCGAACTGCTTAGGATTTCCTGTTTTCATTTGAGCAATCGCGACTGTCAACCAAGGAATCAGCCGACCAATCAAATCATTTATTCACCCCGCATCTGAGCTTTCTACACCTCCGACATTGCCAGTCATTTTTGTTAACCTTTTTTGTTAGTTCGGTGACTTAAACGTCGTAACTACAGCTTTTTCAAGTTGTAGTTACTACGTTAATGTCGCCAACGAACCATTTTACTTTTTTGTTACATGCTCCAGGCCGTAAATTTTGCGATATAACGCCGTTAAAAATTGAAGCGGAACTTCCTATCGGAGTTAATTGGCGGGGCCTGGGGAGTCAGTTGGCGGGGCCAGCGATTGGTCAATTGGTGGGTTACAAAAAGAAAATGTTTAAACTCCTTTTGAGAAAATTATTGAATTTCACTAGAAACATGTTGGTAGTATTTTGAATGTATGTAGTCAATGTGTAGAAAAAATGTTCTTAACAAGCCTCTTCCAACATTTTTTCTTTACTGGTCTTTGTTTTGTTCATCCATAAAGGCCCGTCTTTTCGCTTTATGTAATGAGTATACAATACCTTTTAACTATAATTGAATAATCTTCTCAACGGTCACCTTGGTATCAGCATACCTTAATAGGTCTATCGTCAATCCAACACAATCCGGCTTTTTTACGCCACTCTGGCATACAAAGTTTCGGAAAAATAATGACGCTTCTTACAAACGAATTCTTCATTATCCACAATGTTTTATACCAAACAAGAGGGCCTTTGGCCCTTGGGCGCTCACCTAAGATAAAGGCACTTTTTCTTTCAACAGTCTAATTTCATGTTAAGGTTAGGATTTTGATACAAGTGGGCCACCCTTACATATATAGACTATGTATCTTGGGATCCAAAAGTTTAAATTACAAATTCCAAGGCTTAAGGGCAAATCTGAAAGAAGGAATTAACTTTTTTCGAACTCTGGATTCATGGGTTATAATTTCAGAAATAAGAAAGACGTCTGTGACCTGACATTTCATGTCTATAACCCTGACACTTCATGCCTATAACCCTCTCCCCTTAGGGCTCCGCCCCAGGGGACGTGAGGATCATGGTTTTAGCTTTTTCGAAAGAGGTTAATATACTGATGCTTCATGCAAAATATCAAGGCTCTTCGCCTTCTGTGTCAATTGAAGAAGATTTTTCAAGATTACTTTAAGATTTCACTTTTGTTGCCATGGCAACCAGAGATTTTAACGGATTTCAATTCTTTTAGCCATTTCTAAAGGGGACCACCTTAGGAACATTCCTGCCCATTTGGTTCAAATTAGCCCAGTGATTGGGAGAAGATGTCATTAAAAATAATCCTTTATTTCTATATAAACCCCACCCCTGGTGCTCCGCCCCTTGGGACCCGAGGATCATGATTTTAGCTATTTTGAGTCAAGCAATTTTTTCTTATTTTTTCACAATATTTTCTACCCTACTGAATGCTTATTTTTCAAATAAAGTTAACTTTGAATTGTCGTCTGCAAAACCTTTGAATTTGGACCGGTCTAAAATTTTACAAAACAGAAGAGGATAAGCTCCTTTCGAGACGGCTTCGCTTTGGAATTTTATAATCCTGCTCTAAACCGAGTAATATTCGAGTCGTAAAGCAAGTTTGTAGACAATAAGTTTGTCAATTAACCCTGAAAAATGTTAGAGACGTTGACACTTTTACCATGATGCTATAAAATCTGAAATCCTAGACATATTTCACCATGGCAACTGTTTCTCATAAAGGTCACGTGGATGTTGGCATATCCTAGATCATGTTATCATCATAAGAAAATCTTATTTTTTAGGAACAAAGACTTTTTGAATATAAGAATGCTCTGCTCTCATTATAAAATCTTTCTTTTCAAGTGGAAAACACAAAGTAAAAGAAAATGACTAAAGGTGAATAAAAGTTTCTGAAAAGTCATTTCGTGTCAAACTTTTTCTTGTCATGTTTTTAATAAAGACATTTTAACTAATTACCAAAACGACAAAAATAGACTAGTCGAAATTTAAAAAAAATGTTACAGAGGACAATTACAAGTTTATGAATATTTAAAAGATCTTTATCTATTGAGGTTGAATTGGCAAGTGCTAAAGACAGGGATTATATTGCTCTTTAGGCTGGTCAACCCTAAGGTTCGAAGATACTTCAAATCTAAAGGATTAGACTCTCCAACTACAGAATGACTGATTTAAACGGAGCCGATCAAATTCATTAAATTTGAAGCCACAATATACTGGCTCTCTGTCCACTGATATCCTTTGTTAGCTTTGTATGATTTTAGTGAAAATTTTCTACTTTTTATCTGTTATGACTCTCTGTTTTGCTGATGATTTACTGCGAGTGAGACTAAAGGGAGGTAATTAAATGGAATAATATCTAAAGTATGAGTGATATACCTTAGTTACTCTCAAACTACTGACAGTGTTGGAGACAGGCAAAAGCTAATTCTGAAAACCAAACATCGGCGGTATTTCGAGTACATAGCTCAAATTTACAACTACAATAAAACAAAATGATTAGGACTTTGTATATTCGAGAAGGATTTGTAAGGTATTTAACGGATTTTGTGAGCTAAACGTTTGGTTTATTACCGATGTTCGTCAGTAAATTTTATGATAATTTTATTGCCTGAGATTTCCAAGTTCCATAAATATTTCTCTACGTTTCCAATAGTTTCCCTATTTCTAAGATCATCAAAATAAATGAAGCAGTTTTCATAAGATAAGAGACGCTAGGCTCTTTCTTCTTTCTGAACAGGAAATTGTAAAATCACGTGATGAAAGCCTGTTTCCGGTTTTTGTTCTAGATTCCACGTTTTATTTGATTCGATGATTGATAGCTTAAAACCATCTCCATCTAAGAATTGGACTTATGGTTGTGGATGCTCAGCTAAGAAACAAAGAATCCTCGTCTCCACCAAAGAAATAGTCTTATGGTTATGTATATTTACATATTTCGGTACCTCTATTTAAATACTGAAACGTCGAAAATCTTGGATAGTGTTGCCTGTCTCTTTAAAAGATGAAGAGAATATTTCTTTGTATATATGGAGGTATGAAAACATATCACACTGTATGATTTCGCGAAGCGGGTTCATACATTAGTGTGATTAGGTTTTTCGGTTCATACTTCCATGAAAACAAAAAATATTCTCTTCATCTCTTGTAATTTATTAGCATCGAGCGAAAAAGAAAAACCTTTACAAATTTTGATACCTTTTTGTATGGGACTATTTTGTGCGGCAGCATACGAAACCGCTACGTGCTCAAAATTTTGTTTCTGGTGTTATGATTTTTTTTAACAATCAGAACGCACGTTTTTCTTGGACGTAACTAAAAATTAAATTAAATATGAATATTTCGGGAATAAGTTTAGAGGTAACCCAAAGTAAATATTTTCGAGAACTGTTAATTCTTTCGGGAGTATTTTGTCACCCATTTAATCTATCAAATAACAGATTCAGACCTGCAGGAGGCCTCAGTGGATATAAAATATCGCGGTTTGCAGGAATTTCCATCTAAAACAGATATGCTGGAATCTCGAGATATGTTCAAAGGAAAACGAATACTTTTACACAGATAGAGTAGGTAGGAAGCAATCCTTAGAGGTTGGGGACTAAAACATCTAAAATAGGTTTTTTAAATAGTGGTAGTTACGACGTTAATAGCATATCATTTTCAGGAAATGCTGCGGATAAAATATAGTTTAGAAGAACAGTGCAAAGACGAGAGGAAGCAAAGAAACCGTTTTGTAAACTACCCATAATTTTACTGATTGAGTGTTCGATTGACCAATCGCTAGCCTTGCCCACAGACTCAGTTGACCCTGACCGTTGACTCCGAAAGGAAGTTCACTTCGATAATAATGGCGTTAACTTGCAAAATTTATGGCTTTAATAAAGGTAAAAGCGTCGTAACTACAGCTTATTCAGGTTGCCAAGCTAACTAAAATGCTTCACAAAAATGGCAATCGATGTCGGAGTTCCAATTTCCGTTCCGGTATAAAATGAAAGATTTGGTTAGTCTATTGATTCTATGATTGACAGCTGCAGTTTGATTCTATTCACTGAATTGTTGTTGTTGTTGTTGTTGTCCTTCTGTTATTGAAAGCGTAACAACTATTCTAGGTAGGAATGACAATAAATTCGATAAAGACTTTATTCACGTAGTGTATTGATTAATTGATTGAAAGAGGTTTAACGTCACTTTTAACAGTATTTCTGTCATATCGCGGCGGCTGGAGCACCTAACAATGGATTCCTCGTATTTCTCAAACCAGTACTACCACTACACCCTTTCCTAGCCTCCATCCGCGATCCAATTTAGCTTTACGATTATCTACCCATTGGTGAGAGACAAATGTCGGAAAGGATATGTGCCGCTGCCGGGGATCAAGTAATGTATACAATGATACAGTAGAATCCTTGAAAATTCTGACAAGGATATCAGTTTTGAGACAGTTACAAATTTAAACAGCCTAAATGGGATTTGTACAAAAACTTAAGGAATAAGACCATTTACACCTTTTTTTCTTTTTCTATGGCAGGATAGGGTACAATGTAGAAAGGATCTAACAGTGAGATTGAAGAAGGGGTTAATTTGCACACTGGGTGGAGATTTTAGATAGATTTCCATCTTTAAAGTCTATTGAGAAAGTCTTACAACATAATTACCTAGAATCTGCAGCTTAGATCTATTATTAACCCATTCCTGCACATTATTTGTTATGGATTGAATATAACAAGACTGTGCTTCTAGTATATAGCTCTATAATCAAAACAAGTGCCCTCGCTTATACACTGGGGGGATCATCGTAAACCTAAGTGGGATGAGCAGCTGGGGGGTCGGAGAGGATGTATTAGCGTGAGAAATATCGGGAAACCATAGTTAGGTGCTCCATCCGCTGCGATATGACTAAACTATGTTAAAAATGGTGCTAAACCCCATTCAATCAATCAACAGATACTTCGAAAACCTACACTCGTGTAAGAATATCTTATTGACCAGTCGGCACCCTTAAAAGGACAACATTATTAATTATTTCATGGCAAAATCAAAATCCCTATCCGCCATTATATTTCTTTCTGTCTATTTTCGCCCAAATATATGGACTGGAACGATTCTCAAACTTGACCTTTAAACCATTATCATGGACTCGCAGACTCAAGATCACCATAGTATTGTGGGCATTTTGAAAAGAAATGCAGGAAATTGAGATTTCAGTGATCTTTTTAAAAGTCAAACATCCGATATTTCGTTTAAAAGCAGACGGGTTTCGAAACTCAAAGTTGAATCCCTAAAGCAGACTTACTCGCCAAGACGATTATCCATTTTTTTTTTATCTTTTTTTGGGGGGAGGGGGGGTCCCTCAAAAGGACCACAAGAAAATTCAAACCAAACCCTCTCTTAGATTACGAAAAAACACAAGCGTGAATTTGCTGTAGTGAAAGCGAAAATGCTGAATAGTCTTACAAACTGACAAATGACTAGCCAACCCACTAACCTCAAACGTTTCGACTGAGTTTTCAAGAGATGTTAATTTGCAATATACATGGTCAGGACCACAGAACAAAAAGAATACCGTTGGGTTGCCACCTAAACGTTAAAACTACAGCTTCAATAAGCTTAGTTACGATGCGTATGTTGCAAAACAATAAAATAACAAGGTGCCAAATTGTCACAAGATACGCCCGTCACACTGCTTAATATAAACTGGGGGTTTGAATAGATCTGATGTTATTTTGTTAAGAGATATACTCCGGACAAGATTCAAGTATGAAAAACAACAAAGGGCAATAACTCAAAAAATAGGCCAGGTAGAGTTATGGTTCTTGTGCACTGCACTCCCCCTTGGTGAGATCTATACACCCATGAAGTTTCATAATCATAGCTATTATTCTTTTAGAGATATACTCCGGACAAGATTCAAGTATAAAAAACAACAAAGGACAATAACTCAAAAAATAGGCCAGGTAGAGTTATGGTTTTCTACACTGCACTCATACTTGGTAAGCTCTATCCATCCAATAAATTTCATGATTCTAGCTATTATACTTTTAGAGATATACTCCGGACAAGATTCAAGTATGAAAAACAACAAAGGGCAATAACTAAAAAAAAAAGGCTAGGTAGAGTTATGGCTCTTGTGCACTGCACTCCGACTTGGTAAGCTCTATCCACCCAATAAATTTCATGATTCTAGCTATTATACTTTTAGAGATTTACTCCGGACAAGATTCAAGTATGAAAAATAACAAAGGGCAATAACTCAAAAAATAGGCCAGGTAGAGTTATGGTTCTTGTGCACTGCACTCCCCCTTGGTGAGATCTATACACCCATGAGATTTCATGATTCTAGCTATTATACTGTTAGAGATATACTCCGGACAAGATTCAATTATGAAAAACAACAAAGGGCAATAACTCAAAATATACGCTAGGTAGAGTTATGTTTTTTGTACACTGCACTCCCACTTGGTAAGCTCTATCCATCCAATAAATTTCATGATTCTAGCTATTATACTTTTAGAGATATACTCCGGACAAGATTCAATTATGAAAAACAACAAAGGGCAATAACTCAAAAAATAGGCCAGGTAGAGTTATGGTTTTTGTGCACTGCACTCCCCCTTAGTGAGATCTATACACCCATGAAGTTTCATAATCATAGCTTTTATACTTTAAGAGATATACTCCAGACAAGATTCAAGTATGAAAAACAACAAAGGGCAATAACTCAAAATATACGCTAGGTAGAGTTATGGTTCTTGTACACTGCACTCCGACTTGGTAAGCTCTATTCATCCAATTAATTTCATGATTCTAGCTATTATACTTTTAGAGATATACTCCGGACAAGATTCAAGTATGAAAAACAACAAAGGGCAATAACTAAAAAAATAGGCTAGGTAGAGTTATGGCTCTTGTGCACTGCACTCCCCCTTGGTGAGATCTATACACCCATGAAATTTCATGATCCTAGCTATAATACTTTTAGAGATATACTTCGGGCAAGATTCAAGTATGAAAAACAACAAAGGGCAATAACTCAAAAATAGGCCAGGTAGAGTTATGGTTCTTGTGCACTGCACTCCCCGTTGGTGAGATCTATACACCCATGAAGTCCGGACGCCCGGACGCCCGGACTCCACGGGTGATCTCATAATACGTCCCGTCTTCGACGGGCGTATAAAAATGATACCCATAAATGTCGGAGGTCAAGCTTTACTACAGGTATAAGTGAATAGTTTAATTGGTCAATCGATTTTTGATTGACAGCGATCATCCGTGAAGAGGACTGAACTATTCACAGATTTATCAGCTAAGACGTCTACGATATTCTAAAACAAATACACCGGCAATATATGTTTGTATTTAACTGGGTGCATTAATCTCTCTTTGAAGACGAAAAACAAGTAAAATACCCCAGTGACATTGCAAGGCGACTGAGCCAAGAATTTGTTCCCCGATGCCAAATTTAATTACTGCATGAATACGGATTTACAGCAATAGCAAAACGGGATCGTCTAGGTATACACTGTGTACAACAACTAGAAAATATTTTTTTAGTTTTACATTCTCGCTATTGTTTTACTGTTACAGTATTACGTCGTTGGTACGAGAGCAAAATGTCGTAACTACAGCTTCAGCTATAGTTACGACATTTTGCTCGTGCACCGATGATATAAACAGTTTTCGGTATTCCTACATGATAAAACACAGTATTTGTCAGGTCTTTCTAAGTTAATCTATTTACCCTAATTTTAGACCTGTCCACATTCAAAGTTTTTTTTTTTAATGGATTTAATTTTGAAAAATAAACTTTCAGTTGGGTAAAAAATATTGTAGAAAAAGAAGGCATTGCTTATCACAAGCAATTTCTTCTTTTTCAACAATGTTTTCTCAATCATAAAATCACAAGGATGTAAAAACAGGGATTGAACAGGAACGGGTTAACCAATTACCAGACGACAAAACTATAGACTGGTCCAAAGATTATGGATACGACAATTCTTAGTTGATCTTTTTTTTTATTGTTAAATGTCTTTTGAGGTAGAAAAAAATGTGGATAATGAAGAAGTTAAAATAACTATCGCCTACCACGATTCTATTTAAAAGCCAAGAGAAGCTCTAGCTTACCTGTATCTTTGACCGTCTATAACTAGATTTCCCCTCAATTACATTTCCATGCGTGATCTGCGATAACCATAAATATTTCACAGATAAGCCGATATTTTGTCCGGGCTTATCAGCAAGAATTCGACAGATCCCTCTACCCTACCTTTGGCTTAAATAGCATCTTTAAGCCGAAACCGTTTTACTCAATAAAATCAAACTATAATTTTTAAAATAAACAAATTTTCCAGAGTCGGGATTGTATATTTGAGGCTCGTTGCTCCATGTAACCAGACGAGGCTATTTAATCAATACATCAGAAAGGGGTTTGAGTGACTTCGATTAAGAGCATAACATTTTAAAAGTTCCGCCTAAACCTATGTTGTTGATACAAACTGTAATCTTCTTGTCACGAGTATGCTCAGTATGGTGGTTTGTTGAGAATTATAATCATTCCCTTTCGAAAAAAGGTCGGGTAAATAAGCTTTTACAGCTGAAAATATCATTCTTTTTGTAGTCAACGATTGATTAATTAATTGAATAGGGTTTGTAAAAATGTTGGTTGAACAACCGAAACGTCGTAATTACAGTGTGAATAAGTAGTAATTACGACGCTTAAGCCGTAACAGTAACAAAAATGCTCAACATTAATGAGTTCGGTGTTCACCTTCAGGTCCAAATGAAGAATTTTGATTTGTCAATTTATTCTTTGACTGACAGAGGCGATCCGTCTTTTGAAACTCCGATATTCAAAAGTAAGTCATTTTCGTTTCTTGTCTACCTAAAAGATTTTCGAGAATCTACAGTCTATTCAAGCTGAAGTTACGACCTATATGTCACCAACAAACGATTTATCCATTGTTTTACCCCCCGACCAAATAGTTTGCATAGTTTTATCGGTTTGATAAATGTACCTCAGACTAACTAACTCGTCAGAGGACAGTGGGCGTGTCCAGCGATCAGTCAATTACTCTTAACTGTTCTGCAATATTTTAGACCTGTCCAAATTCAAATGTTTTGCAGGCAAAAATTTAAAAGTGGATTTGATTTGAGAAATATCCATTCAGTATGGTAGAAAATATTGTAGAAAAAGAAGAAATTGCTTGTTACAAGCAATTTCTTCTTTTTCTACAATATTTTCTCAATTATAAATTCAAAGGGACGTTAAAGACAAGGATTGATCGGGAATGGGTTTTAGCATCCAGAACCTACCGAAGTTGTCTTTTGATAAAGGGAGAGTTTCGCAATGGGAGTATCCTTATCGACCTGATAAGCCTTTATTGTTTAATAAAAATCTCTTTTTGCCTATTATCTTCTCATTTGATTCCCCCCGGGTTTTATCTTTCTTGGAACATTTTTTTTCTGAGAAATTCCCTAATTGACGCAGAAGATAGAGTCTTCGAGCAAATTTTTGTTGGATATATTTTTAAGTGTAAGCCTATTTGATCAAAAGATTGTATTTAACATATTGCCAGACGACAAAATTTTATACTGGTTCAAATTCAAAAAGATTGCAGACAACATGACATAGCTAGATTAAATCGAAAAAATAGGTTCATATGAGGTATAAAACATCGTGAGAAAAGAAGAAATTTCTTGTTAAAAGAAATTTATTCTTTTCTCGCAATGTTTCAAACTCTTCATTTTTTTCATCGGTAAAAAATGTGGGATTGCGTGATAATGGGATAACCAATCGGATAACATCTGCTGTGCAAACACATGTTATAGGTAACTTGCAT
This sequence comes from Fragum fragum, assembly GCA_946902895.1. Classification (NCBI taxonomy): domain Eukaryota; kingdom Metazoa; phylum Mollusca; class Bivalvia; order Cardiida; family Cardiidae; genus Fragum; species Fragum fragum. The sequence goes on along the minus strand of OX336378.1, from coordinate 37,948,816 downwards.
CAGATTTTGGACAAAAGTTTGTTGTTGTTTTTGTTGTTTTCAAAATTATTTCTCTGCTGGTAGCAGAAACTAGTCGATTGACAAAGGACCTGATATGAAAAAAGTTTATGTTCATGCTAAATATGTTTTGATAGGGCTGAAAAGGTAACGGTATCGATTCCTTATAATCTTGTAGCTAAAGTTAACTAAGTCTATCCCACATAATAAAATTTTAGACCAGTCCAAATTCAAAGAAGTTACAGACGACAATTTTAAGTTGATGAAATCTTTATAACTTTTGTCCTTTTGGGTGGAAAACATTGTGGAGAATAAAGAAATTGCTTGTAACAAGCAATTTCTTCATTCTCCACAATGTTTTCCAACATTTTATATTAAGGGGGCGTTTAAAAGCGTCTCTGTGTGGTAATTGGTTAAGTCTTTTGCGGAAAGTTCCCGACATTTTTTGTTAACAAAATATGAAATGCATGCTTTTCTACTGAAATGGTAAGCAAACACTGGATCAAAAAAGTGATAACATGACTTTCTTTTTCAAATCTGGATGAAAATCAGGTAATAGGCAAAAAATTGTCAGATCTTTTTCATTTTTTTTTAAATTTTAACATTTAACAATGTAGGTACATGATTCAGCACGATTTCATTCATTTTATTCTCAACCTATGGTTGTGCATGACAGTGTATCGCCAGTTCTCATCGAAACATCGCAGCTATAGCATATTCAAGATGCAGGTAGCGGATTTTGGAAGTTGAAAACATGTGCCAATAGGTTTAGTTATTGTTGCTGTTGTTGTTGTTTTCAAAACATGAAATCTGTTTTAAACCGATTTAGTTTGAATGCATAAAGAACAAATTCCTTACCTTATATTTTTGAAGTACATCCATTAGTGAGAGACCCGTACGGTTCGTTAATTAAGGCACACCTGCGTGTTACGAAACATACATCCATAGAGTTTATTAAAACACTCCAAAACAATGTAAAACACAGCAGGCTTTGAATTAAAAGAGAATATATTTTCTTTTCAGAAAAACTTGTTAAGTACACATTTTAACCATTCCCACAAAAATACGCTTTTGGACGCCGCCCCCCCCAAGAAAAACATTAGGGGAAATGTTGTGTAAAATAAAGAAATTGCTTGTCACAAGCAATTTCTTCATTTTACAAATATTTTCTACCTGGATAGTTGAAAAAATCTAAAATTTCATAAACTTTAAATTGTCGTCTGCATCTCCTTTCAATTTGGACCAGTCTAAAATTTTACCGTCTGGTAATGGGTTTTTCCTTTACGCCTAAGTACGTTAAACAGAGTAACGTTAACGTAAGGGTCATGTGACCTTAATTTACCTTTATCACGTGACTCTTACTTGTCAGTCTCCGCTAAATGGGATATATATCAGTAAAAAAAGTAGTTTGAATTATTCACCATGCATATTATTAATATTCTGGTTTTAAACAAATTATACGTATTCTTACGCGCCCCGATAAACAGGGTTTAACGGACGCAAGTCTAGCCCCGTTAAAGTGGGATTCAAACCCATTCTCACAAAGTGAAGCTTTTGGACGCCCCTTGAGAAAAACAATTGGGAAAACACTGTGAAACATGAATAAATTGCTTGTACAAGCAATTTCTTCATTTGAAACAATGTTTTCTACCCATAAAGTTAAAATATCTGAAATTATACCAACTTTATATTGTCGCCTGCAACTCCTCTCAATTTGAATCAGTCTAAAATTTTACCGTCTGGTGGCGTCTAAATAATAACTAGGACTTAAAAAATCCCATGGATCCCCCATGGAGATTATATTAAGAAAGGAATGAAGGCTGTTTCAAGAGATTTCAATTCTTTACTGTAGTTAAGAACAATACCCAAAACAATGCTTTAACTTCAATACATTCATGTTAATCATGCACACACATTTGTCCATCAATTTTTAAACCTGGGACACCTTAAGCAGGGGTCTCATGACACCGATTCTCAAGGCCCATAGATCCCACTTTGTGGATGTCAGATTAAAACCCCGCTAAAGGAAGGCTAAGTTCGAATCGAACATAATCAATTTTTCTTTATGTATTGGTTAGATCGAATTCTTACATGTAGCAAGATCCTAATACAGAAAGTGGTTAAACCCATTCCCACACAAAGACGTTTTTAAACGCCCCACCGGAAGGCATTGGAAAACCTTGTGGAGATTGAAGAAATTGCTTGTTACAAGCAATTTATTCATTTTCGACAATGTTTTCTATTCTAAAAGATTTTGAAGATATTTTCAACGTAAAATTGTCTACAGCAACTTCTTTGAATTTTGACTGGTCTAAAATTTTACTATGTGGGAATGATTAAATAATAAGTAGCAATGACTTAACAATTTATAAGGTGTATAAATCAGTGGGCATTGTCACGCGCGGCTCGTTCATTATTGTCAAATTCTTACAAATGGCATCCATTTCACGCAAGGAAGACATCTTAATTTGTTTGTTGGGTTGGGTTTAACGCCACTTTTAACAGACCTCAGTCATATCGCGGCGACTGAAGCACCATACCGTGGGTTCTTGGCAATTCTCAGACCAGTATTACCACTACATCCTTTCCGAGCCCCCAGCTGCCCATCCCATGTAGGTTTACGATTATCCACCTATTTGTAGGAGACAAAAAAATGTATCGGAAAGGATATTTGACGCGACTTGGGATCGAACCCATGACCTCATAATTGAGAATCCGACGCGCTATCACTGCGTTATGCCCGCGGTCTTTGGAAACTTGAAGGACCCACAAGTATTGACCTCTGTCAGACAGCGAGGGCTGTGAGGACTAACCAGGTCAATACAATACTCTCTTTATGGAGGTTACGAATCTACCATTCTAGCTTATCATATACAGGAAATCTTGTATGAAGCGACCACTCTTTGGATGACCAAAATGTGGTCGCTTAAAAGAAATGTCGCTTTAAACACACTTTTTAAATATATGAAGGACTGATCCAATTGCATAGATAAATTATTACAGAGTACTTATATTCTAAGTTGTTGGAAAGCATTAGGATCATCTCAGTAAAAAGATTCTGATGAGTTCCAACAACAATGAATTAAATCCTATATTGTTGGAACTCATAAGGATCGTCTAAGTGAGATCCTAATGACTTCCAACAACATGGGATTTAGTTGTTTGGGTTTTTTTTTGGGGGGGGGTGGATGTTGATTTGTTGTTGTTATATGTTGTTATTGTGTTTGTTTGGGGTTTTTTGATTGTGTGTGGGGGGTGTTTTGTGGGTTTTTTTTTTTTTGTGTGTGTTGTTGTTGTTTTTGTTGTTGTTTTGGGGGAGGGGGGTATCAAATATGGCAACTTCTTTTTGAGTGCTGTTAATTTTGAAAAGGGATTTTCGATCGTTGTCGCTTAATGGAAGTGGTCTCTTAAACTATTACCCCACAAGAAAATTTTAAACAGGTCCAAATTGAAAGGAGTTGCAGATTACAAGTAACAGTTTATGAATTTTTTTCAACTTTCTGTGTAGAAAACATCGTGTAAAATGAAGAAATTGCTTGTTACAAACAACTTCATTTTAAAAAATAATTTCCCAATTGTTTGTCTTGAGGGGCGTCTTAAAGCGTCATTGTGTGGGAATTGGTTAATAGAGGTGGTCCCTCGAGTTAAAATCGGCTTATCTATTATAAAAGTACTATCTCCAGTTAACCTCTGTTTTCACCTACTCTTTTTTCGAATATCTGTTGTACGGAACCCCCGTTGGCCCCTTTTCGCATAGGAAGAAAATAATGCGGAAAACGAATAAAATGCTTATGTTGGAATGGGTTAAACATATTTGTAATTAACCGCTACTGTCAATAACAGAATCAATCGACTAATATTCTCATACATTTAGAGCGGACCGGACTTAGAACTACGACATAGTCCGAAAATTTTGTTAATCATTTTTTTTTGGGGGGGGGGCGACTTACACTCGGTAACTACAGCTTGAATTAGCCGTATTTACGACGTTAAGGTCGCCAAGCAGCCAATCTTTTTGCAAAATAACGCCTTTTGATATCGAATTAGAACTTCCTTTTGAAGTCAGTGGGCGGGGCCAGCGGTCCTTCGATTGGTACTCATTGAAATTGTTAATGAGACTATTCCATCGAGCGCTCATAACGTAAGATCAAGTATTCAATGACTAATATTATCAAATATTTCCGCAGTCTTAACTTTACATAAAAACATCTACTTTAGCTACAAAACCAAAGACCATAACGACCGTAACAGTTTGACATTAAAACAATAAATTTCATAACCCGTTATGACATTTTGTAAATGTGACGTGACATTGAGAAAAACGCCAATAACGTTAATAACGTATTACGACGTTCACGAAATAAACGTAGGTAAATATCGAAACTGAAAAGACCAGATTGGAAGCCGTAAATGTTTGGGATGCTACAAAATAGTAAAAATAAAGAGAAATGGCCATTGCTGATGCTTTCCTTTGGTTTATCACGAGTTTCCATTTGATTCAGTAACATTTTAGCAATTTCTTTAACTGATGAAAAACATCGCAGAATTCTAATTTTTTTTATTTCTTTTTAACTGAAACATGTGACTATTGCATAGGGAGCAATCCTGTATAGCTTAGAACTTTCTGTAGCCTATTTCTATCAAGATTCTGCTATCGAAATTGATCTCAATTGAGTTGGTATTATGTTTGATATGCATTGGCGCTTAGCGACCAAAACGTCGTAACTACAGCTTATTCAAGCAAACCAACGATATGAATATGATGACAAAAGAACAAGGAAGATGGATTTTATTTCAAACTTGGTTTTGATGGATAACGTCTCCACTTTGAATATTATCCATAAACCATCACCGAGTGACAGCAATGTATAACATCATTTACAAATTAATATCACAACATTTAATCGTCAGTGCGCGCATAAAATGACGTAACTACAGCTTTAATAGAGCTGTAGTTACGACATTTTCTAATTTAACAAATATACTTCTTATATCGTTGCAAAGTGACTATCTTAACAAATCTACATCTTAACCTCGTTTGAAATGACTCTTTTAACAAATAAACATCTTGAACCGTTGCAAATGACTCCTTTCGTCATAATACTCTGTGCTTCAGTGACAAATTTTATTTTTGTCTTTAACACTTCTCTAACTTTCACTAGTTTTCAAGACGCTGGAAAAACACTATGAAAATGGGTATATTGCATGAATCAGGCCCATATCTTCCCTGTGTGATATTTGTTGCTCGTGTTGGACTCTGCGATTTATTTTGATTCGAATGGGCCAATCATTTGTATGTCATAAAAATAGTTCAACTATAGATAGTTCATGTACCGAAGCGATGGTGAAGATTTTTTTAAGTAGTTTTTATCTAAAATACTCTTGAATATCATTAAAAGGTATATAAGGGTCGTCAAGGGAACGGTTTAAAGCACATAGCACTTGGGTTCACTTTCAGTATAATGTGCAGCAGACAGTTAAACCGCAAGTTATGAGTTACACCCGAGAGCCATTAAAACTTATGATAGAATTTTAATTCTATGGACAGCTGTTTCTAATTACATGTACCTACATAACCTGTTCCTCCTAGTCTGTGGAACATCATCACAAAATACGAGAAAGAGTTTGAATTGGTTTTACGCCGCTGTCAACAATCTTTCAGTTTTATCGCATTGGCTGAAGCACCTAACACTGGAATCCTGGTATATCTCGCACCGGTACCACCATTACATCCTTTCCTAGCCTCCAACTGCTATCCCACATAGGTCTACTCTACGATTATCGACCCATTGGTGAGAGACAAATAGTCGAAAGGATGAGTGCCGCCGTCGGGGATCGAACCCGGGACCTCTAGATTGACAGTCCAACGCGCTACCAACTGCGCTATGACGACGAGAAAGAGCCTGATCCAGAAGAATGGGAAAACAAAAAACAGGCTTTGAGCTTTATTAAGTTGCAGCTACGGTGTTTAGGTCGCCCGGAAGTCTTGACTAGACAGTCAGACCTAATTCTTGACAACACCTTTACAGGGGTCGACGCTAACAGTGTCCCGGGATCCCGGGGGTCCCTGAAAATTGGAAGGGACCCCAGGAATCTAAGGCTAGGGATTCCGTCAAGGTCCTTCAATATTTCTGCAGTACAATAGATCTTAGTGTTTCAACTTATGCTCCTGATTTTTTGTTCGCCTGTTTATGTAGAAAACATTGTGGATAATGAAGAAATTGCTTGTAACAAGCAATTTCCTTATTTTCCACAATGTTTTCCAAAGCTTTTTTATTCAAGTTGGGCTAAGAAGGACAGGATTGTATGGAATGAGTTAATGTATATTGAGGAGGGATCCCTGATTATCTGTAGGAAGGGATTCCTGTGGGATCCCATTGAAGTAAAGTTAGTGTCGACCCCTGCCTTTAACATATTGCCTACAATCCCAAATTTCACGGTAACCAAACCGATTCAGAAAACATCACAGAAAATTAAGAAATTACTTAGAAAAAGCTAATTTTTCTATTCCTCAAAGATTTCTAACCAGGAAGATGATAATTTGTTTTTAAATCTCTTCGGCTTTAACCCTTTCCCGTTTTTCAAAATTTTAGACTGGTCCAATTTGAAAGAAGCTGCAGACGACGGTTTCAAAGTGATGGAATTTTAAATTTTTTCGCCCTATTGGATAGAAATCATTGTAAATAATGAAAACATTGCTTATAGCAAGCAGTCTTTTCATTTTTCACAATGTTTTCAAAAGCTTTTTTCTTGAAGGGCGTAAAAAGGAGGGCTTGTGTGGGAATGGGATAAGCTATAGTCTGTAATATCTTCAATTTGGACTAGTCTTATATATTGTCGTCTAGTGATGGGTTAATATGCTGTAGCTACGAGGTTTTGGTAGCGCACCGACGATAACCATGTATTTTTTAAGTTTCGCGATATTTAACTTTATACAAGATATTTCCTTGTTCGGCTATCTAAAGTCTGACTACCCCGTCATGCTAAATACAATCATAATATGAAAGGGCTGAAAGCACTTAAATGCCTTAATTGTTTGTCATTATTCAATTGAAAATTATTTTTGCAAACAACACCGACTTAAAAGAGACAAACATGTGGTGTTAACTAAGATCAGACTGTATGTATGTGCAGGCTGGTCTTTGTCGTTACACCCAGCCAAAAACAAATCGGGTTCAGCATGACAAGAGTTAATATATTGTTTCAATATTTCAAAAATAGTAGGATGACGATATCGAGGGCAAAAACATAGTATGGGTCTACAAATTGTTTATACCAAAGCTATGTTTCTGCTCTAAGCCCTTCATATAAGTACTGTAAGCTTTTCACTCAACTCAAGATGAAAATTCGGTCTTTTAGCATATTTTGGGGTGAAACAGGAGTGTGGTTACTAAGGCATACAATACCCTATTCTAACGGCATTTTCGGATGTAAGAGTAAAATAATTCAGTCTTCAAACATTATATCTATATCTATGTGGTTCCATCGTTAATGGTTCATATAACTTGCCATACAACTGTTAGTCGTTATCTAATGTACTTAAAATGAAATCAGTATGCCTGTTCTCCACCAATCTTTTGGAATCCTACTCATTTTACATTGAAGTTAGTCTTTCTGGAGGAGTGATTTGATTATTTGTGAAAGAAAAAATAAAACGTATAAGTATCTAATTCAAAACGATATGTTGCCAGAGCGCATAACCGGGATGACATCATAATTTATATTGTTAAGACTTCAACCACGTGTTCTATAATTTCCTAAACTTGAACCTATCAAAGGATATCATTTATCCTCGTGTTTGTGTTTATGTTTCCAACTAGTGCTAAACAAAAAGCTCCCTTAAAGACAAAGGGCATAATTGATATTCAGTCACATACCTAAGCTTCGTTTCAGCACTATTGTCAAATAATCATAAATGCCCCCCTTTTTTAAGATCATTTGGATACTGTCCACGTTCTTACAAACCCCTTTTAGCTAGATCGTTAGTGTGATTTATGGCTAGCAAAGCGTCCGCTTTAATAGCCTAAGTTAACAAACCAAATTTTGAGGCCATTTCAGAGTTCAACGAGTGCATACCGCCACTGGAGGCTTAACCATTAAATCCGTTGAATGCCTGCGCCTTAAAAAGTATTTCTAATGTATTTCAGGAATGTTGCAAACTCTGCATGAAAGTTATTCTCCTAGGTACTTGAGCACATCGTTTTCGAAAATTGTTCAAAATGACTCTGATCAGAGTCTTCAAAGAAGTTGTAGACGACAATTTCAGATTGATGAAAATTCTAAAGATATTTATCTTTCTAGGTAAAAAAAAAAATGTTGGAAATAAAGAAATTGCCCGTAATAATCAATTTCGTTATTTTCCACATTGTTTTCAAGAGTAAGGAGTGTAAAAAGGAGGGATTGTGTGGGAATCGGTTTACTCCTAGGTTACTTTAACCTAGTTTCTTTATCATGATAACATTTGACATAGAATATTACTTAACAAATCAGTGGTTTGCTAGCTTACAGTACTTTTCAGTACTTTGATTTAACATTGTCAGAACACCTTTCGGCATGGGAGAGAAATGAGTATCGAGTTCAGAAAAGGTAATCTGTAACTGAAAATTTGGCAAGTATCTAAGCTACAGCAAAGACTAATAAATCAACCAACGCATTTTCAAGAACACGAAGAGTAACCCAGCCACCAAACTCAAATTTGCACTAACTTGACTTATCGTTAGAATCTCTTCATGCATAAACTACCGGTATTTCCATTAAGCTCATAAACAACCCTTAGCAAATAATACGGAAAGGTATTACCGAACAGCTATCACAGAATCATTCAAAATGCTAATCTTATCGGGGAATAGAATAATCCTTAATAAACTAAAATCGTTGCAAAAACGGATTATTGGGAATTTAGATATACTTCGAAGAACACTCCTTCGAAAGCCTTTAAGATAATTAACAAAATTATCTTCAGCTGGACGAAGATTTAAGACACACTTTTAATAATGAACTTGATTGTTGTTGTTGCTAATTATATCTATGTTGAGCATTAGCACTGTCAGACAAGCAGGATAACTCCGTCACCATGTCAGTATCTAGTATTTACTAGTACTAAGCTTTAAAACACGCCCATAGTTACTTTTCAAGGAAAAAACAAATCCGGTCATAAAGAGGGGTGCGTTTTATCTAGCAAAGCGTCAGCTTTGACAGCTTAAGATAACAGACAAAATTTTGAGGTCGTCTCAAAGTTCAGCAAGTGCAAACTGCCACTGGAGTCTTAACCAATAAATCCGTTAAATGCATACGCCATACAAAGTAGTTCTTATGTATTTCAGGAATATTGCAAACTCTGCATGCAAGTCTCCTATGTATTTTAGCTCACTTGAGCACATCGGTCTTCAAAGAAGTTGCAGACGACAATTTAAAAATTGTTGAACATTCTAAAATATTTATCTCTTTAGGTAGAAAACAATGTGAAAATGAAGAAATTGCTTGTAACAAGACAATTTTCTTGAGGGGCGTAAAAAGGAGGAATTGTGTGGAAATGGTTAACTCCTAGGGTACTTGCACCTCGTTTCTTAGTCATGAAAACGTTTGACAAAGAAGATTATAGAACAAAACAATGCTTTGCTAGCTTACAGTACTTTTCTGTACTTTGATTCTCTATGGTGATATCGTCATTGGGCGACCGAGCCGTCTTAACTCTAGGTTTGATAAGCAGGAGCCGCTCACCGACGATCTTCCTGTTCTAATAGGCGGAATTCGTTGTACTGTGGCTAGAAATACTACGCATCTAGACTACGAATATGGACTACGAATCTCAATCAGAATAGAAATAAACATGTTTTACGTTGTTTTGTAGCCGTTTGAATACTTTTCGAATTTGAACAGTTTAGACGTTCCTACTTTAAACTCCTTAAACAGAAATATGTACATGTATATAAAGTAAAGGACAAAGCAACACCAAAATAGTATCAAAACGCGGTTTGATATATGACCTTTCTCAATCTGGATAACCTTGTATTTTACACAATCTATCAAAAGAGAGAGATGGGGAGAGAGAGAGAAAAGGCATTTTGTTAACGACAAAACAAATCATTATTTAGTCCTTGACCGAGAAAGAAAGAGTGAATGAAAACAGGAAACAGATAAAATTCTGATGGTCACTATGATTTCCCTTTCTTTAGGTCTTTACGTCGGGGGCTTAACAACGTAACTCTGTCTCAAATGACCAGTCGCGGCTGTCAATCAGGGAATAAACCGACAATCACATAATTTATTCAGCCCGGACCTGAGCTTATCAACTCCGGCATTGACCGCCATTTTTTTTCTTTAACTTTAATGCTGGTTTGGCGTCTTAAACGTTGTAACTACAGCTTATTCAAGCTGTAGTTACGATGTTTAGGTCACCAACCAACTATTCTACCATTTTGTTACATGTTACTGGACATAAATTTTGCAAAATAACGCTGTTGAAAATTGAAGCGGGACTTCCTGTCGGAGTTGTTGGCGTTGCGAACCACGTAAGTGGGCGGGGCAAGCGATTGGTCAATCAAGTCGTGATTACAGTTTTGGCTTCAAATGACATTCTGCCTCCTTTCTTATGTCTACTTTTTGTGTTATGGTATCGAAAAGGTGACTGGCTATATGGCACTATTGTTGAGCTGGAAGTTTGGTATAGTAAAGATCCGATCATTCGGCTAATTGATTTTCCATTACTCTCTACACTGTCTGCTGTTTATACAGCCAAACAAATAATAAAACATCACACAGAGGTATTACTAAATATTTATTTTACTTTTGTTCTCCCCATTGAACCTCAATAGTAACGATTTCCTTGTAATAATAACACGTGCAATGAAGCAGGTTCACATAGTTATTACAGTGCACAAGGTTTGTAAGGCAAGAGCTAGTACCAAAATCTTGTCATTTCTGGTACAAACAGAGCTACAGATATTTCATATTTTAGAAAAATAATTAAACAATACTTAACCAAACCCTGTGTTGTTGGTACTCTTTGTAATCGTCTCGTCGAGACGGTTACAACGAGTTCCCACAACCTAAGGTTTTGTTAAGCTATAACGATTTTACACTGATCACGTCCTCCTTATCTAAAAGGAGACCTCTGTATTAAGTTATATTTAGCCGAGGGTACATTGTCTAGCACTTCCGTACAATCAGGTATTTCAAAATGATCTAACAAAATAAGTTTAATCAAATTCATGCCATGTTACCGTTAAAAAGAATTTTTATTGAAACGGGTCATAAGAGTTGATTATTCAGTGTTACTTAATTGCCCGCCTTAAAAAAACAGAAATAGGCATGTATGGAAATGCGAGTGAGATTATTTGTTAAATGATCGGCGTTCGATTGCCTCTCGGCTACCTGTAAATGCATCTTATGATTATGTCAAAGTGCTCCAAAGAAATGTTACTTGCCCAGCCACATGGGGCATATCAGTCAGGATAGATTACCGTCTTGACAATAAACAGACAGGAGATACAAACACCATACATAACAAGTGAATGATTTATAGCCAAAAGGTATGAGAAAATACCTATAGATCAGCCTGCCTTCACCCTGAAATTGTATAAACCGGAGAACATACCGTTTATAAAAATCTACCCTACTGACTTATCAATAAAAAAATCATATAAAGTTAATTAACAATGATCCGCTTAAAGAAAATGTGTAAACCACGTCGGTCTTGTCCAAACTGTGCGAACAGTGCAGGCTTGAACAGGATCGAATCATTTTTACAGGGCTTGAAATAGAAGCATAGATGGTAAAATGCAGGTGTACGGAAATCTTTAGACGTTACCGCGTGTCTTTGGTATGTTTATTTCGGACAAAATGACTGAAGTCCGGAACAGGGGGGCCATGGTTATTTACCTGCCTAAATAAGTATACACATTTATCAACAGTCCTATAACTACCTGGGTTTGCTTTCAGCATCATCGAGAATCCTATGCGGTCTTATACCGAACCAGTATTTTACACATTTTAACCGAAAGACATTTGAGCCTATGCGTGCCATTTTCAACCATTTCACATGTGCGGGACTCGCAAACATTGAGCACCCTGGACAGCGATTCGGGGCGATTAGAATATTCGCTGATTGTTTAAAGAAGCTTCTGGGTCAGTATATTACTACAGAGCGCAGAGTGAAGACTCTGATCAGACTGTGTGGATGCACAGGCTGATCTGAGTCTTTACTTGGCGCACATGTGTAATGGTTGAAAATGTCACGTATGCGCTCATTAACGTTAGTCTAATCGTAAGCCAAAATAAAGGACAACAACAACAAAACTTTTAGAAGTTTATGAACCTTTTTTCAAATCTAGTCCAAAATACTCCAAATATGTGTAGTAAATAAAAGAAACATCTACATTACTGACAGAAGAATTCGGAACTCATATCGACACAACATTAGAATAATAATTCAAATCGTGACATATAAGCTTAATCATTCGATGATTGTTTTATTCGTCTACGACTTTGACAGCCGGGCCTTTTCGTCTATTTTTCATTTGTTATTTTATTGTCTGTTAACCAGATAACAAGTGAGTGGAGCTATAATCAAGTTATGATTCCCCAGCAATCCGTCATAATTATAGTCTGTCTAACATCAATCTCAGAGAATTATCCATAATAAGATCTGATTATCTCGAAGATACAAGCGATCGATCTCCAGGTCACGTGGTGTGAGAATCTCGACACAGCTAACGTGAGATTATGGAAAATATTATTATTTATCATAATTGACGGAATGTCGTTATCAATCAAACAATGACAAATGAATATTCACTCAGACCCGGAAGTGAAAGTTGATAGTCAATAGTCAACCAAAAGATCAGTTGACCGATCAAATTATTCATTAAAACCCTGAAGTGAAAGTAGTTGATTTCTGATATTTATGCCAAGCATTTGTGTTGGCTAAGCAACTTAAACGTCGTAACTGCAGCTTGTTCAAATGGTAGTTTCTATGGTTATGTCGCAAACCAACGATTTGCCTCTTGTTTATGTCCTGGTAATTTAATTTTCAGTTTCGTCTATCAAAAACGAGCGTTCTGATTGGTCGAAAAAAATATGAGCACGCAGCGATCTTGTATGCTTTTGAACAAAATAGTCCGAAACAAAAAGTTATCAATATTTGTAAAGCTTTTGTTTTTTTCGCTCGAAGCTATTTAATTATAAGAAATGAAGAGAATAATTTTTATTTTCATGGAGGTATGAACCGAAAAACCTAATCACACTTAGGTATGAATCCGCTTCGCGTATTCATACAGTGAGATTAGGTTTTTCGGTTCAAACCTCCATGAAAACACAAAAAAAATCCCTTCATTTCTTAAATAATAAATTATTCAAACTTTAGTCGTTGATATTTCAGTCGCCCTACCTTGTTTGGAGGTCAATAGTCCTCAATAAAGGAATCAGTCGATCAATCGAGCCAATTCATTTAGACCGGAAGAGATCTTTGAACTCCGACATTGGCCGATGCTTATGTGAAACATTTCAACGCTTTAGCGACCTAAACGTCGTAACTACAGCTTATTCAAGCTGTAGTTACGACGTTTTACTCACCAACCAACCCTGTTTATAAAGCTCCAGTAGTATCAGTGAGCGTGGCCAACGATCCGTGGATTGTAAACACATTCCATCTAATTTGGAAACAGTGAGTTTGGCGTTACATCACGCCTTCCGCTGTTCACTGGAAGTCCGGATAGTTTCTACGTAGACATTCCTACAGTCATCTTCTCAAGCTTGCAAAATGGTGTAATGACACGAACGTCTTTTGCAAATTGTCTTCTCCTAATTTTGAAGACATTATTGCGAATATCGAAGAATTTAATGATTGGTCCAACAGGAATAATTACGGACTGGATACAAAAGGCCATTTAGTCACACATACATCGTGCGTCAAAAGTCAAACAAAGCCTGGCGAGACGATTCAAATTAGCATTAACAAGGCATGGGTTTAGAAAGTATTCCCGAAATGATTTAATCTCAAAGTTTGAAACTCTGTATATAGCTCTACACTTCGATCTACGTATATTTATAAACATGGTGCCTATATGGCGTAAGGAGAAATGTACATCTAGATGGTATGCTACATATCAAAAGTAACAAAATCTGTAATCATTATTCGGGACAATCATTCACATTTTGCAGACAGTGAATGGGTCTCATACAATTGGACTCATAAAATGGCGTCCATTTCCCTACATAAACCGACACAACGCAAAGACAGGTTTCATGAAATTTGTAACGATTAACGTAACGATTACTAGAACTTTTTAGCTAGCAAAGCGCCAGCTTTGCTAGCTTAAGTTAATAGACACATTTTGAGGTCTTCTCAAAGTTCAATGAGTGCAAACTGCCACTGGAGGCTTAACTACTTAATCCATGGAATGCCTAGGCCATAAAAAATAGTTCTTATATATTTCAGGAAAATTGAAAACTCTATTTAAATTGTAGAGAACTCTGTTAAAAGCATGCTATTTAACCCATTCCCACTCAATTCCGGTTTTAAGCGTCTCAAGAAAAAAAAACTTTGGAAAACATAGTGGACAATGAAGAAATTGCTTGTAAAAAGCAATTTCTTCATTGTCCACAATGTTTTCCACCCAACAAGGTTTTCTAAATTCAACCATGCTTTGAACGAAAAAGATGAGTTAAACGAAACATCTGTATCGTCAATAATTACTTTAAGTTTAACAAAGATTCTTACCCGGAATTTTATGTCATAAGAAAATAAACAAAAATCACACACACACACACACACACAAGTTAAAATTAATTGCATCTGTAGAAATCATTGGCAAACTATAAGGGCATTTACATGAAACAGATAAGTAAGTTGGTTGGTTGGCGACCTAAACGTCGTAGCTAATAAGGGCTTAACATAAATCGCGGCCAATGTAGGAGCTTAAAGTTCGCTTCCGGTCTATATCAATAATTTGATTGGTCTATCGATTTTGATTGACAGTCGCGATCCGCATATTTACCCAAATATCATGATTTCTGTATTTTGAGTTCTAAAGTTATTAATTGATAAGGACAAGACACTCATCTAAAACACTCGTTTGAAATATCGCTTCATCTTCGACTATTGCAGATCATTGATACGACAATTGGAGATCTAATACGGTACTAGGAGAAAATCGCAGCTCAAATAATCGGAGAAAATTGATTTTCCCGTTCGCGTGACTATCGCGGAAGAATACAAGATGGCGGCGTTTGTTGGCTGCCGCCAGTGACAATATCTGTAGCAATACTTCCTGTGGAAGAAGGCAGTTACTGTGATCGATTATGCGTTTATTCGCCCGAGATGATTTACCCATACAAGCCTGTTATCCATTGCAATACCATTATCGCTTTTTTCTCGTGATTCTTCTGTATTTCTATACAGTAGATCACCATGGGGTTTTAGCAGCCGAGTACATGAATATACTCTTTAATTATCCAAACAGTTTCGTGAAGTTAAATGTTTCAAATTGATCAAATCATTTTATATGTTGAACGGGGAAAAAAAGAATGATTAATGAAAATTTTGGCAAGAATGATATTATCCGCATAGGACAGTCACTGAATATTGGAGCCTCGTTTTCACCCATTCCCAAATGCAAAAGTTGAGACTGGTTCAAACTGAAAGAAGTTGCAGACGACATTTTTAAGTGGATGAAATTTGAAAAATCTTGGTCTTATGGAGGTAGAAAACATTGTGGATAATTTCTTCTTTTTCCGCAATGTTTACCAAGCTTTTGTGTTGAGTTGCGTAAAAAGCGTGATCGTGTTGGAATGGGTTAAACAAATGACTTTTGTTGGCATCAAAAATATAACAGACAAAAGCTATTTTTTGGATTTAGACGATTCCATTAATGCATGTAAAAGGGTCTCTTGGTCATATTTACTGACGATTCTGTAAGGATGTGTGTAGTTTTATTGGAATTGTTTCGGTGATCTTGTTCCAATACAGAGCGATATACTGCTGTGACGAACTGCGGCGTATCAACAAGTCCTATCTAGTAACGTAGTCAGAGAAAACGCTCTAATGTAGCGGTACAGAATTGATGGATCCGCTGGCCCCGCTCACTCACATCGCTAGCCCCGCCCACTCACATCGCTAGCCCCGCCCACTCATATCGCTAGCCCCGCCCACTCACATCGCTAGCCCCGCCCACTCACATCGCTAGCCCCACCCACTCACATAGCTGGCCCCGCCCATTCGCATCGCTAGCCCCGTCCACTCACATCGCTAGCCCCGCCCACTCACATCGCTAGCCTCGCCCACTCACATCGCTAGCCCCCGCCCACTCGCATCGATAGCCCCGCCCACCCACATCGCTAGCCCCGCCCACTCGCATAGCTGGCCCCGCCCACTCGCATCGCTAGCCCCGCCCACTCGCTCCTGCAGGAATTCTCAATTCGATATCAAACGGCGTATGCAAACTTTATGGCAAGTAACATTTTACAAAGAAATAAAATGATTGGCTGGCTAACTACAGCTTTAATATGTATTAGTTACGACGTTTAAGTCGCCATACCAACAACAATGCTTCACATAAACGCCGGCCCCATGTTGGAGTTCAAAGTTCCCTTCTATCTAAATGGATAATTTGATTGGTCGATTGATTCTTTGATTGACTGTGGCGATCCGTCAATTGTCCCGCCATTGTTAATCTTTAAAAACGAGAATTCAATTAGATTTGTGGAATAGTATTTATGCCGTTTTGAACAATCTTTTAGTTGTTTCATGGCAAAGTTCACCTTTTCATCCTTTCATCGCCAGTACAAAGCCGGGGCTCTGAATGCCTTACCTATGGACATTCCTGCATGACAAATGGCGCGATCGGGACTCAAACTCACAGCCCTTGACTTCGCTTGGATTACAAGTCTACCGCCCTTACCGCCATTTCACACAAGAGCCCAAATTGACCATGTAAACCGTAACCTATTCAAGGAAGAGTTATTTTGGTAGCACAAGGACGGCTCACTAAATATTTACTTGCTGATTTATTTTAAAATGAAAATGTAGGTTGGAGACAAATGTCGGAAATGATAGTTTCCGAGACCGGGGATTGACCTCATGATTGAATTTCCGACGCGCAACCAACAGCACTATGGCGAGGGCCTGAAATACGATAGATTGGTCATTGGACAGATGCAAAGTAGAACATACCATTGAAATATTATTCAAAAAGCAATAACATTTACGCTTTTCAGAAAAAGGGTCTCATTCAAATGTAACCCTATGTTGTGGGTTCTCATTTTAATCGTAAAACTCGACGATTCCAAAAAGTTCCCATTACGCAGAAAAGACTGACTCTAAATTCCGAATAACCCCTTTTATGTGAAGCTCGGCAATACCATACAAAAAGCACGTCAATACTTCAAGTTGAATTGTTTCTAAAAATGAATGAACCATCGTTCAAACCGTGAAGACAAATTCGTAGCACTGATGTGTCTGAGTTACACCAGTCATGCTGAATAAGGTCTTTTTCAGAAAGGCATTAAAATCAAAGGGCTGAAAACACTAGTGGTACTTGTTCTTCAATAAGTAATACATGAACTTCTTTTTTAAAAATTAATTACATAAACGACTCTCGTTTTAAATGGACAAGCAGGAGGTGAAGTCTAAGATCAGACTGTACTTATGTACAGGCTGATCTTTGTCTATACCTCCTACCAAAACCGGAATATTTCGGTTTCAGCATGACAAGGGTTAAGATATTTCAAGTTTCCAATAACAAACCTTAACGAAATAAAGGGTCAAAAATCCGCGTAATAACCTCACAGTCGATAGAACAGGTCGTAAATATATAAATATATAATGTGACAAACCCACACCAATTATAGAATTACATTGTAAATGGATGCATCCGGCTTAATTGCGTTATGACATGATAGAAATCTATGTTGTGTATCTATTTGAATACAACATGATTACCTAACCTTTCAATAACGTCTACTAAATACTCTCGCCCCACCCACTGCACTCTGACTGGCCGTTCCACAAAATGTGTGACCAGTGTCATGTAACAAAAAGTTACATAGTCGGTTGGCGACCTAAACGTCATAGCTACAGCTTGCATAAACTGTCGTTACGACGTTTATTTTGTCAAACCAACAAAATTGCTTCAAATAAATGTCGGCAAAAAGTCGTAGTTCAAAGCTCACTTCCGGTCTAAATGAATGATTCGACTGGTCAATTGATTCTTTGATTCATAGCTACGGACCGTCCATTAAAGAACAAACCACCATCTTGCATTGTCCAAAACCTAATATGAATATAGACATAAACGGTTAATCCTTTCCCAAATATATATCTAACCAAATATGATCCTATACGTAAAGCCACCTTATTGCAAGAGCCAAGAACATGAATAATGTGCTTGTAGGTGTAAATCAACATACAAATTACACAAATTTTGTCCTTGTACGACAAAAATTTCATTAACTACAGCTTAAAATGCTGTATTTACGATATTTGTCGGTCGGTGTGTTGTTGTTTTGTCTTTACACGAGATAATCCATAGGCTTTCACCTACTCACTTTGGAAAAAAACACCACCCAAAACAGACACTAACACAAACAGCGCCGCATATAGATGCAATCGCTTGGTTGTTCAAGAGCTTGATAGCGGGTAAAATTCTTAAGTCGAAAAGGGAACATAATTCGTTCAAAAAAGCTTTAGAGTTATCCGCCCTGTTAATAAAAATTGCTTTTGTGATAGTAAACACTTATACCGAGTTTCAAGTATATGTGTTTACCCATTCCAACACAAGCCCTCCTTTTAACGTCCCACAAGACAAAAGGCTTTGGAAAACATTGTGGACAACGACGAAATAGCTTGTATCAAGCGAATTCTTCATTATCTACAATGTTTTCTATCAACTTGAATTATGTCGTCTGCAGCTTCTTTCAATTTAGGCAAGTCTAAAATTGTGTTGCGTGGAAATGGGTTGAGTAATACAAGATATATTACAAAACGTCAAACAATTTCTTCATTATCCACAATGTTTCCTACCAACTTGAATTATGACGTCTGCAGCTTCTTTCAATTTAGGCAAGTCTAAAATTGTGTTGCGTGGAAATGGGTTGAGTAATACAAGATATATTACAAAACGTCAAGCAATTTCTTCATTATCCACAATGTTTCCTACCAACTTGAATTTGTCGTCTGCAGCTTCTTTCAATTTAGACAAGTCTAAAATTGTGTTGCGTGGAAATGGGTTAAGTAATACAAGAGATATTACAAAACGTCAAAGATTTCGACGACGATTACACTGACGCAGACACAAACGACAACTCGGCAATACCTCGGGTTTTCTCCGAAAATAGCCGAGCTTAATAAAAATCGCTCCATTATGACTCTAGGGTAACATGAAAATATGGCCTCGAATCTATAGGTTACTGAAAACCCGCCCGAAGAAAACGAAATCGTGACCTCTAGCTCTTGATCGCAATGTCGAAGCTCTGCCGAATGTCTTTAATTTTGCGAAACCACCAAAACACTTGGAGCAAAGAACAAACTTGTCAACATGGTTTTATTCTATGGTCCTTGCTTAACCCATTCCAACTTAATCCCTCCTTTTTACGCCCTTCAAGAAAAAACTTTAGAAAACATTGTGGAAAATGAAGAAATTGCTTGTATCAAGCAATTTCTTCATTATCCACTATGTTTTCTATCCAAAAAGACGAAAAAATTCAAAATTCCATCAACTTGAAATTGTCGTCTGCAGCTTCTTTCAATTTGGACCAGTCTAAAATTCCACTGTGTTGGAATGGGTTAAGGAGTCATTGGAAAGGTTGTTACATAAATATTGGAGTTAAACCATAGTAATAGGTAAACACGATATTAAAGATATTTTTGACCTTCTAGGGCTCGACTTCTGAAAAGAATCAAGACTGTTGAAACAGTCTCCTGTTCTTTACTGCATTTAAGCCCCGGAGGATCCCTGAAACCCAAATCAGGTGATTTTAGGATCCTGAATACATATTTGTGAATCAACTACGTTCTTTCCCCGGGTAATGGCTCGACCACTGACTTTGCTTCAATGGCATCCTACAGGATTCCAAATTTATTACATCAGGGATTTCTAAAGATGTTAGGGGTCCTTCCTTATATTCACCAACTTATTCCCACACAATCCTTCCTTTTGATTTAAAGTCCCACTTGAATAAAAACTTACGAAAACGATATTACTTGTAGCAAGTAATTTCTTCATTATCCATGTTTTTCGACCAGAATATGCAACATTTTAGTATTACATTTACCTGAAAAAATATCGTTTTCAATTTCTTTGGAACCAGTCCAAAAAGTTTGTTGTCTGGTATTTGGTTAGATAGGAAAGACAGAACAAGTTGAATTTACTGAAACATCTTAGACGAATAAGGAGCGTTAGTTGGTACATTAAGATCTATTATACTCAAGAAATATTGAAGGATCCTGACGGAATCCCTAGCCTGGAATCACTTCAAATCTTTTTGGTCTAGGTTCTAGGTCCGCATTCGTCCAGGAGTTTAAATAATCGTTCAAGCTTTGAATTTCATAAAGACGACTGTAATTAGACGAGACGTGTTTGTCTCGTCCAATCACAGTCCTCGATATGAAATTTCAATCTGGACATGTAAATATGGCTTAGACTGGGTTGTAAATACGGACTCAGATCAAACAGTAACTTAATCTTTGATGAAACAGGTGAAAGATCACCAATCACAGATAGTTTTGATACAATGTTCCTAAGCGTGAGAAACCCTACACAAGTTCTCGTTTGTTTTCCATACTTGATGTCACAAATTCAATTAGAGAATTACAGGCATTGTTTACAAAACCAATTATCCAAACAAAGGCCATAGCTTAATTGGACAGGCGCACTTGAGTAACGAGATTTGAAGTATTAGTCGGGGAACATTTTATTGCCGTTGTTCTACACTAAATTTGACCAGAACCGAAAACCTCTTACACCATATAATGACTTGAAAGAAATTGCACAATACTTATATCTTTCGGGATCAAATGCAATGTATTGTTTCCTGTTTACTTTTTTGTATGTAAAACAGTTTGCATGATTGTTTTTATGTATTGAATAAAAGCGCTATTTCGTTTATTATTAAAACGCCATTTCCTATAATAAATACAAAACAACATGCGTGTCACGAATTCACTTCAATATCGATTTCGTGGTCATTTATTTCATCTGCAAAACGCCTTTTTTGTGCGGCAGATGCAATTTTTTATATGCAACTTCTTGGCACTCATACCATTTCTGCTCAAAGGCACTTTAAGTCGTTATTGCCAGTCAGTGAGACATTTTGAGTGCTGTTTAACCTAGATGCGAAACGGAATACAAGATATGACGTATGATATGACCATTGCGTTAAAAGGCTCTTTTTGCAGCAGACGTAGTCATTGCCTTTCTCTAAACACAGGCTGTCTTGACTATTACATTGAGCGGATTCCTCAAAGGGATGTAGTTAGATGAAAAGTTTTAACTAGGAAGAACATACCGGGTACATATATAGCCAAGGAACCAAGATTTAGAATGAAGATACCATAATCAATAATAATTTACGACCCAGAAGCCTGACTATCTTGACCATTGAATTGAGCGGATTCGTCTAATAGTTATTAGATGAAAAGTTTTAACTAGGAATAGCCTACCGGGTGAATAACCAAGGAACCAAGATTCAGGGTGAAGATGCAGTAATCAACAAAAACTCTGAAACTATGTGTTTTCATGCACCAGTTTGTCTTTAATAAGCTATCAAACCACCTCAAAAAAGGGAAATATTCCTTTTGGAGAATGCCAAGTATCCTTGTTGAAATTTTATTTCGTCATTTTCATTCTAAAACCACGTAACTACAGCTTAAAGCATTTTGTTGTTGATTTATCGTTTTGTTTTCATGCCCTATTTATCTAGAGATTCGACCTAGACTAGGAGGAATCTGTAAATTTAGGGCACTGCATTAGACGCCTAGACTGCATCGTTCGTTCAAAATTTGATGATAGATGTACGTTAATAGTACGGAATTTGTACTGACAGACAACTTCAACGTTAAATGCACGAAGCCAATTTTTTTATAGTTATGTTTTGTAAAGCTTAAACTAGTTAAAAAGGATTTAGGGTGAATGAAATTTGAAATGACAGCTTTTGATTCAAAAACAAAAGCGTGCACAACTATTTTACTTCTATTCTTCAACATAGATATTAATACAATTCTGATTAAATGGCAAAATAAGGCAAGTAATGAAACGAAAACTGTCGGAACTTGGACAACCAACCAGCTGACGAATTTTAGCTGCAGCAGTTCTCCGACGTAATTCATGCATGGCTCAGTGGGTAGGGCGACGGACTCTGTAAATCTCACACATAGGCTCATTTTATTGTTCCTAAGCATGATCTACAAACTCATGCAGGCTAGGGAAGGATGTAATGGTAGTACTAGTGCGAGATTTACCAGGAGTCCATTGTAAGGTGCTCCAGCCGCCGCGATATGACTGACAAAATGTTGAAAGCGGCGTTAAACACCATTCAAATATAATGAATAAAACAAACTCATGCGTTCTAGGGTCTGGTAAAATACCCCGTCCGAGTGCCGTTTGAAGAGATAGCGACCTAAACGCTGTAATTATCGCCAGAATAAGCTGTAGTTATGACGTCTAAGTCGCCCATGTACGCAAATACTTGATGTCTATTTCACACTTCATTTCTCTTCATACCTCCATGAAAAAAAATATACTCTCTTCATCTCTTAAGTGTTATGTTACCCTCTTCTAGATACACTCTATGCCTGCAACACGGTATAGTGAATATACACTCTTTCGTTGTAACATATCCGAGACCGTTACGTAAATTTAGTTCTAGAGAATGGGTATTCCAGATTTGGGTTTGGGACGAAAATCAAGTTGGTTTTTTACTTAATAAATGCAAATTATACGAAAGAAAAAGTGGTACATATGACAAATTTACCCCGTCGCCGTATGAGATACGTGGTTTATCATTTCCGCTGCACCATAGTTTACCAACTACGGGTATGATATCGCGTGTATCGTGCAACAGTAAGTGACGGACTTGAATAAAACAGTGTTAATAATCGGAAAAATTATAAATAAGCAGTTAAGTATGAGCGGAAGGAAGTCTATTATTACAAGATCATTTATCTTTTATTATACGCATACACCAACATTTTAATTCTATATAGTTTATAGAGGTCACTTTAAGGTGATACAGAGAAAACGTTCACATAATCAACGAGTTTTAGGATATTGTACGCGCATATCACAGATTTTTACAATGCCACTTCTCGCATCATAGGTCACGTGTACTTGTAATGAAGATTCGGAGGGTAGCTTCTTCCTATTCGCCATAAATGATAGACATGATGTGTTATGCTACAGGGGACCATCCTAGGTTGGGCTCCGGAGTTATTTTACAACTGCTTTCCGGTTGGTGACCTCTATCAGGGTTTTTTTATGCTACTTTTCGACTGGTCTCTCGTTGGCTTATATCAGTTTAAAATAACATCTGTGTCAGAACCCTGAGGAGAGGGTAGAAAGCGCGTGGATAGGGAACGCATGATTTCGAGATTCGAATCCCAGAGAAATCTTGTAATGTATTATACAGGTATTATGTTGGTACTTCGGTTGAATTTAGCATTACTAGAATACAGGTTTAGTCTGAAATTTTGGACTTTACAAATTTCATCAGAGGCAACCATCTTCCAAAATAGCATGGCTTTCCATCAAATCTGTACTATAAGCAAGGCAAACAAACGCAGGTATTGTATGGGTATTTCGTTGAATTAAGCATTATTAGAATACAGGTTTAGTCTGAAATTTTGGACGTTACAAATAACATCTGTGTCAGAACCCCGAGGAGAGGGTAGAAAGCGCGTGGATATGGAACGCATGAATTCGAGATTCGAATCCCAGAGAAAACTAGTAATGTATTATACAGGTATTATATTGGTACTTCGGTTGAATTTAGCATTATTAGAATTCAGGTTTAGTTTGAAATTTTGGACGTTACAAATTTCATCAGAGGCAACCATCTTCTAAAATAGCATGGCTTTCCAAGAAATCTGTACTATAAACAAGGCAAACAAACGCAGGCATTATATTAGTACTTCTCTTCTGATATCTTTAAGATGGAAATTCGCTTATCTTCAAATTCGTCAAATCTTAATTGACATCTAAAGCTAAAGGGTTGAGTCAGTTTCAAACCCCATGTTATCATAAAGTGTTTGGTTTCAGTATCGAATTACTCTTTTCAAACTTTCAAATAGCCAAGGTAAATGTGTAGATGCAATCATTAGTGGTCATCAGCGCAGCAGTGGGGACATTTTTAGCTTCTTCGTCATCAGGTATATCCTTAATGTTAGCCATCGTTTTCTGTAAAAACTGACGGATTTTGAAACAAAGAAAATGTAATTGTTCTCATTTTGGTAAAATTTGTTAGTGTGAATGGGGTTTTACGCCGCTTTCAACAATCTTTCAGTTATATCGCGGCGGCTGGAGCACCTAACAATGTCATTTTGGTAAGAAAGAAAAGCAAAATCCCAATGTAAGAGCCGACGATCAGAGCTAAAGATAAAGGTCGTATCTAATATTTTAGATTAAAAGATTTCACCAATACTCCCATAAACCCTATGCTGTAGATACTCATTTGAATCGTCCCGACGAGAAGATTCAAATGAGTTCCTGCAATATAGGGTTGCGTCGAGAAATAAGGATTTGAGAATGCTGTTATCTAGACCCCTGTACGATGCAGAAATGTGATCAGGCATTTAGTTTCATACCTCAATGAAAAAATCACTTCAGTACCTATTTTTTCTGGGAAGGTGATGTCAAATATGTGAATATTTTATCAGCTTAAGAGAAAATTTTACGGGATTACTTTTGCACAAGCATACTAATAGTTGTGTAATCTTTTTTTTTTTTTCATGGTGATATGAAATAATTTCTTCAGGCAGTCAGAAAACGTGAATTCTGATGGACCGAACTAGTATCTAATGATTTTGAGACTGCCGGAAAGTAAGATGTTTGTGGACGACTTGGGACTAAAACCCTCTCAAAAAAGAAGCTTAAGTAAGCTGAATTTAAGAGGTTTTGGTCAACTGCAGATAATCTACTTGTAAATTTAGTGTCAAAAGTACATCTACTAAATACAGGTACTTGTGGCTAAACGAAAATGCCTCCGTTGGGGATCAAAACGTCGTAACTATAGCTTGCATCTGTAGTTTAGGAATTTTGATGGCGAATCAACGAATGTCTACAATCTTTTGCGCGATAATTAATCAATATTCAATTTGATTGACGGATCGATGGCGGTGCTGCACACTAACCTCCGACATCAAGTTCAACCTAGATATTAAACGGTATATTTTGCAAATTTACAGCTAGTACCATGTAAAAAAGTTAAATTGTTGGTAGGCGACCTAAGCGTTGTAACTACAGCTTGAAGCCGTAAGCCGTAGTTACGGCATTAAAGACGCCACCAAACCAATAAAAATGCTTGATATAATTGCCGGTCAATGTTGGAGTTCAGGGTTAATTTCCGGTCTAAATTAGTCAAACGGTTATTTTGATTTACAGTCGAGACCCGTCCATGACATATTTGCTTTAACCATTTCCTGGTTTTTGAAATTTAAGACTGGTCCAAATTGAAAGAGGATGCAGACGACAATGAAAATTGGATGCAATTCCAAATAAAACCATCCTATGTGGTAGAAAACACTGTGGGAAAAGGAGAAATTGCTAATTATAAGCAATTTCTCCTTTTTCCACAATGTTTCTCAAGTATAAAATCACAGTGACGTAAAATCCCGGGTTTATCCAGGAAAGGGTTAAATAAGATCGTATTGAACGGAATTAGAACACGCGAATTCTGAACTTATCGTGATTTTCAGGGCTCAAATTTGGAATCTCGTGACGGTTTCAGTTACACAATATTTAACCCTTTCGTGTTTTTTTTTAAAATCTTAGACTGGTCCAAATTGAAAGAGGTTGCAGACGACAATTAAAATTTGATGCAGTTGGAAAATGAAACCATCCTCTGTGGCTGAAAATATTGTGGAAAAAGAGGAAATTTCTTGTTACAAAGAATGTCTTCTTTTTCCACAATGTTTTCTCAAGTATAAAATCAGTGACGTAAAATAAAGTAATGTTTTTTATGTCTTTTAGACAACATCGCATATATATTTGTAACTGTCCCCAAAGTGAAACCAGGTTCCTATTATTTCAAAAATCTACGTGAAAATAAATTATCGTGATAAATACCTTGGAGTTTATAATTCCTCTCGCCCCCCTACCGCACAGTATTGATCCAAAGCAGCTGCAACAATGTATAGCCTAGAATATAATGCCTATTTTAATCCCTTTTGTTTACAACATAATATGAGAAAACACGTAAAATCCAATACAATTTCAACTACTAGACCGGTGTAGCACCCAACACAAATATTTCACTATCTATGCCGTGTTTTGAAAGAGCGATCTAGAGAAATTCACATAAAAACGTGTCTCGGTTACATTAAACGAACGGTTATGAATTACACATCTAAAGTGTGTACATGGCTCAGTCAGTGTTTAACATAAAACTGCCCAAAATAATAGTCTTCTATTCACTATAAATGTGCCGTTGAATCCGTAAAACAATACATTACTCAATTTCGGATTCCCTTTGTTTTCATTCCAGTTTTAATGAAACTGACAGTCTCGGTTCTATCGATGCTTCCGGCGTGAATAAATCCACTAGTCAAAATTAAAATCGAATCACAGGAAAACACAATTTAACGCAGATTTTCTTGGTTTGAAATCTTCATGTGTGAGAGAGATAAACCATAAAAGCTGTTACAGCCAAGTTATACTGTACAAGAAAAGTAAGATAACATCTCTTGTGCGTAGAAATCAATAGTCGTACAAGGGATCACTCACTCTCTCTGAATATTTAATACTGGCAATTTGAAAGTATCCGAGGCTAATAGCTTTCGTACTCTAGTCTAAAATTTATAGGTCCCATCTTAGAAACGGCACTCTTTCTCTGAATAAGAAACATTCGTTTTTTCATCTGGAGTACAAATATAAAAACAGGAAAGTGAAAACAAGAGTCGAAACCACATGCCGTGATACTTGATACCAAATTAATATAGTTTATATCGAAAATTAGACATGCTTAAAAAAAATGCAAATAATGTACAGTCAACCTTGCTTTCGCGACCCCATCTATTAAGCGACCATTTTATTAAACGACCATAATCAAATTTCCATTTTCTAAAAGTATAAGCTTTTGAGAAGTTGGCGAATTGGCTAAAGAAAATATACTATAACTAAATCTGATGTTATTTGAACTCATAAGAATCATGTCAATGAGTCGATTCTACAAGATTTACTGTATTCGAGATTATTAATGAGCCTATGCGCGACATTTCCAACCGGCATTTCGCATGTGCGTGACTCGTATAAATTGAGCACCCTGGACTGCCATTCGGGGCAATTAGAACATTCGCTGATAGTTTAAATAAGCTTTGTGTCAGTATCTATCTTCAGAGCGCAGAGGGAAGACTCAGATCAGCCCGTGCGGATGCACAGGCTGATCTGAGTCTTGACTTGGCGCACGTGTGTAATAGTTGGAAATGTCACGCATTCGCTCATATGTTTTTCTGTCACAATGGCGTAAGGATGATATAAGTTCTAGAGTCAAAGTCTCTGACTTGCCGCGTGAAAATGGCTATCCCTGTGAAAGTGTCGTATTCTGATCACAGGTCTACTAGGTTTGAAATATTTCGCGTTTTACGCAGTTTCAATGCACATAGAATGGCCATTTTACGTTTACTTTAGCTTATTTTTGACTGACCAATCCTAACTTATGGATCGGTGGCTTCGTTAAATGATCTCAATCAATCAGTTGAGTTATCAAAGGATGTTGGTTAACAAAATAGACTATAAGGGACATTAAACATTAAGAAAGCTGGATGGCGACATAAACGCCGTACCTACAGCTGGAAAAAACACATTTCCAGGAATATAACAGAAGTTTAACACCTTAATATAGCTTATATTACCATTATTGATATGCCAACAAAGACATGACATGAAGAAACTAGATGCATTTCTCCCAAATCAACTCTAAAGTTATTATTACATTAAATGCGTTTCCTAAATATTTCAAAACTTGTACAGATTTTTGAGAAATCAGAAATTTATTCAGCAATAAAACTTATGCTGACAACCAAAAATCACTTGCAAAAACGGAAAAAAAACGAAATCAAAAACAAAACCGTAGGATTGAAAAAATAACATTGATTGATTGATTGATTGAATGGGGTTTAACGCCACTTTTAACAGTATTTCAGTCATTTCGCGGCTAGAGCACCTAACAACGGATTCCTGGTATTTCTAGTATAATAGTACTAGTCTAGTCCTAGTACTATTCTAGAACTAGTCTAATACTTGTTACTAGTATTCCCAGTACTACCACCACATCCTTTCCAAGCCGCTTCCAGCTGCTATGTCACTTAGGTTTACGATTATCCAACCATTGGTGGGAGACAAATGTCTTAAAGGATATGTGCCGCCGCCGGAGATCGACCCATGATATCCCATGATTGGACATTATGAGTCTGATGCGCTACCGACTGCTCTATGACGCCGGCTAAGCAAAAAGAAAACTAAATGTTCATTACAATTTCAACGAAAGTGCAATAACACGAACAAAGTGACATGACGACCATAGATAGTCACGTGGTCCAAGTCAGATAGAAGGTCTCGTGCCGCGGTATAAGGGGAAATAAACACTCGCTATCGCTTGTGTCTATTTCCAATACACCAAGGCTCTTGTTTTCTACTAGCCTATACTCAAACTTTAACCCGTTACCAGACGAAATAACTTTGGACTGTTCCAAATTGAAGAAGTTGCAGACGTCATTTCAAAATTTATAAAATTTTAGATATTTTAACTTTCTGGGTAGAAAACATTGTGTATTACAAGCAGTTCCTTCTTTTTGCACAATGTTTTCCCGATAGTTTTTCTTGATTTGAGTCAAAAGCACCATTGTCTAGTAATGAGTAAATATTTGAGCGAGGAGCCAAGTCGGTCTTCGTAATTTGACACATTATCATGTTGGAATCATACTAAGATCCATGTGTCTCAATTTAATCTGTGCCAATAGCTTAACTGAAGAAGAAAACCGTAAATCCGCGTGATCATGACTGCCAACAGCATAGGAAGCAATATCTGACCATTCTGTAAATTTGTTTAAAGTAACGTTATGGTTCTAGAATTTGTCATAGTCATGTTCAATAGAAAATTCATATTCACAACACTGTGCGAACAGAAAATGCACCAATTAATTGTCTTCGGTTGGAAACCAATTTCTTAAAATACAGCCTTTAGAAGATGTAGTTACGATGTTTATGGTCGCCAACGGACGGAATGACGGGACGAAGGACGCTCACTCTTTATCTGAAAAGACAGGGCTTTGGTCGCACACTAGTTCATGTATATACCCATCCCATAAAAAATGGAAAAACAGGATTATGAAAATATATATCTTTGATTTTGCCACCGACCACGTCTTTTGCATTCGAATTCGAAAAGCATAGATTTGACCACATAGCCTATGATGGCATTTCCTACAGATTTATACTTGCCTCCGGTAGAGGCAAGGATTGGCTTGTGCATCTATGCAATCTGATGAGGGTATTGACAATAAGCTATTTAGATACGTACTGACTCAAAACTTTCTTTATCCCATTTCCACACAATGACGCTCTTTGGCGCGCCTCAAGAAGACATTTAGGCACACATTGTGTAAAATGAAGAAATTGCTTACAACAAGCCTTTCCTTCATTTGTAACGATGTTTTCTACACAAAAAGTTAAAAAAAATCTAAAATTTTATAAACTTTAAATTGTCGTCTGGAACTCCTTTCAATTCCTTTTAATTCATATTATACGGAATGTCACAGTATTCAATGCTGTCGTATTAAAACAAAAATTTGCAGCACGCAGAAATATTATGGCAAAATTGTGATCTCTTGACGTATAACTAGGAAATAGTTGATAAGGGTCTTTTTCCAATGATATTTCTCAGAATGCCACAATATTCAATAGGGTCATTCCTAATAATTTTTCAAATGTTTTCAGCAAGTTTTAGAAAGATTAATCCAAAGTTGTGATCTCTAGTGCGGTAGCAAGAAAATTGTCATAAAGGAACATTTTCCCTTGATATTAGTCCGGGTGTCGCTATATTCAATACGTTGTGCCCAGGTGAACCAAAAGAAAGTTGACAAGTCAAATCATTTCTTTAGACAGGAAATAAAATTCTTGATTTTACAACTTAACGTCGTAACAACAGTCTGTTCAAATTAAAGTGACGGCATTTACGTCTCCGAAAAAACGATTTAACTTATTTTTCATGTTCCAGTCCATGTTTTATGGAAACTAACGTTGTTTGGTATCCCAATCGATTAGTCTTGTTGGAGGTCGGAGGTCAGTGGATGTGGCCAGCGATCCGTTTATTACTGTCGCGATCATGCCAAATTGTTCCGTCCTGAAAGAGTAAATCCATTTCACCATACTGGCGCTTTTTGATGCCCAACAAGAGAAACATTTGGGAAACATTGTATTAAAGGAAGAAATTGCTTATAATAATCAATTCCTTCATTTTCAACAATGTTTTTCTACCCAGAAATTTTGAAAAATATAAACTTCATAAACTTTAAACTGTCGTCTCGGACTATATTTAGTCTAACAATTTGCCGTCTGGTAATGGGTTAAGGTACACTGAACCCCGGAATCAATTTCTCGTGATCTTAAAGAAACTTAGATTGACCTTAATTACACTTTCGGGAAAGACTTAGACAAATAGTAAAATGAATATTTAATGTTTTAATCACCTTTAATCATCAAGCCGCAAAACCTTGACGGCACGAAATATATCCAATTACCACGAATCGACCTGACTTTTTGGCCCTTAGAGCCGCATGAAATTGAATGGTTTAACCCATTACCAGACAGGGAGTTGCAGACTACAATTTCAGGTTTATGAATTTTTATCAACACACAATCGCTTTTGACGCTTCTTATCGAAAAAAAACTATAAAAAGAGGGGAACTGCTTATAAAAGTAATTACTCGTTAACTCGCAATGTTTTCTGTCCTATTTGACACTTATTTTCATTTGTATTGCAGTGTGTAATATCGTCTGCAACTTGTTGGAATTTCGGCCAGTCTCTTTTTTTTTTTTTTTTTTTTCTTCTTCTTTTTTTCGTCGGGTAAAGGGTTAAATTTGAGAAGTTAAAAAAGCCTTCTAACCTAAATTTCTCAGCCAAGTTTATTAGAATATTTTGATAAATATCAAACGGTTTGAGAAAAGCAAGAAATATTGAGAAACAACTTCACTGTCCTTTTCTGCAGTGTTTCGAAATTCCATTCGTATTCATTAAGTTCACAATTTATCGATTTATCGCAAAACATTACAACATATTATAAATAGAATATCGAATTTGTGCTTGTAAAATCCAGAATTTATTAAACTCGTTTTCTAAAACAGATAAATTTCTACATAGCCTCGTTTCTTCTTTTTTATTTATTCATAATTAGCTCGTTTATACCTTTCCTGTTTTACAGAATTATAGACCTGTTCGAATTCAAAGGTTTTGCAGACGAAAAGTTAACGCGGGTTTAATTTAGAAAAGCAATTTCTTCTTTTTCCACAATACTTTCTCTATCTTAAACTCAGAGGAACGTAAAAACCAGGGATTGAACAGGAAAGGGTTAATAAATTAGGTATTTCATTATCACATATTGAATATCCTCTAAATTCTTTCAAGAATCGTAGAACTTAACGTATAGAACACCCCCTCCACTCTAAATATATTACGGTTGACTGATAAATCAGCATTCTTTGGCACCAACCTCTGGCATGGGCGGTAAACTTTATGGCTTTTACAAGTCTCAGGGGTAATATAGATCTATTGAATAATATTTCTGTTTCTATTTGGAGACCTTTTACAATGTTAAAAACTCTTTCTATTTATGACGAGAACTGGAATTACAGATACTTTTCTGATTATTGTCTGTATTTGGGCAGACTCCAGCGCGGTCCAGACCCCCTTCCCATTTAAAAGATTTTTTCTGGTAATTTAGTTTAAAGCAAGTTATCTTTATATCGCAAAATATAAATTTCGACTTTGTACACATTCCTTTAAGAAAACATTGTCGAAAAGGCACTTGTACCAATTTAGTTCTTCTTTCCCTGTATTTTTACTGAAGATGTTGAACAGATATATAATAAACGAGAAGGACTTTATGGCTATTCTCAAGGAGTTGTTTCGAGCTCTATAAACAGCATTAGTCCTAGATTTAAGAAACAATTGATCAAGTTATATTCATATCTACATGTTTTTCCGATGTCCCTTAAAAACTTTGACCCGTCACGAGATAGGGTCGTCTCAAAAACGCAACACGGACTAACCTTAGTCACACTGTACGGTCTGCGCAGGCTAGAAATGGTGGGTAATTTACCCCTGGCTTAATGTTCTGAATGTTGACAGGTCATTCTACCATATTACACATCGATTTTAAAATAGGAATCCTGGTAGGTATAAGTGCTGGATCCGCTCCTTTTCAATAAATATAGACTTAGTTCGTTTGTTTGGGTTTTGTTGTTGTTGTTGTTTTTGTTTTTGTTGTTTTTGTTTGTTTGTTTGTTGTTGTTGTTGTTGTTGAAGGTGGTGGTACATATAGCCATGATCCTTTATTTGTTGTTTTTTATTTTTCATCATTATTACTATTATTATTTGTTTATGTGTGGGGTTTTTGCTATTGTTGTATATTTACTGTGGAGATGAACTTCTTTACCACCCCATTTCGCTTGAAAAGTGCTAACCGTCAGAACTGGGAAGAACGTAAACTATCTATCCAGGTCGGACCGCACACTCTGCGCTGTCTGACAAGGGTCGAAACTTTTCGCTATTTGAAGATTTTCTGAATTTCGAATGTCCATTACATCCTATTATATCATCGGTGTAATTCTAAAACCTCGTAACTACAGCTTGATTAAAGCTGTAGTTACGAGGTTTTAAATTACATCGACGATATGTTTATTTTCAAAATGTAATCTCTGATTGACCTCTGGATCAAATCTTTTTTTTTTTTTTTTTTTTCATAGACTTGATTTATGCTACTCACAGAAGTCCCTTTTACGATTAAGGGTCACAAGAAATTCGGGTCTTGCCTAACACAAATGCTTTTTGAAGCGCACCCCCCTTCCCCCATAAGAAAAAAAGCTTTGGAAACATGTTTTCTACCCCAAAGGACCTAAAAAATTTAAATTTCATTAACTTAAAGTTGTCATTTGCATCATTTGATTTTGGAACTCCCTAATACTTTGCCGTCTTGTAATGAGTTAATGTGAAAGGTTTGAGTTTTATTCAGCCTTACAACCGGCTAAGGCACTGCCGTTCTTCCCGCAGGGTCTTTCTTTTAAGCAAGTTCAACAAACGAAAAATGACAAGCATTTCCATGTATCCCCTGGAAACAGAATGGTTCCTCTTCCAAGAACAAGACTATTACAGCAATTTGCATGTACATCTTGGCAATAGATACACCGCTTATTCAAAGTTACAAGAGCAATTTCATGTCTGAATTGTTTGCTCGTCTCCTCACGAACTATCTACCCCATGATATCTGTCGTTAAATGCTAAATACAACTTGTTATAAATTGGAACAAAACGTTTAACATGCACTGACTACATATTCTTTTGGAAGGATTACAAAACGGCTAATTTCTTGCAGACGGGTTTGTGTTACGATTTGGCGCAAAGACACTGGAATTTTAAAGTTTGCCAGAACCGATCAAAATAACGCAGGAAAAAATCTCAGGGACGACTCTTGTTTTGTCATATGGTGCGACAAATGGGACAAAATCCGGTCGTAGAAATACTAGTGAAAACTCTCACACGCGCAATATTTTTACAAATCTAGTTCATATAAATATACATAAAACCCTCGTTTTGTGCTATTACAGGTCTTTCTTAAAGGACATTTCAATATATAGCTTACAGAAAGGTAGAATGACCATTCTAGATTCAGAAAATACACCTAATATAACGCCCAAGGACGAGTAAATGGTGAACCTTCAGCTCTAATAAAGCTGTAGTCACAACATTTTGCTGGAGGCACCGATGATTAAGTAAGATCGCGCAGTCTGGATACCTACCTTACTTTCCGTAACTCATAGATTGGCCAGCCAACCAATTTAACCCTTGTCATGCTTTATAAATTATCTTACTATCAAAGGGCTGAAAACACTGATAATACTTTTGTTCAATAATCAATATTTCTTTTAGAAATCAATTTTATAGGCAACTTTGGCATATAAGTACAAGCAGGATGTGTAGACAAAGATCAGACTGCACTTATGTGCAGGCTGATCTTGGTCTACACCTCCTGCCAATACCGGAATATTCCGGGTTCAGCATGACAAGGGTTAAGCTGTAAATCGTTATGTAAAAAAAACATTGCCATTTTATTAGAATTTGTAGCTGCAACAATGTTTCCATATAAAGACGTTCACATACTGTTCGATTGCTATGGGGTATCATTTCTGTTTGCCATTGTTGTTGTTTCCCGTAGTCATTCCAAACATGCTATCGATAATTTCTCATAACGTCGACTATGATATATGGTTCTGCATAAACTTCTAGATCTCTCGGGTGTTGAACTTTGATGGAGAGAAATATTGGAAAGAACATAGCTCTTCCTTCATGGTACAGTTCCTAGTTGTAAACCTCTTTTGCTAGTTAGGATGGCTTCCCCTCGTCTTCCACGGAGATGAAGACGACTGCTCTTTAGCCCTGATTACAATGTGCTCATGGTGAGCTTTTGTGATCCTTGAATGTCCGTCGTGCGGCGTCAACAATTGTGTTCCCAATCTTCGTGAAACTTGGTCAGAAAAATTGTAAGGTATTTAGGATAGACCTTGTTCATCACGGAATAGTTCTATTTGAAAACAAGGGAAAAGATAATCCGATGACAATTTCCTTGTTTACACTCTAGAGGCCACAACTCTGGCTCAATTTTCATGAAACTTCACCAGAATAATTGTGAGTTAATAAGGATGAAACCTATAAATTATGAGAAGGTTCTATTGAAAGAACACGGGGAAAGGGGCATTAATGGCAATTTCTTAGTTTACACTCTAGGGGCTAAAATTGTTGCCAAGTCTTCACGAAACTTGGTCAGAATAATTTTAGGATGAACTCTTTTGAAAGTGGAAAGGTTCTATTGGAAAACACGGGACGCCCCTCGCGTCAAAAAGGGACATTTGTGGGAATGGGTTAAGATCGTAGCGACATCACCGTCAATGGAATAGACGAACCCTTTCCCATATCCTCTGACCTTCGTTAGAAAGTCTTTCGGAGATATCAAGCGTTGTTATATATGGGGAAGTTTGGGTTACGATTACGATACAACATCTTGTATTTGCTTTGAGATGCGGAAAAAATTGATATTTAAGAGGTCGAAGGTCGAGTGGAATATCAAATTTTTCTCCGCAGCGAGAAGCAAATACAAGATATTTTATCGTAATCGTAATATGATATTCCATTTATTATATACCTATTATTTTTACTAAACAATTATAAATAATGAAAATGA
This sequence comes from Fragum fragum, assembly GCA_946902895.1. Classification (NCBI taxonomy): domain Eukaryota; kingdom Metazoa; phylum Mollusca; class Bivalvia; order Cardiida; family Cardiidae; genus Fragum; species Fragum fragum. Next base: position 37,913,163 of record OX336378.1, on the reverse strand, counting down.
CGTCATCTCAGAATCCCTTATATGTAACCGTATTTTACACTATCAGGTATGGATATTTTTGTTTTGTTATTGTTGTTTTGTTTTGTCTTTTTCTGTCGTGTCCGATTTTGTCTGCGTGGAATGTATACATTTATTAGAAATAATTATAGGTATAAAATAATAAACGATATTTGGTTTGACGCATACTTGTGACGTTAATTTTTACTAAATGTGAAAATTTTGTGGATGGCTTAAGTTTTTGAGCTACGGATTGAATAAGCTGAGGTTTCGACGTTTTATTAGCCTACAATCGACATCATTGCTAGCTTAAATGTCGGAGTTCAACATTCCACCCCCGATCTAAATAAATTATTTAACCGGCCAATCATTTTTTGTCAGGTTGTCGGAGGTGATCCGTCTGTTGGCTACGAATTCAATAGCAACCTTTTTAGAGGCACGACTTCAACACCATCTTTTTGTATATGTGTACCTTTTGTTTGACAATGTATTATCAAAGGGTAGATAATTCTATCGGTACTGTATCAATTTTACTGACAATGCATATTCACTGGAAAACTTAACGGCTCATTTTGGAAGATAAACCACACCATCAATCAGTAATGCTGGCAGTTTCAAGACTACACGGTTTTCATTTCCCTTCTTACTGGTTTCCGCTGATCATTCTGAGTTAAACATTAACCCAGTATCAGACGACACGGTTTTAGACTGGTCCAATTTAAAGGAAGTTACAGAAGACAATTTAAGTTGATGAAATTTAGAGAACCACTGTCTGTTGAGGTAGAAACAAAGTGGAAATGGAGAAATTGCTTGTAACAAGCAATATAATTTCCAAACCCTCTTTCTTATGAGCTTAAATAGCGGAATTGTGTGGGAATGGGTTTAAGAGATACAGTAGTTCTGTGGTTGTTGCTGTTGTTGTGTTTGTTTGTTTTTGGTTGGGTTTTATTTTGTTGTTGTTGTTGTTTGTTTGTTTGTTTTGTTTGTTTTGTTTTGTTTTAATTCTGCCTTCAGTTTTATTTTAATTTAACTTTCTTTACCAGAACTAAATGCATAAAACAAGGATAATGAAATAAAGGAATACTTTGATGCTTATTGGATATAAGCCTTATATATCTTGTAACACCATTGTAAAATTGATTTTCCATTACAAGAACCTGTCGTAGAATAAAATGTTTCACAGCCTTACTAAAATCATTTTTGATTGTTGAGAGTGATAGGTTGAATTGATTCGCAGACAAGAGTACAAGAACTTGAATGAAGTACAAACTCTACCAAGTAACAGGAACTGACGGATCAAGTCTATCAATCAAAAAACCAATCGACCAACCAATTACTGATTTAGATCGGAAATGAAGTTTGAACTCCGGTGTAAATATTAAGCATTGTTGAATGTTCAAGCTGTAGTCTAAACGTTTCTGAGTCGCAAACCAACCAGTTTTGTTATTTTTTTTTATTTGTTTTGTTTTGTCTGTGTGTGTGTGTGTGTGTTTGTTGTTGCTGTTGTTGTTGTTGTTGTTGTTGTTGTTACAAGTTATAGACCATAAATTCTGCAAAGTAACTTTGTTTGCTATCTAATTTGATCTTCTTGTCGAAGTCAGTTGGCGGGGCCTCCAATTGACCTCTGACAGGGTTGTTCGACTGATTTTTCGGTTTGCTAAATTAAATGAGTAACTTTTAATCTAAAGCAAATCGTTTCTTGGCGTCTTAACCATTGTCATGCTGAAAAAAAGGTTCCGAAGAATGCCTTTAAATCAAAGTACTGAAAGCACTAGAAGCCCCTGTAAACTGCTTGTATTTCATCTGAAAATTAATTTCAGAAATAAATACTGCTTAAAAGGTACAAGCAGGTGGTGTAGATAAAGGTCAGACTGCACGTTTGTGCAGGCTGATCTTTGTCTATGCCATCTGTCAAGGAAGAATATTCCGGGATCAGCATGACAAGGGTGAATGTCGTAACTACGGACTGAAGAAGCTGTAGTTTGTCATTCAAGTTGCCAAACTAACAAAAAATACTTGACAAATAAATAAATGATCGAGGTAATCTTGCACTTCCTGTTTAAATCAATGATTTTATTGATTCACCCCCCTCCCCGTTCTATAGATCTGTCAGTTTTAAGATCAACACAAAAGCCTGGTACATCGTTGACGGGCTTGCAAAATGTCGTAACTACAGCTTTATTCAAGCTGCAGTTACGACATTTGCACGCCCATCGACGTTTTATTTCTTATTTAACGAATATTGATCAGTGAAGGGTAAAGGTTTAACAACAAAGTGAATTTCCATATTTCACGCTTTCTTATAACAGATGAGCAAAACATGTATTGATAACGAGTCTGAAAGCCGTCGGTGCTTATCAGCCAAGAAGATAAATGACCATTAAAAATAATTTGAATTGACGATTGTGGCATGTACAGATAAGATATTGAAGTTTGTTTTCCGAAATTCTAGGAACGAAGCCAAAAACAATTTTAAGGCAGAAAAAATATTTCCTGTATTTCTATGTTCCTGGTTTCAAAGTACCAAAATACTGATAAGCACAATTATGTTGGTGGTCTTGTTACATCCGCTAATAAAAACGGATCTTTAGAATTCTCTTTCATTTTGTCTTACTTATTTGATTTGATAACTGTCTGTTGAGGTGTAGGCTATCAAATGTTTGTCTGTATGTGGGGTTGTGGGTACCTATATGATTTGTGGGTGGGGGGAGAGCGGAGGGGTGTTGGTACTTACTTATGAAATTACGAGACAAGCGACAACACCTTTCCTTTGAACAATAAGGCTAAGTTGGTAAACAGTAAATAAATCAATACTTTAAAGTAAAAAACATCGTAAGTTTCTGTACATTCGATAGAGACATAAGGCGGTTCTGCACTCAGCAATTGATACTTTTGATTGGAAACTGTGTGGAAGATTAAACGATAAGAATAAGCGAATAGTCTTTAAATAACTGCAATCCGTCACGATACAAAGACTTCTTGTAAAAATCAATTTAAACAATTGACCAATCGCTGGCCCCGCCCACTTACGTCGTTGGCCACGGCAACCGACTCCGGCAGGAAATCCCACTTCGATTTTTAATGGCTTATTTTGAAAATGTATGGCCAGTTTGATGCAACTAAAAAGTAAAATGGTTGGTTAATGACCTAAACGTTGTAACTACAGCTTGAATAAAGTGTAGTTACGACGTTTAGGTCGCCAAACCAACAATAAAGGTAAGCAAATGACGCCAATATCGGAGTTGATAAGCTCAGGTCCGAGATGAATAAATTATTTGATTGGTTGGTTTATTCCTTAATTTACATCCGCGATTGGTCAGTTACGAGATGGCATAATTTTAGCCTGGTCCAAATTGAAGAAGTTGCAGATGTTTTTTTTTTTTTTTTTTTTTTTTTTTCTTTCGCCTGACGCAACACATTTTACGGACCGTGTGTAATTAATGATTCATTTGAGCAATTAAATCTTTCATTTAATCCGGAAGCGAACTTTCAACTCTGACTTGCCGACATTTATATTAATCATTAATGTTGATTGTCGACTGAAACGTCGTGACTAAAGCTTATTCAAGCTGTTAGTACACCTTTTCGGTCGCCAACCTACAATTTTACTTTTTTGTAGAGTGATACTGGCAATACATTTTGCAAAGTATCTATTCTGAGCTCGGCGGGCGAGGCAAGCGATCCGTCAATTTGTAAAAGGAAGGGGGGAGTGGGGGGGGGAGCTAATCGGTCATCTTTTATTGAAGAGAAAAGGAAATACATGTACCATAAAAAATAAGGATACGGAATCAAACTTAATAAGAGGTCATCAATGCAGAGATAGATAAATTCATATAAACACTTCTTATTTACACAAGTGATAAATTGCCTCTTGATTCGACATAAATATTTCAACGTACCTGGCTTAATGGAATTCCCGAGGTCATGATCCGACAGGGATGCGAGAAAAAAAGAAAATACCAAAAATACCCCAACCCTTTTACCGATTGTCGCTATCAATAATGAAAAAAAAACTACAACAAGCGAATAATCAATTAGCCAATCGCGGCTGTCAATCAAGTAATCAATCGAATCAGTTATTCAGCCCGGACCTGAACTTTCAACTCCAAACACTGGCCGCCATTATTATTAACCTTTTTTGTTGGTTTGGCGACTTAAACGTCGTAAATACAGCGTTTTCAAGCTGTAGTTATGACGTTTAAGTCGTCAACCAACTATTCTACTTTTTTGTTACATGCTGCTGGCCATACATTTTTCAAAATAACGCCTTTAAAAATCGAAGCGGGTCTTCCTGTCGGAATCGATGGACGTAGCCAACGAAGTAAGTGGGCGGGACCAACGATTGGTAAATTTATCTGATTAGTTTATACTAAATTATTTTAGTTCCATTGCGACGAAAGCTTTAAGCCTACGGAGTCGCTCTCGAACACTCACAACCAAGATATTTTTAAGTTCCTGAAAGGGGCAGTGTCTTAAACCAAACCCACTGCTACGCAAGTTTACATTTGGGTAGACTGAGACTTGCTATCAAGTGTCTTACCCATGAACACACCCCTGTGACGGTTGAGCTCGAACCCCTGACCTTCAGATCACGAATCAAACGCCTATACCACTCGGTCATCGAGGCAGACATTTCATTAGACCCGGAAGTGAATAATGACCTCTGTCTTTAATGTCTTTTCACTTATGTTGGTTTGGCGACTTAACCGCCGTAACAACAGCAAATTCGAACTGTAGTTAAGGCGTTTAGGAAGTCAACTAGCCATGTGCTTTTTGTATTATGTTCCTGACCACATATATGTTGCAAATTAACGCCGTTTGATAACTCTTTCACATTACCTTGTCGAAGGTCAGCGCTCTGTCAATTTATATAACAAGTATTATTCTGAAGCAGGAAAATATTAACCCTTGTCATGCTGTATAAATTACCTTACTGAATTGCTGTCAAATCAAAGGGCTTAAGCACTGACAGAACTTGTTGTTCTTCAAAAATCATTTTTTTTTTTATTTTTTATTTTTTTTTTTTTTTTTTTTTAAACCAACTTCATAAACAACTCTGGCAGGAATAGTACAAGCAGGAGGTATAGACTAAGATCAGCCTGCACATAAGTGCAGTCTGATCTTAGTCTAAACCTCCTGCCAAAACCGAAATATTCCGGGTTCAGCATGACAAGGGTTAATGTTTATACCTTATCCCATTCCCACACAATGATGCTTTTTAAAGCCAATTAAGGAAAGGTTTTGAAAAACGTTGTGGAAAATGAATGAATTGCTTATAACAAGCAATATCTACATTATCATTCTGTTTTCTACTCAAAAAGAAAAAGTTTTATTTTTATTTTCCATACACCAAAAAATGTCGTCTTCAACTTTTTTTCAATTTGGACCAGTCTAAAGAATTTTAATCTGAAAATGTGTTTTAGCGTTTGAAGCAGGAAACTAAAAACAAAAAAGTGTCCGTGTTGAAGACTTGAAAGCTTATCACAAAACATTCAGTTCCATTAGATCCCCTGACAAAGTTGAGCATATGCCTGCACGAACGGACGAATGAGGTTATAAGCAGTGGCGGACGATGACGCCTAAAAGTTTGCCACGCCAACAAAAAAAATGTACAGGTTAGAGAAAGATCAAGCAATAAAATAGAAAACGTGCCGTTTCGTATCTAATGCTTATTTTATGAGTATTTTGTATTCAAATTCCTTATCGACTTCCGGCAACAGCTTGGGTTTTCTTAAGTTTATGGGCAAACATCTCTACTCCTCTTGAATATTCATAACGCACGAAAACAATATTCAAATAAAACATCTTATACTTAAAGAATCAATTTCATAGTCTTGTTGGCTAATTAATCATTATGTTGAGAGCATTTTAACCCATTATCTGACTACAGAATTTTAGATTGGTCCGAATTGAACGAGAGTTGCAGACTATTGTTTTAAGTCGGTGACTTAAAATAACTTTGTCTATTTTGGAAGAAAATATTGTGGACAGTGAAAAAATTGCTTGTTACAAGCAATTTTTTCATAAACCACATTGTTTTACCGGGAGTTTTGTTGTCGCGATTATGTTTGAATGGGTTAACTCAATAAAAAATAACTCTAAATTCCGATTGAGGATTAGCTTCTGTTTGTTTATTTGTTTGTTTGTTTTTAAATTAGGATTTGTTTGTTTGTTTGTAAGGGGGGTTTTGGATCCGAATCTATTTTGCTTTGTTTAATATTGAATTCTCTTTTCACAATGTTGTCGTCTGGTTCTATTGCTAAATTGTCCAGTTGCGTTTTGACTCAGCAATCTGCTACGGTTAACTTGTAATTCTTTAAACTTAACCGAAAAGCAAGAGGATTTAACATAGTTTCACCCAATGATGCATTTTGACCTCTGCCTCACAGACCAACAAAAAAATTATTTCATCGACTGAAAATCGTCGTCTGCAACATCTTTGAATTTGGACCAGTGTAAGATATTGTCGACTGATTATGTGTTAAAAGGTAATTTATGCGTCACAATGGCTTTACCGATGTCCAAAATTTCTTGATGAAATTTAAGCCTTCGGGTCAAATGTTCAATTAACTGATATTTGATCAAACCGATAGATGGAAATTTAACAATTAGCGTTCAATTTACATATCTGTCTATTAAAATTCGAAGGCTTAGAGCAAAAACATATTGTGGGTCTATACAACGTATTGATCCTTACTATATTTTTGTCCTTATCCCTCGAAATAAAGACGAGGTAGAGTAATCCGAATCAATGGTTCAAATACTTTACTTACGGCGTTACCTTATTTTGACAAAAAAAAAAAACATTCACAGACAATTCCGATTTTTTATGTGGAATAAATGTGGAAAATGGAAATAATTCTTACCACAAGCAATTTCTTAAGTTCCCAAAAAGTTTCCACTCTGAAAGTCAAAGATTTGAAATATTTCATACAAATCGGATAGTCGTCTCCAACTTCTTTCAATTTAGTTGGTTTGTTGATTGTTGATTGAATGGGGTTTAATGACCCTTTCAACACATTCGTCACAACTCGGCCGATTCCGTACCTACATCTAACCTCGTCCGTATTACGTAGGTTTGCATCTTGGAACTACTTTCAAAAATTTGTAAACAAAAATGGCTGCGCCTTGACAACTCGACTCAAATCTTTGTTAAAGCCGTTCGGAGGATAAATACGATATTCTTACAATGTTAAACAGGGGTTTCGATTTAGAAAAATGTACTTCATTGGATGAAAACAACATAAACTTGACTAATTTTTGCTTCTTTCATTTTGGACTTGATGCAGAACCGCTGCATGATGGTAACTCTAAACTAGGTAGGCCTAGCCTAATGTTTATGCAAAATGATGTAGTAGCATAGGCCGGAAATTTTTTAAAAATTTTCAACCTTTAATGCCAAGCTGTATGCAAGAGATGTAATGATAAGTGCAGCTAATTAACAGTTTCTCCTTTACACATGATGTTTGTTCGCTATCTTATTTTCAAAATGATCAGAAAAAATCAGCAAAAAATCATTTTTATGTTACACTAACTAAATTTTGCCACAGACCTGTAGGACCTGATAATTGCAATTCTTGCAGTACTAATCTCAGTTATCTGGTTGTTTATGCAATAATTTCTATGAATTTAAGATGTTATAGAATTCATGCGACCAGTCTAAAAATAGAATTGCCACATTAGTTCATGTTTAAAAAAAAGTAATAATAATAGTGTGAATTGTATATATGATTAAAAGCAACATTGAAGGAGAAAACATTGTGGGAAAAGAAGAAACCACTTGTTACAAGCAATTTCTTCTGTTTCCACAGTTTTTAAATTATTAACTATCTATGTTTAATGAAAACGAATGATTGAATTGGTAAGGGAAAGGGATATATATATTGGATTCAAATACGAAAAACTACAGGAATTTGATTAAGTGTCACTCAAGAATCATTTATGATAAATTTGTTTGAACTGACCAAGTAACATTTTTAAAGAAAAGGGTGACAGAGGGAAGAGCTGATATACAAAGGTTACACACAGCAATAGCCTGCTGGCCTGAAGGCCAGTGAAGCAAATGAATAAAGGATATCAAATTTAGGTAAATAAATGAGAAAGGGATAAATGAAATGGTAAAGTAAAAAAATAAGTATGAAATTTTTTTAGGAAAGTTCATATATTATTATTTTGACCAATCTGAAGAAAAAAAGAATGAATGATATGGCGGCTTGTTTCTTCTGGTCTACAGTTAGATGTATCAAGATTAACAGGTTGATACGCATTTAGAAATCTACCGGTAATCTTATAAACAACTCTGGCTTGTAAATGACAGGCAGGTGGTGAAAACTAGGATCAGACTGTATATATCTGCAGGCTGATCTTTGTCTTTACCTCCTGCCAAAACAGGAATATCCCAGGTTCAGCATGACAAGGGTTAATTCAGTGATACTTGATATATGGCTGGATTTCTTCACTTATCAGTATAGATAATAAAATTGACTGTAGCAGGGGATTATCTGCAGTATTTGTTTTTTACAATATATTGCCACCTGCCTGATGAGACCCATGGAGGGTTTGAAACAGTCTTTTTTCCAACTCTCTTTTTTTCTTGTTAATTCAAAAAAGAACATATGATAATAATGAAATATAAAAAGTTATATAAACAGTATGAAAAACTTGCCATGGCATGCCTTTTAGCTTTTTAAGATTATTAAAAGATTTCAAGGGATGACTCTATCAACCAGTATATTTTAGGTAGCAGATGTTTAAATTTTGAATTTTCATTTAAAGTTTGTGATTATCATCTGAAATAAGTATATGTACAAAATAGTTACCTTTTGGTCAAACCTTCTTGAAAAGTAGTAGTTTATACAAAAACAAGAGCCACTTTATATGGCGACAAGATTATTGTATATTTGGGATCTCACTGTCATGGAAAATAAAATTTTCAGACTGTTTTTAAACCTTTCCTTTTCAAACCTTGTATTTTATGTTTCTGTGATTTTATACTTGAGGAAAAAAATTGTGGAAAAAGAAGAAATTGTCTGTAACAAGCAATTTCTTCTTTTGCCACAATATTTTCTATCACATAGGATGGGTTTTTTTCAAATTGCATCCAATTTTCATTGTTGTCTGCTACCTCCTTCAGTTTGCAGCAGTCCAAAACTTCGAAAAAACTGGAAAGGGTTAATCATAATTTTGGTTACTTCTAGTAATTTTAATGGCTTAATGATAAAGGGCTACATTTTTGTCTCCTCTTTCTTCAGTCATTTCTGAAAAAATATCTCCAGATCTTCATAAAATATTTTTAGCTCAGCTAAGCGTGAAGTGCTAGAGGTGAGCTATAGTAACTGTTATTGATCCATATTTGTCAACCATCTGTCAGTCCATCTGACTGTCCTTTCACAATCTAAAAACAATCTCCACCTGAAATAGCCATCAGATTTCAACAAAACTTCACAGAAATAATCCTCTGGTCATGCTCTTTCAATTTTTTTAAAGAATAGGAATCAATACAGAACTCTGGTTTCCATAGCAACCAGAAGAAAAACCTTTCAACATCTCCTACCAAACCTTAGGTCTAGAGATTTCAAAGTTTGCATGTAGCATCAACTGATAATTTTCTATAAAAATACTTCAAAATATTACTGCATGATCAATGTAGGCCCTTGGTTGTGTGTTTCTTGTCTTCCATGAGTCTGCTCCTCCCAAACCATTAAAGGCTAGAGCTTTAAAATTTTGCATGTAACATCAACTGGAATTTCTCTATCAAAATACTTCAAATTATTACTCCAAGATCAATATAGGCCCTATGTTGTAGGTTTCTGGCCTTACATAGCCATTTCCTGTTTTTCAAGATTTTTGACTGGTCCAAATTGAAAGAAGTTGCAGACAACAATGAAAAGGGAGTGCACTTTTAAATGTAACAAACCTACAGAGTAGGAAATATTGTGGGAAAAGAAGAAATTGCTTGTTAAAAGCATTTTTTTCTTTTTTCTTTTTCAACAATGTTTTCTCAAGTATAAAATAACAGTTGCGTAAAATCCTGAGTTTGTACAGGAAAGGGATAGAGAGAAAGAAAGAAACATTTAAGTCTTCTACTCCCAAACTATAAGGCATGTAACATTGCATTATGAATTATGATACTTATGCAAAATACTTCAAATATTACTTGGAGATAAACCTATGTGCTTTAACAAAATACCTCTGAATATGACTCTGAGAAGAACTTGAGCACTATGTTTTTGGTTCCAAGATTTAACCAAGGGTAAAAGAGGCTAGAACTACAAAAAATCCTTCAAATTATTACTTTGTAATGAACTGAAGCCCTTTGCTGATGGTTCCTTGATTTTAAACAGAATTATGGAAGAAAATCTTTTAACATTTTCTCAGAAAACAAGGCCTAGAGCTTTCAAATTTTGCAGAATGCAGAATCACTTTTTGGTACTTTATCAAAATTTCAGATTTCAGTCTTGGATCAACATAAGCCTTATGTTGTGGGTAGCTGTTATAAAAATGTACCCCAAAACCATTTCAAAAACACTGACATTATTTTTTCATAAAATGTGTTGACCCAACCCTAAATAAACATGCTTTTTGATACCCCAGAGAAATACATTTGTAAATCAAAGAAAACTTTGAGGGAAAAGCAATGTCTCCTTTTCTCATAGCCCTTTTCTGCCTGTCTTCTTTGGCCCTTGTTTTTCAATTTTGGTACAATTAGAAATCTTGTCTGCAACACCTTACAATTTCTTTGTAATAAGCAATTTCTCCTTTTTCCACAATATTTTCTTCCGCATAGGACAGTTTCATTCAAATTGCATCCAATTTTAATTGTCATCTGCAACTTATTTCAATTTTGACCAGTCTAAAATTGAAAAATCAGGAAAGAGTTAAAGAAATTTCTAAGGAAATCTGGTCTCAAATAAAGATTTCTTCACTTGGAATATTTGATGATAAAAATATCTCAGTTTGACTTTCGATCTGATGTACTGTGTCATAGATGAATTGCAAAACCATCACTAAAGTCTTGTAGAAGAGTTACTTTAAGATTTGATTCAAGGTCAAGGTCACTGTTCAAGGTCAGATGTTGAATTGAGATTGTCTGGTATATGAACTACTACCTTAATGGATTGAATTACATATAAGTTGGTACAACTGCTATCCATCATGACATGAATGTGTCAATTCGACTTCTTCTTAACCCTTGTCATGCTGTATAAATTACCTTATTGCATTACTGTAAAATCAAAGGGCTGAAAGCACTGATAGCACTTGTTGTTCAAAAATCAATACTTCTAGTAGAATATTCCGGGTTCAGCATGACAAGGGTTAAATACCCTTAGACAGATTTTTACCAAACTTGGCAGGAAGCATCCCTATGGGAAGGCGCTTCAGGTTTGTACATGTCATGGAGTTATCTCCCCTTGGGGCCCTATAAGGGTACCTCTTTAAAAATCTTCTTGTCATCAACCACCTGTCGGATTGGATTTACATTTGGTATTTAGAGTCCTTATGGCAAGGAATATCAAGTTTGTACAAGAAAAAAAATCTGTCGAGAAATGGCTGTGGTGGGGGGGGGGTTACATAAGCCTACATAGTGACAAATTTGAAAATCTTTTTCTACCTAACCATAAGACCTACAGCTCTGATATTTGGTATGTGGCATCATCTAGTTGACCTCTATCAAGATGGTATAAATTATAACCCCAGGGATAAAATAAGTCGGTTCATAGAAGTGACAAGTTTATTATAGGCTTATAAAGTGAAAATATCAAAAATCTTCTTCTCCCAAATAGGAGGGCTTAGTGCTTTAATATTTGGCATGTAGCATCATCTGGTAGATCTCTATCAGCATTGTAAAAATTATGGCCCCAAGGTCATAATTAGCCCATTAACGGACATCACAAATTTTACATAAGGATTATTTAGTAAAAATTTTAAAACTGTTTTTCTCCAAAACAGGAGGGTCTAGATCTTTAATATTTGCTATACAGCATCATCTGGTGGACCTCTATCAAGATTGTTTAAATTATGGCCCCAGGGTCAGAATTAGCCTTTTCCAAGATGTCACAAATTTAACATAGGCTTATTTAATCAAAACTTTTAAAGAATCTTCTTCTCTAAAACAGGAGGGCCTAGAGGTTTGATATTTGGTAAATAGCATAATCTGGTAGACTCTTATCTGCTTAATGCTCTTTGGACTCAAATGACTGATAAGGCCCTATAGGCCTCCTATTTGTTGTTGTAATTTGTTTCATTTTCACTGTTTACACTATAATATTATGAGTCTCAAATATGGACCAATTTGGATGAAGATACATTGGAATGTTTGTCTGGTCAAAAGGATGACAATTTCTATGTTTACACTCTAAAGGCCTCATATTTTGCACAATTTTGTCAAAATTCAGTCATAATGTTTGGTAGATTGTAAATATGTACTCTGCCATGACAACCAATGAAAAAGATTTATAAAAAATCTCATCAGCACAAACCATAATCATTCTGATTTATCTGAAAACTAAACGTTTCTGGACTTGTACTCCAAGTGATAATTCTTATGTCTGTAATTTTGATAAGCCTTACATTGTTAGGGCTCTACCAAGATATTTAAAAGCATTGATCAAAATAAGCCATATGCCACAGAAACTTGGATTTGAAATAGTGATAAAGAAAGAAAAAAATATTGAGCTAGTATGGCCACTACTATGCATCCTATTTGTTTTTTGTAATCACCAGATCTTACTATAAAACTGTTCATTAAAGCTCAAAAATTTTGTGTATATTCTATTGCATTAAAAACAGTAATGAATCAAGGAAGAACCTGACATAGGCTTAAAAATATAAACTTCATACTGTAAATTGATTTATTCTGGGAATATTCAGGGTATTTCAGTTTCTTGGTTTTGCTGGAAATTTCACATGAAGGCTCATTAGGTGAACATTTATAAGATTCATTACAGAATTTTTCAAATGCTGAAAATAGCACTTTTTGATGCAGGGCTTATTTCCTTATGTGATATATCATGAAATTTTTTATCCTTTGCTACCATATTGATTTCAGTTAAATTTTACAGAAAGCTCCTTTGGTGACCCTATATTTAATTCTAAGTTACAATAAATATTATGCATTTTGTGATTGGGCTGATGGGGGAAGGAGCATAAAAGTAATTTCCATGTCATGGAATTGTAAATATGCTTAAAATCTTTTCTCTGAAACTACTAAGAAGAGTTGAGTAATTTGGTTAATTTGCAGCTTGACTGACATTCTTTCTCTCATTTGATTACAGACATTGTCTTCTCATTAATATGCAAATGATAAGTAATATGCTTGGATGCATGGTGGCTGAGATTGAATGTTGTTGTTGTGCTAGTGATAGAAATGACAGAAATCCATAGTTAGGCACAACAGCCACCCGGATATAACTGAAATACATTTTGAAAGTGGCGTGAAAAACAACTTAATCATAATGTCTGTATTGAATTCTTTTTAAAAAAAATAATAACCTGGTGTGAATTCAGTCTGATGAAATGATGTAGAATCTTTGAGTTGTGTTTACAATGTTTAGAGCTTTGAAAAGATGGGAAAACAAATCAAACAGAGACAGACTTCAAGAAAATTATTTAACCAACTAAGGTACCTCATGTCTCACGTTTCAACAATTTGATGCATTTAAAATTCAAAAGAAAACAGGATTGAAAAAATAATATGACCCCTGTTGTCATAATGTTGTTACCCAATATGGCATGTTTTCACCGATTTCTATCTGAATCCTTATTGTTAAAGTGATCAAGAGTGTTTGCAACAATTGCATCATTTTCTGCTATTTCTCCCTTTCTCAGAATGTTTTCTGTTGCTTCTTTTTGTGAAAATGAAGTATTAAAGAACGGTCTAAATATATTGAAAATTAAATGTGTACGGCATAACTTACAAATACACCGGCACGACGTTTCTGGATAAAATCAATGCTGAAATTGATTGATTGAAAGTCGCGGTATTTACACTTTAAGGACAACAACAACAAAGATTACCGGCATCCTTAAACTTGATCTGTCTAACTTTAAATCGGCTAAACCAATTTGTAGTATCTTAAAATGTTTACGAACGGATCATTAAATCGCTATTTTATTCAGAGCATCTGTGAGTAAAAACAATAATAGAACTATTTTCTTTGCAGCGGAGCACTTTCTTGTGATCTGTTTCCGGCGAAGAAATGTTGAGATTTGATGCAAAACATGGCTACCTAATACGTCCGAGGTATAGATCGGAGACTTCGGAGATCGCCCGAGGATAGCCGAATGCCTTTCAACAGTGTTTCAGTCACATCGCGGCGGCTGGAGCACCTAATCCTGGTATTTCTAACATTGTTCTTACACTACATCCTTTACGAGCCTTCATCTGCTCACCCAACTTAGGTTTACGATTAAACACCAATCGGTGGGAGACAAATGTCGGAAAAGATATTTGCCAAGATAGAGGATCGAACTCTTGATCTTGTGATTGAGAGTCAAACTTCAGTTCCGGTTCGAATAAATAATCTTAATTGAGTCGATTGAATCCTTGATTGACACCATTGATCCGTCAATTGACCTCCACTGGATCTTATTCCTTTTTAATATCTGTTATACGCACTGCACGTTAGGACCTTTCTTCACATGAATGGTCGCAAAATACATGCCCGTAAAAACAGATGGACTAGGGCAGAAGAGCTTACCTTCCCCCACCCCCAACACCTCCCCAGTCCCTTTAATCTTGATAAGAATTGAAAATGTCACTTTTTTTTGTTGTTGTTGTTGTTGTTGTTGTTGTTGTTGTTGTTGTTGTTGTTGTTGTTGTTGTTGTTAAGGGGGTGTACTGATTTGCTTACAACAAAGAAAATTTTTAGTTATTAAAAAAAATAGTGTTGGTGCTTTTGTGTATGTGTGGTTGTTGTTGTTGTTGTTTTAGTTGTTTAAATCTTGATTTAATGGACAAGTGAAAATAAGATTTTTTTTAATATATGTCTTGACTTGTTTCAGTCTCTAAATCAACACATTATTATTAATGATAATATATTCGTTTTCGAAACAACAACCTGATTTCCCATACAATGGCAATATATCTAACGAGGTCAACGGGATAGGTATATAATACAATGTCAAGTGATTGCAGTATCTATCCTGTCCCATAGTAATATTTTACCAACTGTTCAAATAATGTCACTGGATTATTAGATGATCTATCAATGGGTTTCAAGTGGACCCCTAACTTATTATCATCGACTTACCTGTAATGTCAAATATGCAAATATTATAAACCAAAGGTTAAAAAGGAAATATACCTTATTTCCTTTCTTTGAAAAGACAACACATAAACGATTTTAATTCATTATTGCGTAAGACACCCCCTCCCCCCCTACATTGACCAA
The DNA here is from genome assembly GCA_946902895.1 of Fragum fragum. Lineage (NCBI taxonomy): Eukaryota > Metazoa > Mollusca > Bivalvia > Cardiida > Cardiidae > Fragum > Fragum fragum. The sequence goes on along the minus strand of OX336378.1, from coordinate 37,897,774 downwards.
ATGGGCAATGTACGTAATCTTAACCCATTACTAGACGACAAATTTTTAGACTGGTTCGAATTGAAAGAAATTGCAAAAGACATTTCAACCTGTGATAACGTTGGAAAATAAGTACACTAAAAGGATTGGAAACGGAATCAGAAAATGAGACATTGTTAGTTACAAGTAATTTCTCCTATTCCAACAAACTTTTCCGTGATCGTATAACTTCGTTGCGGCAGAAAGTGTTATTTGTGGTAATGAACAAGTAAAAATGGAGATAAGTTCATAAGACGACTTTCCGACCGAAATCTAGCTTTGAATATTTTTTTTTTTTGGGGGGGGGGGGTCCAATGAGTCTATAGTCATTGGTTATGAGTGCCAATTTGCCAAAATACTAATAAGAAATACGAGTTTCAAAATATAAGATTTAAATTTTCTGACTAAATTGAAAATGGCTGAAAGCAAAACAAAAATAAAAAGTTTCAACGAGAAATATTGTGTGTGACAGAGCAGACATAGTTTACTAAAAAAGAAATTAGCTCAAAATCGATCGAATGGGGTTTATCGCCACTGTTAACAGTATTTCAGTCATATCGTGGCGGGTGAATCACCTAACCATTTCTCACACCAGTACTTATACCACTATATCCTTTCCGAGCCCCGACTGCTAATCTCACAAAGGTTTACGTTGATCGACCCGTTGGTGGGAGACGAATGTCAGAAAGGACATATGCCATGACAGGGGATCGAACCCTTGACCTCAGATAGAGGGTCTGACGCGCTACCGTTGCGCTATGGTCGCAGCCTACTTAGTTTATGAAACAAAAAAGTGTAAGCATATTTTGGTAGTTCACAGTCCTGTTAATGGCCACTTTTCGTATGACATGGCAAACTCTGTACTATTAGATTTGCATGTTAGAAATGCGTTTTATTCCCCAGCAAGACGGAATTTATTTCATTATTTCAGAAAATGTCGCCTGAATACAAAATACAGAAATCCAGACTCGAATTATGACTAACTGAATTGAGTTAAACCCTTTTCCTTCACTATTACTGACTTTAACATCCTGACTTTCACATCCCTTAGATATTATTTTAAAAAAACACTATGAAAAAGGAATAAAATTCATTACTTCAAGCCACATTTGGTTTAGCACAATGTTTTTTCACCTTAAAAGTTTTCTTTTTTGAAAAAAAATCCACCGCCAGGTTGGCCAGTCTATCATTTCGCCTTCTTAGGGCAAACATTAATTATGTCTTAAATATAATGTTCAGTTGCAGAAAAAAGATATTAGTCTCGATTAAACATCTCCCGAGTCTGTTCCAGCGGGCCTCAGTCAACGAATCAATCGACCAATCAAATCATTAATTTTAACCGGAACTGAGTTTCGAACTCCGACATAAGCCGACATATACTGAAAGCATATTTTTTGCTTGGTAGACTTAAACTTCGCAACTAAAGCTAATTCAAGCTGCATCTAAGGCGTTTAGGTCATTAGCTAACCATTTTACTTGCTCGTTACATGTTACTGGACCATAAACTTTCCAAAACAATACCGTTTATTATCGAAGTGGAACTTCCTGTAAGAGCTCAGTTGGCAGGGCAAGCGCTCCGGGTATTGACGGATAGTTAGTCCCGCCCACTGAACCCCTGACAATTAAATTTGTCTGAGGTTATAAACGGTTTGATGTCTGTGAAATATGTAGCCCATAAGGTAGTTACGAAGTCAAATCGACTAATCAACAAAAATGTTTCACATAAACATCGTCGGAGTCCAAATGAAATGAATGATTTGAACAATCAATCGATGATAATTATGGTTTACAGCCTTTACCCGTCGACCCCACAAGTACCCACAGCATAGAGGTTGGACCCATTCCCGTGATTCCCACACGAGAAAATCTTAGACTGGTCCGATTTGAAAGAAAGTGCATACGATATTTTCTAGTTGATGAAATTTAGAAATCTTTGCATTTTTGGGTAGAAAATATTGTGGATAATGACGTAATTTCTTGTTACAATCAATTTCTTCATTTTCGACAATGTTTTCCTTAGTCTTTTCTTGGAGGGGTGTAATAAAGCGTCGTTGTGTGGGAATTGGTTGATTTGTCACCTCTTCCGTTTTCTCTGCCTCTCTGGTGGTTTTCAGGGTAGCAGTCGCACTTAGATGACTGTGCGTTACTCCATTAGTCATTCAAGGAGTACTAAATTTATCAAAAAACGGGCTTTCTGATTGGTTGATATAAATATTCATAACTCCATGAACAAAATATTGAGTACGCAGAGAATATTTTTTGTTTTCATGGAGGTATGAACCGAAAAACCTAATCACACTTATGTATGAATCCGCTTCGCGTATTCATACAGTGTGATTAGGTTTTTCGGTTCAAACCTCCATGAAAACAAAAAATGATCTCTTCATCTCTTAAATAACCGCCGACTTTTGTATAAGCGTTGTGTAATAAAACATTTTAAGTGTCTAACTTCATACAGGGACTTACTTTAGTTTTGTTCTGATCCCACGAAGTGCACAAACAGATTTTATGCACAAGACAACAATAAATTGGAGAGTACGTGTGTGTGTCTGTTTGCGTACGTGTGTTCGAGAGAGGGAGAGGGGGAGAAAGAGAGAGAAATAAGAGGGAGGGACAGAAAGATAAAGGGAAAGAAGCAGAGGGGGGGTATATGTATATACTCAATTCCTCCACTCTCTGAAATGAGTTCACTGTTGTTGTTGTTGTTGTTTTTTGTTGTTGTTGTTTGTTTTTTGTTTGTTTTGTTGTTGTTGTTGTTTTTTTTTTTTTTTTTTTTTTTTTTTTAATTTTGTTTTTCGTTTTTCTAGATTTCGCCATTTGTTAAGGGTTAAAAGAGGCAAATCTAATTGTACAAATTTCGGCTTTAAAGAGCTCTCGTCTGTAACCTAATTGAAGATATTTTACAAATCTCCAGGTCTAATAAATTTGAATTACAATCGACATCTCGAGTGTCTCGGAGCAAATTTAACCCCTTACCTTAACCCGAACATCAACCAGACTTTAGCAAAACTACAAATTAACGGTTTGCTGACAACGCACACTCTGGTCCAACAAGAAGTTCCACTTAGACATTATTTTGCAAGATTTAACCTTTCTTATACAAACCCGGGATTTTTCGTCACTGTGATTTTATATCTGAGAAAATGTTGTGGACAAAGAAGAAATTGCTTGTAACAAGCAGTTTCTACTTTTCTCACAATATTTTCTACCACATAGGACGGTTTAATTTCAAAATGCATCCAAATATTATTGTCGTCTGCAACCAATTTCAATTTTGACTAGTGTTAAATTTAAAAAAAAAAGAAAACACGCACACACAGGAAAGGGTTAAGGATAGTAATATGTGACAAAAAAAGTTTTAAAAAATGTTTGTGTCCTCATCGCCGTAATTACAGCTAGAATAAGCAGTATTTACGACGTTTAAGTCGCCAAACCCAGAAAATGTTTCACATAATTATCAGCATATGTCGAAGTCTAAAGTTCACTTCCGCTCTAAATAAACGATTTGGTTGATCGTTTGATTCTTTGACTGACAAACGCTATCTGACAATTTGAAATAATCACCGACAATGGTTTATTCGTTATTGACTACTTTTCATGACAAATTCAATATAAACAACTAAAATAAATGCAATTCGACCAAATAAAACTACGTCGAAAAGGATCTATTCACACTAAAGGGTTGAATTCCAACCCGAAATGTATAGAGACAATGTTCGATCTATATGAAAGCCTAGAGGTGAAATTTCATTAACTTGTCCAATAGATTGCGGCAATAAAACTTGGGGAAATTAGCCATAAACTATGCGGGCTCGTTATGTGTGAATCTTGATGAAACTTAATCTATGCAACCAGCAATTTCCCAATGGAGTTATAAAACTTATCAAGTGTAAGAGTTGGTTGACAGACAATTTTCTCTTTCTTCGACAACGATCCAAACTTTCTGAATTGATAGCAGTATTTTTACCTCTCTTCGTTATCACTTGGTGACCAAAACCTTGTACTGCAGCATGCAAGGCTGGTGGCGTTGTCTGCGCATGTCATATTCTCCGAAGATTGACCTGTCTTCGGGACCGTATCACTTATCCAGATTGGGATAAATATTACTACGTCGTACGCATAACTCCATAATATATCGCCAAAAAGTAGCAAGTGGATAATTGCAATAAAAACTACAATTGTGGAGAAATCAAACTTAATTGTCACCCCAAATTAATTAGAAAAATAATTATTTTAAATTGCGAAAGTATTCATGTCTTACCTGTGATCAAAGAAAAGGCACCAAGAATATGAAGCGTGCATTTTATGGGCGCGGACATTTTGAATGTAGTTCGATTGAAGCGGCCGACTTGTCACGAATGACACTACCCAGAATGCTCAAATTAGATAGGCCAGTATTTGAAAAATGCCACCTATCGGAAGATAACGAGGCTGGTGGTGCTAGGTTTAAGATTCCCAGTGATGGTTATGTTTATGGAGATGGAGAGGAAGAGAATAGTTTTTGTTTTCATGGAGGTACGAAACGAAAAACTTGATCATACTGAATGAATACGCGAATGTTACGAAAAACCTAATCACACTTATGTATGAATCTGCTTCGCGTATACATATATAAGAGTGATTAGTTTTTTCGTTTCATATCCTCATAAAAACAAAACTATTCTCTTCGACTCTCGTTTATGGATCTATTTTGTACGTTATCATAAAAGATAGCTGTATGCTCAAAATTTTGTTCAAGGAGGTATGAATATTATTTTTCGGCCAATCAGAACGTTCGTTTTTGATAGAAAAGGCTAAAAGTAAAAATATTTCTGAACATCAGCCTAATTGCATCCAGCAGTTAACCTCTGAAATTGATCTAAATCTTGTGTAAATCTGACATCGAAACTTTCAATTTTTTGGTAAACTTTCTAGAGTAAGTTTCTGGTTTCTTCTTTCGTGTTATTTAACCCTTTCCTACACAACAAACATTTAGACTGGTCCACATTGAAAGAACTGCGGACGACAATTCCAAATTGTTGGAATTTTATCATTTTTGTCTTTTTTTCAAATGGCTAATCAAATTATTCATTCAGACCTGAAGTGAATGTTGTAGTTACTCTGTTTATGTTGTCAACCACCTATATGTCTTTTATTTTAACATTCATGGCAACACATTTTACATTATTAACAAGTCGACTTGCCATGACGGAGGTCAATGAACGTGGCAAGCGATCCGTCAATTAACCATGATGTTTTCTATATCGCTCACCTGAGCGCCGTGTTTAGGCAATGTTACGTGCGGAAATTCGAAAGCCCTTTGCTCTATGAATTGACAGTCTGGAAGGAGAAGATTTATAAGCTTGTTTTGGGTTTTTATCATGACAATTATAGTTCTTCATAGATTTAACCCATTCCAACACGGCAAAATTTTAGACTGGTCCAAATTGAAAGAAGCTGCAGACGACAATTTCAAGTTGATGGAATTTTAAATTTTTTCTTCTTTTTTGATAGAAAACATTGTGGAAAATGAAGAAATTGCTTGATACAAGCAATTTCTTTATTATCCACAATGTTTTCTAAAGTTTTTTTTCCTGTGGGGCCTAAAAAGGAGGGATTGAGTTGGAATGGGTTAAACGTTTTGGACGTTTTGAAAGAATAGTCAAAACTAGAAGGATCAGTTCATGGAGATTTGGTTGGAATTTGATGGTATATTTAGTAAGATTGGATTTTTTCTATTTTATAACTTGAGGCGGACGGACAAATAGATCGGCAATGGAAGAATGTTGAACAACAACTCATCCCGAGCACAAGGCTAAACTAAGTGAAATGTTTCAGAACAAATCATCTTTATGTCAAAAGCTTGTTCAACCCACAGCAGTGTTCTTGTATAAATTCGAAACAATTCAGGAATGTTACTAACAAGCAATAAACAACATTTGTTGTTTTCCGCACAATACGTTTTCCACAGAGAATTAATGCATTCTGATGGGGGACTAGTTTTTTGCTTCCGTCTGGTCGAAATCGAAGCCAAATAGGTTCGCTGCGCGCCAAAATAGATAACTTGAAAAATGTATGAAAACTTTGAGTCGTCCAAGTTTTCGATTTTTTGTGCACTAACGAACAAAACAGATACTAATTGGCTTTTCCGTGTTACAGTCGGGGACCTTAGGAAATCGGCATAAACGTCATCTCTATCGTATTTTACCAATTATCTCACAACCCGCATTTTAACGTAACAAAAGAAATAAAGTTGAATACGTTGTAGAAAAAATGCGGGAAATGGAGAATATAAATTAAGATGAGTAATTTCTCCATTTCTCAAAATAATTTCCCCAATATTTTGCACAAATTATTTTTTCATTCGCCTGAAATATTTTTAAATTTCTACCAGTCCGGGGTTTTTTTTTGTTTTTTTTTTTTTTTTTAATTACGCATAAACGTTGATCATTCTAATTAAGTATTTTAAATGGTCCACGTTTTATGTCATTTCGTTATTGATAATCTATCTGACCAAAACCTTCCTCCAAACTGCATTTAAGTTGTGACTTGATAAACATTGTTTCGAACAATGCTATTATAGATTCACCTTACTTATATCAAACTTATGAAACCCTAAATTAGACAAAGTCTGCAGTTGGAGGAAGGGTACACTTAACCCATTCCCACATAATGACGCTTTTTGATACCCCTCAAGAAAATAAACTTTGTAAAACATTGTGGAAAATGGAGAAATTGATTGTCACGAGAAATTTCTTCATTATCCACAATGGTTTCTAACCAGAAAGTTGAAAAAATCTAAAATTCCATAAACATTTAGTTACCATCTGCGACTCCTTTCCTCTTGAGCCAGTCTAAAATTTTGTCGTCCGGTAATGGGTTTGATATCATAACTACAGCCTTTTTGAGCTATACATGCAGCTACAATATTTTTGTCGCCCATTACGACATAAATATGTCCGCCAACAATAACTGTCCCTCTTTCAAACCTTAGCATTCGTTATTCCTTTCCTTTCATTCTCACGCTTTTTGACGCCATCACAAAAATATATTTAGAAAATATAGTGGAAATGAAGAAATTGCTTTTGAAAACAAATTTCTTCGGTGTCATTAATATTTTCTATCCTAAATCACAAATATATAAAAATATCACCAACTTCAAATTGTCGTCTGCAGTTTCTTGTAAGTTGGACCAGTCCAAAATTTGCTGTGTGGTTACGAGTTTTGAAGGAAAATGGACTAAAAACCGGAGTTAGATTCATCCTTGAATAGTAATGAAAATATAGACAAGAAACTGTAATTATTTCGAAATGTTTCAATGCAGATCAGCTTGTTTTCAAAGGCGCCTTCTGGTCTGGTTCGACACTTCTTCAAATCAACGTTTGCCCCTTTCACACATTTACATTTCTTAACCCATTACCACACAAAGATGCTTTTTGACGCTTCCTAGCAATATGATGAGAGAAAACTTTGTGGGGAAATAAGAAATTGCTTGTCAATTTTTCACAATATTTCCTACCCTTTCTAGCACATATTTTTCAATTTTAGCGCAATTTGTACTTTCGTCTGTAACTTCTTTCAATTAGGACCAGCCTAAAATTTGTCCTCTGGTAATGGGTTAAAATAAATAAGGCAAGAGGTGAATAACCTTTGAAAATTGGACAAAGGGTAGGAACAAAAAACAAATGAAAGTGACCACTCACCATTTGTGTCGTTTGATTTGGTCCACTGATAAAATCTTTCATCGTCTCCATGTTTCCACTTTCCTTTTTTCACATTCAATTTAACGAAATAATGAGGCTAATAAAGATTTAAAAATGGTCACAGCTGGTTGTTTCTTTCACCAACCTGACCGCTGTGATGATAAATGTCCGTCATACAGCCTTTGCCTGTTTCATAAATATCTCGACGCTGTTCGACCAAAACCTCGTAACTACAGCTTAGAATAAGCTGTAGTTACGAGGTTTCGGTCGAACGCCGACGAACTGTCTTTTCTTCAGAAATTGAGATTTCTGTCATGATAATGAATGCAAACACACACCTTTTTTGCCGAAGTTAAATCGAAATTTTGCGCCATCCTTGAATATCCATTACATCGGTTCGAATTAAAACAATTCAAATATAACTTTAAAATGTTTCAGCTAAGATATCGTTGTTCGAGGTCTGAACATCCACGGTAAAAAAGAACACATTTCTAAGGCTCCCTAAAATTTTCAAATTACAGTAAGACTCTTAATCAGCAACCACCCTGGGGGGGGGGGGGGTCTAACAGTGGTTTATTAAGAATGGTCGTTTAACACATTACCAGAAAACGACGATTTCTGGCGTCCTGGAGAAATACAATCATTGAAAACTTCTTTGAATGTGGAACAGTCTAAAATTTTGTTGTCTAAGAAAGGGTTAATATACTTTTTATCCATGTATGAAGGAAAAATTCCATTGAATACATAAAGTGTTACAAAATTCCCATTTAAACCTATGTTTGAGAACTCACTAGATTCGTCTCATTGGGTGAATTCTGATGAGTTCGTACTTCATATGATTTAGTTAAGATAGTGCTTTGTTTCCCTAACAAATACCCCCACTTTGAAGATATTTGGCTGTTGGATGATAAAAAAGAGTGAATGGAAGTGATCGCTTAACCCATTCCCACACAAGCCCTCCTTTTTACGCCTCTCATGAAAAAACTTTGGAAAACATTGCGGAAAATGAAGAAATTGCTTGTATCAAGCAATTTCTTCATTATCCACAATGTTTTCTATCAAAAAAGGCAAAGAAAATTTAAATTCCACCAACTTGAAAATATTGTCTGCAGCTTCTTTCAATTTTGGACCAGTCTAATATGTTATTGAGTTGGAATGGGCTAACAGGGGAGGTCGATTGAGCAAGATTGGCTACATGAGCAGTATTACCAATTAACGGATCGCTCACCACGCCCACTGACCTCCAACAGGATATTCTTGAGCAAAAGTACAATACAAACACTTGTGAAATATCCCTTCACTGCATGTAAATCAATTTATTGTGTACAATGTACCTATAAGATATGTGGATTAAAATCTGGCTATCAAATACAACTCGACAGAAAAAAATCAATATTCGGCGTGTACCAAAAAACCGTATTAGTCGAGTACCGTTAAACACGGACTACTATTTTGTATATTGACGTTCCGGTTTTTTTGGGTTTTTTTTTCCGGAAAGTTGGTTAATTCTCAATCACTTAAGAGAATTTTCTTAATGCCATCTCCTAAAATGTATATAATAAAAGGAATATCACAACAGTGTGTTTTTCTATTTGTTGTTATGGTGTTCTCGAATCATGTGTAGGTATTTTTTATTGGATTCGACCTTCGGTCTCATCCAATAAAAAATACCTACACACGATTCTCGAACACGATAACAATAAATAGAAAAAGACACTGTTGTAATATTCCCTATGTGAAACAGAAATGATAAGTGGATAAACGGTTTTGCTCCAAAGCATCGTAACTGCTATACATTGTATTGACACTTATATTTTTTGCTCTAGCTCTTCGATATAAACATGTTCGACAATTTGGTTAGGTTGAAAAATAAAAGACCTCTCTGACCGATTCTAGACATCTTGTTTCAATAATACAACACACGGGAGAGAATCAAAATTTCAGAGGCGAATGATTTCTAAGTTTTATCCGATTTGGGCGAAGAAATAAATAAACCTGGAATGAAATAAAACAGTGTGTTAATTAAAGTCCTAGTAATACTTGGATAATTTAATCCATTACAAGACGACAGAATTTTAGACTGGTCCATATTGAAAGAAGTTGACACAACATTTTAAAAGTTATGAAATTTTATATTTTCTTTTCAATTTTTTGTGTTACAAGCATTGTGTAAAATGAATAAATTCTTGTAACAAGCATTTCCTGCATTTTGCATAATATTTTCGAAATAGTTTTTCTTGAAGGGCGTCACAAATCGTCATTGTGTGGTAACAAGCATTTTCTGTATTTAACATAATATTTTCCAAATAGTTTTGCACGAAGGGCGTCAAAATCGTCATTGTGTGGGAATGGGTTAACGCAAAAATCAACAATACTATAGAATGACACTTCATTTGACTGTCGGTGTTAAATTCAATTTTATCAGACTTTTTATTAAACGTTCAGTCCAAACACTTAATGTTAATTTGTCATACAAATTTCTTTGTTATTTGGCATTTACGAGTCGCAATGAGACTGAAATATTAAAACCTTTCGACAATTTACCAATCGATGGCCCCGCCCACTTCCACCAGAGCCCCGCCCATTGTCTCCGATAGGAAGTACCACTTCGATTTCAAACGGCGTTATTCTGTAAAGTTTACAGCCAGTAGCATGTTACAAGAAAGTGGAATAGTTGGTTGGCGACCTAAACGTCGTAGCTACAGCTTGTACAAGCTGTAGTTACGCCGTTTAGATCGTCAAACCAACAGAATTGTTTACATAAATGGCGACCAATGTTGGAGTTCAAATCTATATTCCGGCTTGAATGAATGGTTTGATTGGTCGATTCCTCGCATCACACGAGTACGTAAAATGGCCATACAGATTCGAACAATACCTAGGCTATGGAATATTGTAAAATGGGTGCATATAAGCGGACAATGCATGGGTCAGTCGTGTCTCTGCATATATGGTTATCTAATTGTTCCTTAAATGTTTTTTGGATACTTTTTATTGCTATAATTGGGCTTCCTGAAATAAATTACTTGAACGTAAAAAATGCAGCCATAGAGGATAGTAAAAGCTCGACAACGGAGATCTTTCAATGATTTTGCGGTTAAGGTCAGGGAAGTTTTGTCTAGGTTTTAGGTTGCCCTACAAAATCCGTCCATGTGAGAATGATAAAATGACATTTAAAGTTTGAATAACAATAGAGCCAGGCTGCCGAGTGTTTGGAATAACATTGACGTGAAGTTATTAAACAAATCACTAACGTGACTCACGAGACACTTAGTAAAGTAACACAACAACGAAAAATTCGGTTGTTAGATTAAACATTTTTTATCGAAATATAGTAATTAATTCATTTTTATATAGAATATTCGTTCGATGTTGTTGTGGTTGTTGTATTTTTGTTTGGGGGGATTCATTTATTTCAGTAACCATAAAGGTAAAGTGAATGTACTATGCGGAAAGTTAGTGAAAGGGGTCCGATCTAGCACAGGCCAACAAAGGTTAACCCACTACCATACCACAAAATCTTAGGGTAGTCCAAATTCAAAGAAGATGCAGACAACAATTCTAAGTTGATGAAATCCTGAAAGTCTCTGTCTTTTGAGGTAGAAAACATTATGGGGAGTGATGAAATTGCTTGTAACAAGCAATTTCTTTATTAACCTCATGTTTTCTAAAGCTTTCATATTGAGGGATGTTTTAAAGCGTCATTGTGAGGGAATGGGTTAATATAAAGTCAGATGGAAAGACAATTACGCTTTTAGAAAATATGATGAAAGCTAAGTTTCAATCCAGGCGAGCCTGCAAACATCAGATCAGTCTGACCTGCGTCGACACTTTTCGTCCTTCGGAGATGACTCCATTTCGCCATTCAGGACAATTTATAGGGGTGTATCTGGGGATTTTGAAAAATTTACGCACCTAAACGCCTGCATGATTTACATTAACATATCGCTTGCCCCCGCCCACCGAGCCCCGATAGAAATTCCATTTCGATATAAAACGACGTTTCCTGTTTGGTGTTTTTGCAAACATTATGATTAGTATTATGTAACATAAAAAGAAAATGACTATCCGGCTATCTAAACGTCGTAACTACAGCTTGAATAAACTGTGGTTACAACGTTTGGGTCGCCGAATCAATAAAATGCTTATCTTAAATATCGGCCAATTCAAAGTTTACCTCCGGTCTAAGTGTATGACCTGACTGGCCTAACGATTTTTTAAGCGTCAAACAAATGATAGATTGATCCTTCTTTCAAATCGAAAATTAAGTTTAAACACAGGAATTGAAATTTTCATTGGATGTCGTAAGTACATCTTAGCGGAAGCTACGACGTTTAGGTCGCCAACAAACCATTTCAATTTTTTTTTCATTTATTTATTTATTCATTTAGATATTTATTCATTTAATTATTTATGTGTTTATTACATGTTACTGGCTATAAATTTTGCAGTTTGGCGCCGTTTAATATCGAAGTCGACCTTCCTTTCAGAGTCCTTTAAAAAAGACTAATGGGTAATAAATGATTAATGAAATGCCACAAAATCAAAGAAAATTGAGAAATTGAGAAAAACGCAACTTTGAAGAAATATATGTGTTTTCATCTCAACTTATATCGCAATCTATAATTAATAATCACAAAATGGATAAACTTATAAACCTTAACAGCTGCGCTGTAATAAACACATCTGTCAAAATCATAAATATCAAAGTTGAAAAGCTTTCTTAGCTACGCCTTTTTGATAGACCATAACTTACTGATACTTTCAATCAATTTCGATCTTTTATATACGTTGTCTCTGTAATATTTGAATTAATTCCTATTTAGATATTATTATTTTTATTATTCTGAGAAAGAGAAATAGACCACACACGTGAAAATGGAAAAGTACCTTGGTTGATTTGAGCAAATCGAAGAGACTAAAAACGTAGAATATTATCCCTTTTAAAGGGTTGTTTTAATATTGTTGTTTTGGACTTTATGTCTTGTAAAGTTGAACTGAAACATCGGCGAGAAAAGGAGAAAATGCCATCATTGTGTAGTTCGTCTGTCGACAAATACTTGAATCGATATTATTTTCGGAAGAGGAACATTTTGATATAAAGTCTCGTCCCTGATAAGACTGTTGAAAGTTTCCGGGTTCGCAATTTTTTGCTTTAATAGAATTACAAAAGGTAGAGTGAACAATCTTACTTGCCTTACATTCATTTTCGAAATACTGAATTTGATCGACTTGAGATCATTCCAATCTCCGTTATGTATATTTGTGACCATCAGGGGAAAAAGAATATCCTGGCAAGGGCGAAAAGTGTCGATTCTTGTCAGACTGCGCAGATAGCCAGACCGTGAATTATCGATCTTTGGCGACTTTCTTATTCTATAATGATCATTTTACCTAAATATTTATATTTAACTGTTCTCGCATTGTGATCTCTAGTTGACCTCTGCTAAATGCAAACATTTTTCAAGTATTTGTTTTAAGAAACACCTTGGGTCCCCTTTCGCACAAGGATCACATTTGTTTCGCGTACCCCTTTTGAGATTGTCATCTCCATTTCAGAGCTATCCATTTTTTAATAAATCTTCTAGAAACATAAGCAATAAATCCAATTTGAACGAATCTCGCCCTTCCGGATGATAAAATGTTATCATTTACTGAAAAAATACACGCCCCTCGCCAGGTTCTTCCAAAATACTCTACCCGAGCCGCTTACATACTCTATATATTTCTCACTTTCTAGTTTCGTCGTTCCTTCAGTCTTGAACGCGAATAAATTGATAATTTTTCAAATCTTTCAAGGAAAGCGGTCGCCTTTGAAATGGAAAAAGATGTGTGGTTGACGTACGATCAAAACCTCGTAAAACAATCTGATCAGGCTGTAGTTATGATGCTTTGGGCGTCCATTAACGATATCTTATTCAAATATAATTATTTGATATTTAACCAAAACCACGATGTCAGTGTCGTTTCAGTCTCAAGTAAAGATAAAATCCTCTCTAGGCGACCAAAACCTTGTAAATGCAGTTAGATTAAGACAAATCTACGAGATTTTGGCCAGTATTTGGGCAAGTATTTCCTCATTTTTCCGTTTTCTATTTTCCTGGTGTTAGGAAAACCTATGATTATGCCCAAAATGAACAAAATTTGAAGTTGATATATTTCTAAAACAGTTTACTTTGTTTTAACCAGGTGGGAAGCCCGATGGAAGCCTTTGTGGCATTGGTTTCTTCATAAATCATGTAATCGAAGACAAAAAGAAAGTAAAAGAAAGACACAAAGAAAGACACACACACAAAAAAAGCAAAAGGGGGAGATAAAAACGATCAAGAAATTAAAGAAAGAAACAGAGAAAACGACGTACAATACACAAATGGACATAAACAGGGGACTTGATATGTAAGGAAATATTGGAAATGAATGAAGGAGGTTAACGAAAAAAATGGAAGAAGAAAAGGAGGTAAGACATAATTAAGAGATGAAGAGAATATTTTTTGTTTTCATGGAGGTATGAACCGAAAAACCTAATCACACAATGTATGAATACGCGAAGCGGATTCATACATTGTGTGATTAGGTTTTTCGGTTCATACCTCCATGAAAACAAAAAAATATTATCTTCATTTCTTATAATTTAATAGCATCGAGCAAAAAATGCAACAACTTAACAAATTTTGATACCTTTTTGTAGTGAACTATTTTGTGCGGAAGCATTCAAAATGGCTGTGTACTCAAAATTTTGTTCATGGAGTTATGAATTAAGTTTTTCGACCAATCAGATCGCTCGTTTTTGATAGACGAAACTAACAATTAAATTATATGAGAAATGATTTAAGTAGATAATGCCGTAGTTCACGTAATGTTTGAAAATGGATGGGAAAAGAAGAAAATGCTGAAAACTACAATGTTTTCCACAAACCTTTTACGTAAAGTTCGCCGACAACACGTATTTCAACGTAGAACTTGCCCTTGCTACGCCCTGCAAACATTGTTCTGCTAGTATTGTTCTGCTTTGAAAGTTTCACGGGGCACAGTCATAAGTGGTCAGTAGGCAACCAAAACCACGTAAAAAAACGTTGACTAAGCTATAGTTATGAGGTTTTTGTATCTTCTCGACGGAATGTAAATGTCATCTTCCCGTGACAAGGGAAACAACTCAAACTAGAAAAATTTTCCCGATAGATGCGAAGCTGTTGTTAATTTCAAACAATTATTAATAATAAATTGTATATTTTCGAGTAAAAATTCGTAAATTCTTTCCCGGCTTCCTTCAATAAAGAATTTTCAAAAATAGCGCTCTCCTTTTATGAATGTAAAACAAGACTTTAAATGATTAATCCATTACCAAACAACACAACTTCAGATGGGTCAAATTCAAATAAATTGCAGGCAACAATTTTCAGTCGATAGAAATTAGAACATTTTTGTCCTTTCAGATAGATAAGGATTGTGGATAATGAAGAAATCTCTCGTACAGAAAGCAATTTTGTTCATTTTCGGCAACGTTTTTCAGGTGTTGTTGTTGTTGTTGTTGTTTTGGTAACAGGCGTCAAAAAGCGGGACTGTGTGTAAAAATGATTTAAGGGGCACCCATTTCTAGACCGGATCTCGTCGTAGACCCGAGCACTTCAACGCCGATTGTTTCCGAAATGAAAGTAGAGGTTATGAAATCAGACAGAAAACTATGGTGTGGGTACTCATTAGAATCGATCAGAGGAAACGATTTTGATGAGTAATCAAAAATCATATTGGATACCGTCAGTGCGCGAGCAAAATGGCGTAAATAATAAAGCAGACGATATGAATAAAAACTAAATACATGTAAATCTGAATAAATTATTACCCTGGGCTATGAAAGCTGTAAAATCTTTCTTACAACTTTCTATTTGGAAACTCTTTTTTTTACATTCAATCAAAATCAAACGGTAAAATTGTTGTTAGCTTGGCACAAGAAGTGAATTTTTTGTGACCCGCCTTGCCAAATGAGGGAAAACCTGTATATTTAATGGCAATATTTTAATTATAGTTTCGTTCATGAAAATTTCTGTATTTTGGTTGGTAGACAAAAATTGTTTCATAAATCCATGAACAAAATTTTGAAGAGGGGTGACATTTTTTACATTGTACTATATTGAACACGAATTTCTTCCATATAAAATGGTTGTAAACTAATACAATATTTGCTGAATTTCGCATTTTTCGTAAGGTCTATGCATTAGTATGATCGATTTATGGGTAATAGAGATATTTTTTCCAGTTTTCATGGAGATGTGACACTAAATACCAAACAACACATATGTATAAAAGCGAGCTTCACACAGTGGAGTTATAATTTTAGTTTCATATCCACAGGAAAGCAAAATAAAAATGAATTTGTATCTCTTAAATGAAAATGAGCCTATGCGTGACATTTCCAATCATTTCGCATGTGCGTGACTCGCACACATTGAGCACCCTGGGCAGCCTTTCGGGGCAATCAGAATATTCGCTGATTGTTTACAGAAGCTTTGAGCTAGTATCTATCTACAGAGCGCAGAGTGAAGACTCTGATCGGACTGTGTGGAAGCACAGGCTGATCTGAGTCCTTACTTGGTGCATATGTGTAATGGTTGGAAATGTCATGCATGCGCTCAAATGATATCGGGTCTAGCTCAGGTTGTTGAGGAAAGGAATAGCTGGTAGATCGCTGGCCGAACAACAGACTTCGTTGGCCACATCCATTAAACCATTAAAGTCCGACAGGGAGTTCCAATTCGATACTAAAAGAATTATTTTGCAAAGATTATGGCCGTTAAAATGTAACAAAATATTAAATGGTTGGTTGGCTACTAAAACATCGTAAATACAGATTGAACAATATCGATTTGTAACGGAGATTGACTACTCTAAATAAAAAAAATTATCCTTAAACCTAAACGTTTTTAACACAATTTGTGAATTTTGACATGCTTTAGACAATCTATTTTAACTCTATTACCCATAATGGAATAATAAAAAACGACTTGTACTTATTGTTTATAAAATAAATTTAAAAAAATCCAAAAAACTGATACTTTTGATTTCATTTCTTACACACGTATTAAAATTCAAATCAGTTTAACCCTTGTCATGCTGAACCCGGAATATTCCGGTTTTGGCAGGAGGTGTAGACTAAGATCAGACTGCACTTATGTGCAGGCTGATCTTAGTCTACACCTCCTGCTTATACTTTTCCTGCCAGAGTTGTTTATGAAGTTGATTTCTAAAATAAATATTGATTTTTGAAAAACAAGTTCTATCAGTGCTTTCAGCCCTTTGATTTGACAGCAATTCAGTAAGGTAATTTATACAGCATGACAAGGGTTAAGGTATATAACAGTGTATGTAAAACTTATTGACGGATCGCCGCAGCCAATTAAATGAAGATGACCAATCAAATCATTCATTTAGACGTGAACTTTGAAATCCCGCATTCATGTTGAGCATTTTGTTGGGATTGATATTAATGACAGGTGATTGCAAAAGCTGACCACCGCCAATACTTATGGCGATCTCTCTTCTCCCCCCTATTTCAATGTAACTAGAAAGATACAAGGAACCCTCCAAAACCCAACGAAAGGGACCTACCTTGAACTCCGAAAAACAAACATTTGGTTTGATCAGAGGAGCGAGGTCAATAAGAAATAGTTTCTTGAAGATAAATTATAGTAAAGAAGAACAAATATTCAAATTTCGGAAAATTTGTCAAGACCGAACAAAAAAAGAACCTAGTCAGTCCGCACATTTGGCGTAGACTGACTTGGATCAATACTTTCACACTTTCCAGGAGGTCCTTTTTCGCCTGACAATTCACATATAATAATTATTATTCCTCGACAATTCTATCGACTTACCCGCCTTTTTTCTCGCCGGTCAGATCCGCACATACTATATACTATCAATGACGAAGCTTTCGCTATTCCCCAAAAAGATCCGATAACAAATTACTCTTTTCAGTAGAACACACCTGAATCTAATCAAATCGTCCACAACAATAAAACTCTGTAATTAAATACTATCTCCAGAAGCTAATCGAATCTCATACGATTCTTTAATAAGCCGTCAAAGCTATAAAACTTTTTCCGTTGAAGCCACAGGTAGAAAGAAGAATATTCTCTAATCCGGTAATGAAATTTTCACAATATTCAAGCAAGCCCTAGACGGTGCCACAAATAATACGCGGAACTCGCGCGAAATTCCAATAATATCATTGGTAAATTGAGTCGTGGGGTAATTTGCATAATTTGGTTCCCAATAACGAGGCGTATTGTATGATCGTAGAGCTACCTAAATGATGACGATCGTAACCTCGTAAGGTGAATATGTATCGTTTGTTTGAGTATAAGATTGATTTTCTTTTAATGAGTGAACAACAATATTTATATTTGAAGTTAATTATATCTTTTGTTGTTCAGAAAATGAAAGATTTATCGGACTTACACGAAAACAAATCAAAATAGTTTTTTTTTCCAAACTCTCTCACAGCGCACGTGTATTACATTATGACGTCATCAGTGCCTTCGGTCCCGCTAATATGACGTTTAGTAGCTCGGAATGAACAGAAGCTTGGTCAAATCTATCAAAATTGTGATTTTATCATTTTGATGATTTCAACATTTTTTCGGCAAAATTATCAAGAGATAACCAACTACGAAATCTCGAAAATCTACTGGAAAGCAGTAAAGAAGCTTTCATAACCTTATGGAAACCCCACTATTACACCTTTCACTAAGATATCGGTAGATATAAATTCCAAGTTAAATTTTAACTCCTAAACTACAGTTGGAAGTGACGCTGAATGTGACACAATGTAAAAGATTTCTACTACTACCATTTAGAAATCTCTCCTAGGGAGGTATCCATGTTTCTGAAACTTAGATAAGAAAAAAAAATCCTAAAATGCCAATTGCCGAAAATTACGCTCATACGAATACTCAAATATGAGTCACATATTGGCTTCATGGTACCCTGATAGGCTGAAAATGGCTTTTGGTGGATATATAGGAAAGGTTACTTTAGATATCACGGAATTCAGTCGTCGACATCGCATGACCTGTTTTGCATATGGCCCAAGTTAACAAGAGGTAACAAACTAACAAGCTAACCAACTAAATGATGTCACATCAAGTTGTTACCGCAAAGCTACGGTAAGTGTCTAGATCTATATTCATATTAACTCTTACAACAGATTTGGACTAATATTTACTGATCTGATCTTTATGACTCCTGTTGACGAAACGATGGCGATGTTTGAGCGAATTTAAATTGAATGCGGGATTTCAGCGGTTATACGTACCACGTGAATGACCCATATTTCATCGCAACTGTCTAGGCGTAGTCTAAAATAGATTAACAGCCTACGTATGCTTGTAGGGAAATAACCTGGCTTATTTTGATAAACAACCTCTGATTTTCGAAAAACTTCGTATTAGATTGTTGTATTCAAATAGCATATGAGAGGGAATAAAAATA
Source organism: Fragum fragum (assembly GCA_946902895.1). Taxonomy (NCBI): domain Eukaryota; kingdom Metazoa; phylum Mollusca; class Bivalvia; order Cardiida; family Cardiidae; genus Fragum; species Fragum fragum. Next base: position 37,878,587 of record OX336378.1, on the reverse strand, counting down.
ATTAAAACCTGTGAAAAAAACATCTATACATACCTTTCTTTAATCACGCATTAATCAAATCAAGAGTGGGTGTTTTCCACTAAAAGAACTCTAAGAATAGGAATATCTCACCTTCGTAAACAAAGCAAATCTCCGTATTAAGAGAATCGACCTGAAAGGGAATAATTTGATTTTGCATTAATTCCATTATTACGTCATTCCATTTCAAGAACCTTCCGAGAAAACATTGCAAATAAATAACCGACACCTTGCAATTGAAAGTCTTATTTACTTTTCGGCGTCCATCATAGCATCACCGAGAATAACCGAATGGTTTTATGGTATTTTACTTGTTATGTCTATCCACATCCCCCCCCCCTTCAAGAAAATGTTCTTGAAAACAATTTTGAAAATCCCCAGACGTTTTCTGCCCAGGAAAACAAAGAGAGTTAAAACTTCATCAAATTCTCGTCATCAAACTCTTCTATTTTGGACTAGTTTACAGTTGTGTTTTGTAGTAATAGAATGGTTAAAGTTAATGTATTCTGATTAGCTCAAAAATTCGTTGAATACCTTCATGTTTGGAGCTATTTTGTGTGGTTGCGAACAATGTATTGCTTCATAAAAACGGTCTCATTATGTTTGTTATTAAAGAATAAGAAATGGAAACACTTGTTTTCCTTTTCATGAAGGAATGAAACTAAGAAAATCAACCAAACTCCTGTATAAATCCACTTATCGGTTTCTTACAGTGTGATCTGGTTTGGAATAAAAAAATGACTCTTAACTCACGCACACTCAAACTTTTTTGACAACCACAAGGACAAGCATTTTTGGAAAGCAACGTTAAACGGGTTTGAAAGAATTTGCTTGCTACATGCAATTTCTCCACATTCTCCTTTTTTTTAATTTTCGTTTAGTCTTTGCCCCAAGAATGTTAAGTTTTTCATTAGCTTAACGTTTTCATCATAAACGAATTTGGACCAATCTAAAATTCTGTCGTCTGATAATGGTTTAATTAAATGAATAACACATTTCTTTCCGAGCTCTGACTTGTCTTGCGAATAAAGAAATCTAATCAGAACTCTCTCAGTCTCTCTGTCTGTCTCTGTTTCTCTCCCTCTCTCTCGTTCTATCTCGCCGGATAATTCCATATTTGTAATAGCTCGGGGTCATGCATAACGTAGTGCCCGGATGAATAAAGATAGTTCGTTCGTGGTTCGGAAATAATATCGAGATGAACAGGAGTGTCTTCGCCAACTTTCTCTCTTAAAAGTACCAAAGAACCAATTGACCAATCGCGGCTGTCAACCGGCCAATCAACTAATTTATTCAGCCCGGACCTGAGCTTTCAACTCCAACATTGGCGGCCATTTGTGTTAACATTTCTGCTGGTTTGGCGATTTAAACGTCTTAAGCGACTTATTTGAGCTGTAGATACGACGTTTAGTTTGCCAACCAACCGTTTTGGAAACATGCTCCTTGCCATAGTTTTTTCGAAATAACGCGTTTTAAAATGAAAGCCGAACTTCCTGTCGGAGTTAATTGGTTGGTCTAGGGAGTCAGTTGGCGGTGCCAGCGATTGGTCAGTTCTTAAGAACTTTAACATTATATGCCTGAGGATGTTATAAATAAATGTATGGTAAACTTGAAAAATAATCTTCTTCATGAAACTCTTTTTTTCCCTCCCAAACAACGAACTTCGCACATAAACGCATTGCGTGTACAGCTCCAAATTCCGTGTTATAACCCGGTCTAATTAGAAATATTGATCTATAAAGACAGGCGAGGTAATACCATTATTATGACGACACGGCATCTCATTGTCCGTTCCTATTATCAATATGATCTTTTTTCTGTGTTTCTAATGCGATATCATGTAACAGGCTCATTAGAAAGGAAATGTAAATACTTCATTTGGAACTTTATCTGGGAATTTTTCCACCTGTCGTCTTTTATGAAACTTATCCTTTACCAAACAGGACTATTTACGAACCCATCCGATCACATAGTGCAATAATAAAAGGATCATGTCAGAAAAAGAAATGATATTATAAATTCTGATGCTGCTTCTTAAAATAATGTATATCCAATTACTTTCTATTTGAAATGCCTTGTAATAATATTTATACATGCATGTATGTTATTTGTATATGTACTGTCTTGACCATAATTTATGTTAATTTGTATTGTAAATGGTCAAAGGCAACTTGCCGATTTACCATTAAAGTTTCTTTTATGTAAAAAAATGAACAAAAATAAGAAAAAAAATCGATTGACATTCAAATAATGCATTTTTACTTTATGTTAAGCATTTTGATGGTTTGGCGACTTAAACGTCGTGGTCACAGCTTTATCAAGCTGTTATATCGATGTTTAGACCACAATCGAACCATTTTACATTTTGTTAATGATCATAAATCCCTGTGGCCAGCGGAGTCAGTGAACGTGGTCAGTATAGTCAGGGGGTCTTGTTAGGGATCCGTCAATTATAACACAGAAGACATAAAGATATTATCACTTATGACGATTCATTTTCATACATTGTTTTCGAAGAAAAGAAGTGGTCAGAAAATGGACAGGTCACGGCTGTCAATCAAAAAGTCGATTGACAAATCAAATTTATTCATTTGTACCTCAAATAATTTAATTGTTAGTTTCGTCTATCAAAAACGAGCAATCTGATTGGTCGAAAAAATTTAATTCATACCTCCATGAACAAAATTTTGAGCACATAGCCATTTTGTATGCTTCCGCATAAAATAGTCCCATACAAAAAGGTATCAAAATGTATACAGCTTTTGGGTTTTTCGCTCGAAGTTATTAAATTATAAGAAATGAAGTGAATGTTTTTTTGTTTTCATGGAGGTATGAACCGAAAAAACTAATTACACAATGTAACAATCCGCTGTGCGTATTCATACAGTGTGATTAGTTTTTTCGGTTCATACCTCCATAAAACAAAAAATATTCTCTTCATCTCTTAAGTGAATTTTGTACTGCGATATTTATATTATGCTTTTTTAATTGTTTTGAGACATTGACGCCGTAGCTACGGCTTATTCAAGCTGTGGTTACGACGATTACGTCACCAACCAGCGACTTGCTTTTTGTTCGATGTTCCTGACCATATATTTTGTAAACTACCCTCCTTTAATACTTCAGTCATTCTGAGGTCGGTGGGTCAGCGATCCGTCAACCACGAAAAAACCTTTGCTAAAATCCGTTTGAACAGAAAACAATACTCGTTATAACTGGCATATCAACAAAATAATATAAGGAACTCTTTCCTTGACTTATTTTCAAAGTGTGCCTTAACCCTTGTCATGCTGTATAAAATCCCTTAATGAATTGCATTGATATCAAAGGACTTAAAACATCGGTAGTGCTTGTTGTTCAATTATCAATATTTCTTTTAGAAATCAACTTAATATTCAACTCTGGTAGGAAAAGTACAAACAAGAGGTGTAGACCAAGATCAGACTGCACTTAGTTGCAGGCTGATCTTTGTCTTCACCTTCTGCCACAACGGGTATATTTCGGGTTCGGCATGGCAGGGGTTAATTTTGGAATATAGATGGTGTTTTATATTTTTGTTTGACAGGATACAATGAGTAAACTTATCGATTTCTTACGAATCTTTGTGAAGAAAATTACTATGCCAAAGTGGTCGAATTTCAAGTTTATCAATTAATAGACGAACAAATTTTAGTACAAATTGAAAGAAGCAAGGGGACAATTTCAAGTTTGCGAGTTTTTCATTTGTCTTTCTTGATTTAAAACAATGTGGAAAATGAAGGAATTGCTTGTGTCAGCAACGCTACTGCTCTGCAGATGCTCATAGAACATTAAGTAGACCATTCAGACTGTACAGAAAGGGGTTTTAAAGCTTATCACGGATTTTTTTCTTTCAGGCTTTAAAGGGAGGTATCGATGTTTCTGAAACCTAGATAAGAAAAATTACCAAGTGCCGAAAAATATATTCAAACGAACATTTAATACTTTAAGCCAGGTCAGGTATTGTCTTGATGGTTATCTAATAGACCTAAACAGTCATACGTACAAGCCCAGTACAGTCATACGTACAAGCCAAGTAACTCTGAAAATCTACTACATCCACCAGGAACAGAGTACGGTTATAATATCAAACAGCCCAGCATGTATTTGATTGATAACATCTAAGGACTGATAGCACTAGCAGAAGCTTTGTTTATTTGTCCTGGGTCAACGGACATTCTGAAGAACCAACTTAATAGTATTTGTTTTCACAAAGCTTAAGTTTATTGTAGACTTTCAGCCATTTCTGAATACAAAGGTTACTTATCTAGCCTTTTTTAAAGATTTGTACAGATATCTAAATAATGCATTCATTAAGATCAGTGAAAATGAGGAGTTAATTTACAATTTTCTCAAAAATATAACATTGGGGTCAAAATGGCCCGCCCTGGAGGTCGAAAGTTGGGAAAACGCTCAAAAGTCTTGTCCATCTAAACAAAATTAACCCTACTGCAGTGGTTCAAAGTTTGGAAAAATGCTCAATTAGCGCAATTTCAAAGCCTTATCCTCTTAACCCATTACCAGATGCAATCAAATATAGACTAGGGCATTCATTATTGATATGTAGCATTACTCAATGGTTTTGTACTATGCCAAAAGTCTTATATTTTCTAAATCTATTTGACTTCAGTTGCTTTTTAATACAAAAAGTACTTTAATTTGCAGATGACTTATGTAAGCAATTTAGGATCATCATTGACCTCTTTTTCCTGTTAGTGCAAACATGTCAGCAGTTTTTACGAGATTTCTGCAAACTTGCAGAGAATTTGCACAGGATGAGTGCACCTCACAAGGATTGTTCCTTTAGAAATTAAGACAAGTAATGCGAAAAAAGTGGCCTGGAGAAAATTCAACTGTTATTAACTTGCACAGCCTAATTTGGCCCAATTCTGTCAACAACATAGGACAATGTTTTATAAAATAGCATCGTAAACTTGATAAGATCATTGTGTTTCATCGGATTCTACCATTGGTGTTTGACCAAGACGAAATTTAAAGAAATTACTTTTCTTTCAATGATTAAGTCACATACAAACCTCTATTAGATCAGACATCAAGAATATTTACCCTGATCTTTGATCTACTTAAACAAGAGGACCATGGTGGTCCTAAATCGCTCTCCTGAGGCATCTGCTAATTAAAGAACTTTTTATATAAAAAGACATAACAGGAGCTAAATAGGTGTAACAAATATAAGCTTTCACGCATTATACAAAACCACCAAGTAGTGCTACATACCAAGTATGAATGCTTAAGTCTTTATAGTTTAATCCATTAGCAAACAACCTAGCAGTTAAACTCACTCAAGGAAAATGGTTTTGGAAAATATGAGAAAAAGAGAACTTGCTTATTATTTCTCCATTTCCCATAATGTTTATACGATATAAACGATATTTTTATATATGATAATTTTAATTTCAATCCAATTTGAATTGCCAACGCAAATTCTTTCAGTTTGAACCGGTCTTAGATTTTGGTATCTTGTAATGGGTTTAGAGGAGAAGAATTTAAAATTGCTCTTATTGAGCATTCTTCCAAACTTTGGACTTCTTGGGCAGGGCCATTTTTGATCCACTGAGTACAATTTTGGCATCCTTTGTAGAGAACCATCAGGATACACTATATACCAAAATTGAATTCTTTATGCCTCATACCTAGGCTATGGGCATAATTTCTCGTAACATAGTAAACTAGAGGCGATTGATTGTACTGATTAAGCAAATGGTGTTTTGAGGAATTCAATATAAACCGAATCATATTCACCATGTGCGTCAAATAAATCTTGCCAATCAAATCATTTCATATTTCAAACTTTTCAATACTTTACAAAGAGCTATTTATTTACTGAGTCAGTTGAAAAACACAATTTAAAAAAAAGCTCACTGTATTCCATATATAGACATAAGCCATGACCATAAAAAGGATGTTTCAAATTAATCAAAATTTATTGGTGGAATATGAAAAAGAGTCACAAAAGGATCATTCCGGTGAAATTTGGTTGAATCCATCAACTGGTTTCTGAGAAGAATTTGGAAAGGGTCAACTGAGAATCATTTCCGTGAAATTTGGTTGAAACCCCGGTTTCAAAGGTTTCTGAGAAGAACATCTTCCAAGCTTTCACCATATATGGAAATTAGCCCCGCCCATTTAAGTCATGTTTGTCATCCGACGATCAAAATTCTTTGAATGAATCTGATAAAGGGTCACCCAAGGATCATTCCTATAAAATTTGGTTGAAATACATCCGCTGCTTTCTGAGAAAAGATTTTTTAAAAGAATTCACCACTATGTAGATTAGCCCTACCCATTAAAGCCATTTTTTACATCCGATCAAAATTCTTTGAAGAGATCTGATAAAGGGTAGACCAAATGATCATTTCTTTGAAATTTGGTAAAATTCTGTTAAGTACTTTCTTATATGAAGATTTTTAAAGTAAAGGTATACGGCCGGACGTGCGCTTGAACGGAAAGACGCATGACGGACAAAGCGCCATGACAAAAGCTCGCTGGCTTTCAGCCAGTGGAGCTAAAAATCATATAGTTATTCTACATATCACATATTAATGCCTTAGGCCTTATAGTTTAGGAGGACGAGACTTTTGAACTTGCTCTAATTGAGCGTTTTTCAAAAAAACAAAAAAAAAAACAAACACACACACACACACACACAAAAGAACTCTGGGTTGGGGCTATTTTTGACCCCAGGAGTATAAATTTGGTGAACTTGGTAGAGGACCATGTGGATATGCTATATATGAAATACGAATGCATTATACTATCATACATTTGAAGGAACAGATATTTTAACATGCTGTAATTTTGTGTTTTTTCCAAACTTTGGATACCAGAGGCAATGCTGTTTTTGACCCAAGGGATATAAACCCCTAAAAACATGGTAGATAACATTTAAGTTATGCTACATTCGGAAATTGAATGCTTAAGGCCTCATACTTGATAGGAAGATTTTTGGCTCGGCTGTTTTCGGAGAAATCCGAGGTATTGCGATAGCCTTGGTGTTGTCGTCGTTGTCCAGGGTGTTTGACATTTTGTGATATCTCTGGTTCTACTAAAGGCATTCACTTGAAACTTGGCACATTTGTTCACTATCAAAATAGCAACCTATACTATCAAGGGAGATAACTTTAGATGCATTTTGTCCACTATCCAGCACCCAACAGCCGAGCGTAGGCACCTGTAGGCGTAGCTCTTGTTTTGTTTTGCTCATAGTAGGTGATATTTCCAACTATTGACCCCTGCTGCAGGGCTGTTTTATCCCATCCAGGGGCATGAATTTTAATAACATACTATACAAACCATCTAGTTATGTTACTTACCAAATATTAATGCCCTTGGCCATAAAGTTAGGGAGAAGACTTTTGAACTTGCTCTAATTGAGTGTTTTCCCAACTTTGGACCTCAGGAGTGGGGTCATTTTTGACCCCAGGGGTATAATTTTTGAAAACTTGGTAGAGAATAATGTGATTATGCTGTATATAAAATACGAATTTCCCTTGGCCTTATATTTCATATACCAAATTTATTCAATTTTTTATATCTTACACAGATATTCCTTTCCTATGTTTTCACTTTGCATTCAGTTTGGTGGCCTTAACCTTTGATCGATTTATTGATCTTTTTACATAACTTATATCATCTAAACAGAACTGCAACGGGTTGTAGACTTTCACTTTGTGAACATGTCCTTGTCCTACTTAAAAGTTAAATACCTTTATACCTAATATGTTTTATGATTATATCTCATACTAAAGTAATGGTTAATGGAACACATGATTGTCCTTGAAAACCATTGGCACTGAGGTCTCTGAGCCTTGTAAAAGTGATACACAGGAAACAAATGAATAAGTGAGCATTGTTGTAACATAACTAAAAGATGATTCAAAGGGGCGTTTGAAATAACATACAAAACAATTTATTGTGATTTACAAATCAATGTGTACTATTGGTCCTTTCATATTCTTGATTTCAACTTAACCTGTTCCCACACAATCTGGCATTCTGACACACTTAAGAAAAAAATAACAGTGGATACACTGTGAGAAAAGGAAAAGTAATTGCTTTTTAAGAAACATCTCCTAATGTATAATTTTTCTTCTCTTTTTGGTGCTTATTTTAAAATTTTTAATATCATCTGCAGCTTCTTTCAATTTTGGCAGGTCCTGTAAATTTGTAAAATACCGTATTCCTCTTTCTTTAAAAAAAGTTACAACTCTTTTGTTAGTATCTTTTCATTCAATGATACAACTTCTTATAAGTAACTAAATAAGATCATGCCGGAGAATGAACTTAACACAAGGCTTACTTCAAAGGGTTAGGAGTAAAAAATATCAAACTGCCCAGCATGTATTTGATTGATAACATCTTATGATTGATAGCACTAGCAGAAGATTCCACAATTGTTTATTTGTCCTGGGTCAACTGACATTCTGATGAACCAACTTAATTTCTAAAACCATATCTTACCTCCGAGGAGGGCAAAACAGTTTAAACAATGTTCCTACTAATTTTGTTGTGTGTTTTGGGGCAAGATATGGCTTTAATATTATTTGTCTTCACAGAACTTAGATTCATTCTAGACCTTCATCATTTCCCCATACACAGGTTACCTATCTAGTTTTTTATCTCTACTGGCTGAAAGCCAGCGAGCTATTATCACATTGTTTTGTCCGCCAAGCGTCTGTCCCTGTGTCAGTAAACTTTTAGTTTAAAAATCTTTCCACAAGAAAGTACTGAACAGAATTCGACCTAATTTCACAGAAATAATCCTTTGGTAACGGTTTATACGATTCCTTCAAAGAATTTTGATCAGATGAAAAAACATGTCCTAAATGGACTGCGCTAATTTCCTTATATGGTGAAATATTTGAAATCTTCCTCTCAGAAATCAGTGAATGCATTCCCACTATATTTCACAGAAATGATCCTTTGGAGACGCTTTATCAGATTCCTTCAAAGAATCTTGATTGAATGAAAAACATGGTTTTAATTGATGGGCTCATTTCCATATATGATGTGAGATTTGAAAATCTTTTTCTCAGAAACCAGATGTTTGATTTCAAGCAAATTTCACGGGAATGATCCTTTGGTGACCCTTTATCAGATTCCTTCCATGAAATTTGACTGGATGAAAGACACAGCTTTAATGGGCATAGCTAATTTCCATATATGGTGAAAACTTTGAAAATCTTTTTTCTCAGAAACCAGTAGATGGATTTCAATCAAATTCAACAGGAAAAATCCTTTGGCGACTTTTAATTACGTAAAAGATTTTTAATTGATTGAAAAATAAGACTTGTGGGGCTCATTTCCATATATGGTATATTTTGAAAACTTTTTTAAAAAAATCTCGGAAACTAGTATGTTGATTATGGCTTATGTCCTTATAATGTATACAGTGAAAATCTTATTAATACCTTAAGATCTCTCTTGGAAATGGATTTTATATAACTTGACTTTTTTAAAGTTTGAAACGCTTCTCTAGAACTATCTAAAAGAATTCAGGGAAGAGATTTATTTGTCAGACATTTGGAATATGATTCAGTTTATATTGAATTCCTGAAACCACCACTTGCTTAATCAGTACTTCGTGGTTGCATATTGAGAGAAATCGAGGGTAGCTAGTTCGAACCTAGGTGACGTCGCTTGTAACATGAGTATATCCTTGGAGAAGACATTGTCAGAACCCAAGCTTAGTACATGTACTTGTGTAACCCAGATGTGAACTTTGCTTTGAAGTAAATGAAAGATTGTTCAAGGCGTCTATAAACAAACCACACACAATTTTAAGATTAGATTGGGGACTCATCTTGCCATCAGGGGAATACCGATCAAAAGTATAACACAAGAAGGGTTGTTTATCAATGGCTGCCACTAACGTGGCATTATTATGCTCCTACAAATACACATTTCTGATAGGGTATGTTTTTCTGTGCATTTTCCATGAGTTTATCAAAACCGTTTCTTTTAGTAGCTAAACTGGCTATAGCCAAAGATCTGAAAAGCTATTGCCATGGTCATGTTTCCCAGATGTCTATATATATGTCTTTTTAGCTCACCTGAGCATGAAGTACAAGGTGAGCTATTGTGATCGGTCAATATATGACATCCGTCCATCTGGCCGTCCGTCCACAATCTTTAAATATCTTCTTTTCCAAAACCAATAGGCCAATATAAAACTTTGCAAGGATACTCCTTGGTGGATTATTTGCAAAAGTTTTTAATAGAGGTTGTTTCCGTGAAAAAAAAAAACTAGCTACTCATGGCATTTGAAAACTGAAATTATAGAAAACCTTTCGAAAGGTTTATTTTTCAGAAACCACAGGGGCAAGGACTTGTCTATTTCATAGAAAGCATAATCACATGGTTCTCTTTCAAGTTCTCTTTCTAGTTCACAAAAATTATACTCTGGTCCAAGCCCAGAGATCCAAAAATTAAAAAAACTCTCAATTAGAGCAATTTCAAAGGGTTCTCCTGCTAAACTATGAGGCCTAGGACATTCATATTTGGCATATAGCACAACTAGGCATTTTGTTTATGCTATAATAAATCATGCCCCTGTGGAAAAAAATGTCCCGACCATGGAGCCCAATATTCCAATAGTTAGTGACCTTGTTTGTTGAAAGTATACATCTGGGGCCAAAAGCAGTCCCGCCTAAGGGGTCTAAGGTTTGGAAAAACGCTCAATTAGAGCGTGTTCAAATATCTTTTCCTCTTAATATAAAAGGTATAATGCATTCAAAGGTCATCATAACCACATGGTTCTCTTTCAATTTCTCAAAAAATATAACCAAGGGGTCACAATGGCCCAAGCTTGAGGACCAAAGTTGGGGTAAACCCTCAAGTAGATAAGATTAAAAAATGTTCTCCTCCTTAACTGTATGGCCTGGGCATTCATATTTGGTATGTGTCGAATTACTAGAAGGTTTCGAAGTAGCTCCAGCCGCCGCGATATGACTGAAATACTGATTAAAGTGGCGTTAAACCCAATTCAATCAATCATAAAAACAAAGTTTTGAAAAGCGCTCAATCAGCGCAATTTCAAAGTCTTCTCCACTTAACCCATTAACAGACACAACAATTTCAGACTAAGGCAGTCTTAATTGGTATGTAGAATTACTCAATGTTTATGTACTAAGCCCAAAATCTTAGATTTGCAATATTTGTTTGGCTTCAGTTACGTTTTTTAATACAAAAAAAAATTAATTAGTAGATGACTCAAATGAGCGATTTAGGACTATCCTTGTTCTCGTTTTTGTGTTAGCGCAAAAGAGTCTACGGTTTTTATAAAATTCTCTACAAACTTGCACAGAATTTTCAAAGGATAAGTGTATCCCCCAAAGATTTTCCTTAGAAATTCGAGACAAGTAATGCAACAAAAGTGGCCTTGGTAAAATTTAACTGTAATATTCTCGTACCAATATAGAGTCTACAGTTTTCATTTGATTCTCTTAAAATCTGCAGAGCCTAATTTGGGTCAATTCTGTCAACAATATAGGGCAATGTTTAATAGAAATATCACTATAAAACTTGATAAGATCCTTATGTTTCATTCTATAATTGCACAGAACAGTTGTAGCATCAATCTTTCAGGTACAAAAGCAGGGGGAGGGAGAGAGTAAAAATTAAACTGACATATCCTCATTAAAACAAGCATTTCAGTTTTCATCGGATTCTCTTCAATCATGACTAAACCATCAAAAGGATCAATCCTTTTAGATTTGGGTCTATGGTGTTTGACCAAGACTAACTTTACAGAAATTGCTGTTCTTTCAATGTACACTAGATACGTCACGTACATACCTCTATTAGATCAGACAATAACCATTTAGTATGGTAGAAAATATTGAGGAAAAATAAGAAATTGTTCGTTACAAGCAATTTGTCCTTTTTCTACAATATTTTCTCAATTATAAATTCAAAGGGACATAAAAGCCAGGGTTTGAGTAGGAAAGGGTTTAACAATGTTACAGCACTTTTGTAAGCATCATTTCATTCAACGATACCAATTCTTATAAGAAAAATAAATAAGATCTTGTCAGAGAACGAACCTACTTCCAGGAATACAGGTAAAAAGGTATATGTTGCTGTGAGACCTTATATTAGAATAAGGACTGACATATAAAGAGCTTATAAATATCACGAATCTTCACAAGTTTGAAAAACACTCACAAGTCATGATCAAAAATTGTTACATGGCTTATCATTATATCTAAAGTGTTAGTCCCTAGGGACCGAGGTCAAGCATTCCAGGACTGCAACATAGTGAAATTGATAGCCACTTAATAGATTAGCAGACAGATAACCTGTCAAGCCCACAAATTTACCGCTGGTTGATTTTGAGGATCAGGACTGGCTTGTACGTATGACTGTAAAGTGGCTTTTTGTGGTTATATCGGAAAGGTTTAGCGGATTCCAGATTATTTTAGATATCACGGAATTCGGCTGTTGAAATCGAATGACCTCATTTGCATATGACCTAGTCAGATGAAGGTAACACATTTACTAACGAAACAGCCAACGTCCTAAATAATGTCACATGAAAGGACTAATCTTTACAGACCGGCTAGCGAACATTACTCCTGATGACGTAACGATGACGTTGGTTTGATGTAATTTGAACTAAATGCAAGGTTCAAACGATTATTCGCGTCACGTGAATGCCCTATAATCTTCGTTACTGTCTCGGATTAATCTAAAAATAGATTAATAGCCTACGTAGGCATTTAGGGAAATACCCTGCTTTTTTCTGATAAGCGATCTCATATTTTTGCAAAACTACATTTCGGCATATTGTTTTCATATAGTTTATGAGAGGAAACAAAAATAATTAAAATCTGTGACATGAAAAAAACATCGATACCTTCCTTTAAGATGGCGAATTCTGGGGTCGTTTACAGTTCTATTGTGATGAAAAAGGCAAAGCCTCGAATATGACCATGTTATACCAAAAGGACCATAATTATATGGGCTGGGAAAGAATGCTAATATGGATAATCGAATAATCGTTTATCATATTTGAATACACATATTTACTCGGGTCATCTTTCTTTAATACTTCGAGATCATACCGCTAAATACTTGACTTCCAAAACGAAGATTCGAATGAAAAGATCGTATTTGAGTATCTGGTAATTTCCGCATATTCGGATACTTGTTCTCTGTTACTTGTGAATTGTATTCATATTGACTTATTCAAGTGAATGTTAGATCGGTATATTTTAAAAGCAAATCTATTAAAGTGAAACTGAATCTGACGAAATTATTTAAACTACTATTGTATCCCTGTAATCGTTATTAGATTGTTGCAAAAAAAGAATCTTTACATGCTTTTGTACCTTAACCTATTCCCACACGATGAAATTTTAGACTGGTCCAAATTGAAAGAAGCTGCAGACGACATATGAAAATTGACAAAATTTTATTTATTTATTTATTTATTTACTTATTGTTTTGGCTATATGAATAGAAAGCATTGTAGATAATGAAGAAATTGCTTGACACAAGCAATTTCTTCATTCTCCACAATGTTTTCCAAAGCTCTTATCTTTAGGGGCGTAAAAAAGGAGGGCTCGTGTGGGGATGGGTTAAAATAGCTTTACTTTAGCATATTAATGATCGTAAATGTATATATTGCTGTCGGCATTTTTGAACACGTTGATTGTCAAACATTCCAAAGCAAAGAACGTAAGTTTAGGATTTATTCAGCTTGACATTGATTGTTCAAGTAAAATACTTAAGCTGGAATTAATGAAATAATTGAACACATTTTATTATTTCCATTAAATGCCCACAGCTGCGCTAATTTCGCAACAAGATATCTTCTTCATTTGCAGACAGGCAACAAGTAACATTTGCAGTAAGACGATACAAAACCGATCAGTGAATTAATTGGATTGGGAAGGATTCGCCTGTTGACTTACTCAAGCTAGAATGGTTGGCAAGGATCTGTTTGTGTGAAGCATGACCGTACTTTTGACATTTATTTTGACATTGGCCTTGACCTTTAATAATACTATTTCGAAATCCAAACTGACCAATCGCGATTGGAAATCAAAAAATCAATCGACCAACGAAATAATTCATTTAGAATGGAAGCTCAATATGAACTCCAACACTGACCGACATTTTGGTGAATCGTTTTGTTGGTTTCCGACTTATTCAAGCTGTTCGACGTTTAGGTCGCTAACCAACCATTCCATTTATTTGTAACATGCTACTGGCCACAAATTTTGTGATCTTGACCGTAAACCTGTATGAATAATCCTTTCAAATGGTGCAAATGTATTTATTTACTTATAATGGAGAACATTCATACCAATCTGTCTTCACTTGACCAATCGCTGGCCCCGCCCACTACCTACGTTAACTACGCCACCTGACTCCAACAGGGAAACACAGCATAGGCTAGTTGGTGGGTGATTTAAACGTCGTAACTACAGGTTGAAAAAGCTGTAGTTACGACGTTTACGTTTCCAAGTCAACAAAAAATATAAATAAAAATGGCGGAAAATGTTTTAGTTGAAATCTCACTCCTGGTCGAAAGGAATGAATTCATTGGTCGACTGATTATTTAACTGGTCATTTGTTATGTCTGGGAACAAATACGTTCGCTCCTAGGCATATACACACGGACTATGTTTGGCTCAGGGGCTTGACAGTATAAACTATTTTCTATTTGATGACATGCTAAGCTCACCAATTTCTTTCAAATGTTTCATTTAACCCTTTCTTAAATTACATGATTTTAGACCTGTCCAATTTCAAAGGTTTTGCTTACGAAATTTCAAATTTGGATTTAATTTGAAATAATCATTTACTAGGTAGAAATTATTGTGGAAAAAGAAGAAATTGCTTGTTACAAGCAATTTCTTCTTTTTCTACAACAATTTCTCAATTCTAAATTCACAGAGAAAACCAGAGATTAAACGGAAAGAGTTTTAAAAAATCGTTATTGTTATCCCAATTCATCATCTCGTAGACCTTCTACTAGTATTTTTGAAAAGAAACTGAAAATGATGCCTAATGCCCTTTCATGCGTTATTTTTATCGGAAAATTTAACAGTAGCAACAATCCCATTATGATCCAATCTTTAGCCCGTTTGCAAGGATACTTGGCGGTTCGTTATGTATCCTCTCGAATGCCTTTAAAGCACTTGCATTATTCACTGAGTCAACAACGTTACGTGAGGCTGTTGATGCGATTCATTGGCGTTATCTCCATACGATACAGAATGTAGCTCTTGTCTTCCCGTATGATAGTTGACGGATCGCTGGCTCCGCCCGCCGACTCCACTAACCACATCCACTGACTCCGCTGTCCATGGCCACTGACAGCTATCCCCCACTGACTCCAATATAAAGTTCCACTTCGATATTAAGCGGCGTTATTTTGCAAAAAACAACTTCAGCTTAATTAAGCTGTATTTACGACGTTTAAATCGCCAAACCAACAAAATTCCTCTAAATGTCGGTCAACGTTGGAGTTCAACGTTCATTTCAATTTTTAAGAATGATTTGAATGATCGATCGATTCTTTGATTAAAAACCTGCTATTGGTCAATTCTATTCGCTCCTGGCTGCAATCAATGTTTGCGTGTTAATATATATGAGCCCATGCGTGACATTTCCAACAATTACACACGTGCGCCAAGTAAAGACTCAGATCAGCCTGTGCACCCGCACAGTCTGATCAGAGTCTTCACTCTGCGCTCTGTAGATAGATACTGACCCAAAGCTTCTTTAAACAATTAGCGAATGTTCTAATTGCCCCGAATGGCTGTCCAGGGTGCTCAATGTGTGCGAGTCACGCACATGTGAAATTGTTGGAAATGTCACGCATAGGCTCATATGTATTTATTTGAGTAATCTGTATCTAACGAGCAGGGATAGCTCGTAGGACTCCTAGACATGCGCCCTGGGTTCGAACCCCGGCCGATGCGAATATCCTGTGATATTTGTCTCAATGGGTGGATAATCGTAAACTTAAGTTGGTTGCAGCTTGGGGCTTGGAAAGGATGTAGTGGTATTACTGAAGTGAGAAATACCAGCAATCCATGGTCTCGTGCTCGAGCCGCAATATGGCTTGAATGCTATCAATAGTGGCCTTAAACCCCATTCAGTCAATCAATCATTTTTAATGTGATTATCCACTGCGGAACAATCAAATGTTAGCCAACTGTCGTTAAAGGTAGGTACGGATATTTTTTTCATATCACAGATTTTATTATTATTTTTTTTTTATTATTCCCTGTCAGATAGTATTTGAATACATTGTTCTACGATATATAGAGGTCGATTATCAGAAAAAAAGCGGGGTATTTCCCTAATAACCTACGTAGGCTATTAATCTATTTTTTATTCAGCCGAGAAAGTTGCAAAGAATACTGCAGGGTCATTCACGTGGCGCGAAAAGCCATTGGAATCATGCATTTACTTTGGATTTCATCAAACCAACGTCATCATTACATCATCAGGAGTTATGATCGTTAGCCGTTCTTTAATTCTGTAACGTTAAGTCAAAAACTGTCGTAAGCGTTATAACGAATATAAACACTTACCACAGTTTTGCACTAACCATTTGATGTTGTTTCGCTTGTCAATTTGTTACCTTTACTTGATTTTGGGTCATATGCTAATGAGGTTATTCGATGTCGACAACCGAATTCCGTGATATCTAAAAATAACCTGGAATTCCGCTGACCCTTTCCAATATAACCACAAACAGCCACTTTAAGCCTTTTAGATTACCGCCAATATTAAATGTTCGTTTGAGCGTATTTTTCGGCGCTTGGCAAAATTTTCTTATCTAGTTTTCAGAAACATCGATACCTCCCTTTAAAACTGCGGGGCAGATTAGTGGGGTTTACGAACCCCCAATATTTGCGAGATTTAGTTTCTAGATTCATATCTCAATGAAAAACAAAAAAAGTATCTTCTTTTATCATAATCTAATGCCATGAAGTAAAAATAGTTTTGAGTATGCTTTTTTGGATCTACTTTGTACACAAGCATACAAAATAGTCGCGTTGAATTCGGAATTTGAAAAAACAACAACATAGTAAAACGCTCGAATCTTGATAGACGGGGCTACAATGAATTATATACAAAAATGTCATCATAAAAGTGATAAATAATTTGTGAAACTATCAGTTGTTAGTCAAATAGAAGATGCTGAATGAGTGATCATAGCTTTATGGAACGAGTCAACCATAGACTGATAAAAACGAGACTATGCCGATTTTTATCTGTTTTAGGAGACGAGTTTGATAAATTCGGTATTTTATGAGCTGGAATTTTATATCATTTTGATAATGTAACACATTTGCGCGATAAATCGGTAAAATCCCGAACTTTATCGAAATAAAGACATTACATAAAAACATATAACGCCGTTTTCAAAATGACGTCATTACACGCGCCATGTACCATCATGGTTTCTCGTCTTTTATTCTCGTCATTAATGTAGCACAAAACCTTGCCTTTAGCTTTTCTAACCCTCTGCAACATCTGCAACAGCTTCATAGCCTTATGAAATACTGAGTTTCATTTATAAGAGTGTTCTGTAGGGTCTGTCCTTTGTTACTGTGGTGGCTACTCATAGCACAGTACTTGGTTAACTCCATTTGCACATTTCTCCCAAGACATTCCGAACATGCTGTCAAAGACTTCATTTTAGAATTACATTCCGATCCTCTTTTCTGCAACTACTCAATATACTAGAACAGGCAGGCGATAATGGGGAATATCAAACCTATCAGATAATTAATTTGATGATTGCTTTGAGGAAAAAAAACTATTTTTGAAATTACAATTAAACTCGTATTAAACGACCACTCAAGAGGCTGCCATAATTCGGTCGTTTAAGAGATGATGAAATGATCCTTTAATATATATTTTATGTGACATATGAGGGATCGGTTCGATTGTATACATAAACTTTTGCAGGGTTCTCACTTAATCCTATGTTAATGGAACTCATTTGAATCGTCTCAATGATACGATTTTAATTAGATCCACCAACGTGGATTTAGTTTTGATATTTTTTTGTTGGTTAGATTTTCCAATTACGAAAATCTTTTGTTTTTGTAGAGGGAATTCTGATGTTGGTCGCTTTCTGAAGGTGGCCGTTTATTGGAGGTGAACGCTTAAGCAAGATTGACTTATCAATCACTAAATGCTTCAAGTGCTAATGTAAAGCGTAATGAATGTTCACATCAAGGAGAAGGGGAACAGATATTGTTTTTCGTCTCCAGAGATCACTTTCTCAGAAAACCTGTCATGCGCTAACTAAATAACTTCTGACGTTAGAATTATCCAGATCAGCTTAAACAAAATTTGTATCTCCCTTGAGATTTAAGAACGTTGTCAGTCAAACGATAAGTCCTGTGTAATTAACAGATGAAAATATTCTTCTTTATTTCATTGAGGTATGAAACTATTACCCAATCGTAGATTCATCAGAATAAGAAATAAATTTTGATCTTCATGACACAAGAAAAAGTATTATATCATATATTATTAACCTATTTCCACATAATCCCACTTTTTACTGACCTAAAGATAAATGCTTTGGAATATTTAGTGGGAATATGATCAATTTCATCACAATTGACAATTTTTTCTACCCCAAAAGGCATTTTTATCAAATTTCTATAATCTAAAATTGTCGTTTCTATAAGCTAAAATTGTCGTCTGCAACTTTTTTCAATTTGAATCAGTCTAAAATTTTGTCGTCTGGGAATCGGTTAAGGCATATATCGCATATATCATACAAACGACGTCAACAAAGCAAATGTACTAGCTTTAGACAATTTGGTACGACACTGATTATTCCTGCAAAAGTCTAAAATAGTTCTATTATTATTTCTCTCTTTTCTAGAGGAATATTGAACGAATGCTTTCAGCCAATATGTATGATAGACGAAACATAATTTATACTATACATGCGTGAAAGTATTAGTTAATGTGACATAGCACGAATAAGCGAGAAAAAGAAACATCCTAGTCTGACGGAAAAATATATACACGGTGTACAAACTGATACGCGGTATTTTTTTCTATTTCTTCAGTGCCGCACGATACATGCGATATTACTTTTGTCTCTGCAATAAAAAAAGTTGACAGAAATAAAATGCCTGGTATCGACATACTACGGTAGCTATACAACCGTACGCATCACGAAGGAGTTAAGATACGGACAAGATTTGCCGCGTATGTGGATATTTACTGTACTTAGGTTGAACATTTTGCCTTTTGGTATTGAATGAACACCCAATCTGATATAATTTAATAACCAAGACAAAGCGAGAAGCAAACAATATGGAAAATGTAGAAATTACTTAATAGGAAAGGAACCGAATACAATTCAGAAAACTAGAAATGTGTCACCGACATGGACGCTCCCGCTTAAGTGATTGTCACATGACCTTTAGTTGTGACCTTGAACTTGGGAGTATCCAACGGTATGTTCACATGGTGCTAGTACGCATCAAGGGAGCAGTGGTGCCAAGTTATTTTGAAATTTATCAACACACGAAACCACGCACCAAACCATTTATCAATCCGCATACATACACGGATAGATAGAGATAACTCTATATGGCCATAGCCATTGCATGGCGGACATAAAAATGTACCTAATATCACTTTTCTTGCAACGATGGAGAGGACAGTCAGAAGCACGGCGTGAGGAATGCCAAAATTATGACCTACCGTGATGGTACAACACCTCTTTGTAGTAGTAGTAACCTAGTAAAGGACTTAGCGCTGGATGAAACATAGTAATCGAGTCGTACGGAACATAATTAGTCGACGGATATCAAACTATACGTGCGAAAGTTTCTGCTAAACAATTGTCTTGATTGCTAACACTAAAAATATTATTCACTTATCTACTATAGTAGTTCTGAGAACATTTTGCACTAAAACACCGAGTGCAAAAATGAGGTACCAGATAGCGTCGAGTAAAAACGGTGTCAACTTTTTATTGGCGTCATTTGATGATACGTTTAAAATTTCTAGTGTTTGTTTTATTTTTTTAATTCTTTTTTTAGGGGGGGGGGTATGATTTGTCCACAAGATGTTAAGATTCATTCTTCATATTTAGCAGTAATTAAACAGTAAAAATATCTACTAAGCTTCCGTAATATTTGCATATCGATTTAGAAACTGTGGATGGGCGACGAATGTTGATATACTAAGATAGGTCACCATGAAAAATACAAACGTGCTAAGGCATTTACACAAAGAGGGGAATTAAAAGCGTAAGTAAATAAAAACGACAGGTTTGGCATAATACCACAGTTAGCATTCTATACGCATTGATAAGTGATTAACTCGTTCCCACACAGTGACGCTTATGGACACCAATCAAGTAAAACATTGTGTAAAATGAAGAAATAGCTTGTTACAAACAATTTATTCATTTTACAAAATGTTTTCTTCACAGAAAGTTGAGAAAATCTAAATTTCCTCAACTTTTAATTGTCGTCTGCAACTCCTTTGAATTTGGACCAGTCTAAAATGTTGTCGTGTGGGTCAGAGTCCGTTCTTATCTAAGATTTCATAAATAAAATGACAACTCCGAGATGTTTATGATATTTAGAATCAGGTGCACCCTTCCTTTCAGTATAGCACTTATATGAGTACTCCAGTCGATAAATTACAACCAAAAATATTCTTCAGCGTCTTGTCTCGACCCTTGGGTAATACAAGATATTGGGAGAATTGATGGATCATGTACACCAGACAAGTTTTGCGATATTGTGTGTCACCTCAGGGGGGGATTTGTTTAGTAGGAAGATTTGCTGTATGCTAATTTTCTGTATCCAATTTTGTAAACTAAGAATAAAATTTTGAAACTAGTCTGGGGATTTCTCCAAATTACACTTTAAGGGGCTCGTAAACAGATTTTCACGAGAATATGTCATAGGAAAATCACCTGCTCTACCAATCGATATAGTTATGTAATTTTTCACGATAAATATTCTTTCTTAGTGTCAAGTCTATTAATTTTACTATTATTTTAGCTTAATGTGATATATTCCTTGTACCTACTTTGAAACATCGGAATTAATGGGGTGAGGCCGTTTGTCCTCGAGTGATTTCGATAACGACTGTATTACTAACGGAACCCAGTGAGGAAATTATACGTCATCGAAACAACAAAAAGTCAATTTTTGGTGCGATAAACAGATAGCGTATTTACCCTATGAATTTCGTTTTGAAACTGTTTCAACATGGAATTCACCTAACAAAGCAAACAAAACAAGATGTGTTTGTGAAACACCATGCCCCCGAAACAGGATTTCTTTAGAAACGGGTGATTTTTATTGTTTTTTTCCCTTTGTTTAAGGAAAAGGGTTAAAAATTTTGACATTGACCTTGATGAAATGACCTTCCCCAGTTGCGGCTTGTTGAGATCTATGTACATACCAAATATTAGCATTGTAACTTAATCAGGGTTGAAGTTATAGGAAAATGTTTGGTTGGCATGTTAAGTTTTGCAGACAGACAGACAGACAGACGGACGGATGGACGGACGGATAGACAGACAGACGGACACCGGTAAAACATTTTGCCCCCGATCTATCGATGCGGGGGCATAAAATATCTAAATAAAGATGAATCTTCGTCTAACAAACTTTTTGAACCGATTCTTTAGATCACGACCTTGCATATTACGACTTATAATTGCAAAACACGATTGGAATCGGATAATACGCTCTTCTAAATAGGTATTGAACCTGCCTGTAATCAACAAGTTTAAACACATTTTAATTAGAATCAATACATCTTCTTGACAACCTGTGAATTATTCATTTGGTCATAAGATACGAATTCGATTAGTCAGATAAACTTAATATTGAAGTTACTGTTTCCATTTAAACTTTGTTGTACACACCAGTTACTCTCTCTCGCAGTATTTTTTTTTTTTTTTTTTTTTTATGTGTGTGTGTGTATTTCATTTGCGGGATGTGTGTGATTTTTAAAGGGGATATTAGACATTCTAAGCAACTCCAAATTAAGAGAACTTTACTACATCCATGACTATCTTAAAATGCAAATTGATTAGGTGTACTGGTATATAACGTCGTTGTAGTTCTACAACCTTGTAACTACAGCTTTATTCAAGCTGTAGTTACGAGGTTTTAGAACGACAACGACAATAAAACGAGTTGTGCATAAAGTCGAGGATACTATAAAAATGTCCCTTCACAACTAGGATATTATGAATAAAATGTATTAGAGTCTGTAATTTTGCGTATGTAATTATTCCCTATGAATTCACGTTGTTTATCGTGCTTAAGCAAACTGAAACCTGAATTTGTCTTGATATAGAACATCTTGAACCGTTATGCAAGAAAACCTACCTAAAATGCCAAAAAAGGGGAAACGATTTCTTTACTATTCAAATTTACGAATAAACCCATATTTTTCTGTCTTTCTGATTCAGAAGTGAAAAATAAATATATATTAAAAACTGAAAAAGTTACGACTGGCTTTGTGCATTAAACCATTTGATGACGACATAGTTCAGACTGGTGCTCTTTAAAAGGGAAGCATCGGGGGGGGGGTTATTATTATTACTTTTCATGTCACAAATATTTATTATCTTTATGCCCGCTCATAAACTATTTGAATACAATAATCTAAAAAGTGATGACGAAAAATTAGAGGTCGTTTATCAAAATGAATCTGGGTATTCCCCTACCAGCCTGCGTAAGTTTTTATATACATTTTAGATTACGCCGAGACAGTTGAAGTGAAAATTGAAATATTCACATTTTGCGTATAATCGTCGGCATCACGCATTCAGTTTGAATTCGCTCAAACCAACAGCATTGTGACGTCATCAGAAGTTTTGTTCACTAGATTGTTTTTGATTCTTAAAAGATCAGTCCAAAATTGTCGTAAGAGTTTATATATAGATTATTACCACAGTTTTGCGCTTAGTACTTGATGTGGCATAGTTCAGTACGTTATTTGTTTCCTTTTTATAGCTTATATTGAATGTTGGTCATATGCAAATGTTGTCATGTGGTGGCGACAACGCAACGCTGTGATTTCTAAGAAAAAGAAAAAAAATCACATGGATTTCAGCTGAATCTTTACAAGACAACCACAAAAAGTAACTTTCAGCCTGTCAGATTACCTTAACTCACATCAAATTTTGGTTTGAGCGTATTTTTAGCAATTGGGAAAATCTTCATATCGAGGTTTCTGAAGCATCGAAACCTCCATTTACCGACATTGCATACTACAACATTTTGTTGATGGGATTTTAAAAAATATTTTTTTGGTGGGGGTTGGGGGATCGAAACATTGTAGAAAATACATACAAATGCTTGTCATGTCCGATTTTGATTTTTTTCAAAATCATATTGAAGGACGAAGCAAATCAGACAATTGACCAATCGCTGGCCCCGCTCACTTACTTCTTTTGCTCCTACCATTGGCTCCGACAGGAAGTTCCTCTTCCATTTTTAACAGCAAAATTTATGACCAGTAGCATGTAACAAAAAAGTAAAATGGTTGGTTGAAGACTTAAACATCGTAACTACAGCTTTAATAAGATATTGTCAGACCTGTCACGATACGGGCTGAATCATTTTGAAGTAAATCAATTGAATTCGAAGAAGTGAGGGAGCATCTGTCCCAAACTATAGATGAATATTCTAGAATTGGTCGCACGTAAGACAAATAGATTTGGTTTAGTGCTGCCCGCGTGAGGGTAAGCTGTAGTCTTCGCATTATTTGCAAAACTTTAGTTGCAGATTCTAAAATGCTGTTTATGTGATTTATCCATTGTCCATTACTACTTAGAGTTACACCTAAACGTTTATGATGATCAACGATATTTATTCGAGTATTGGCGAAGAGTAGAGTTGGATTTAATCGTTTTTATTAGTAAAAGTTATTGCCTCGGTCTTATTTGGATTAAAGTCAACTAGCCATTGTTTTGCCCGACTTGATACTGTTGTAAGATCTTGATTAATATTATACCTCATCGACACCGATTCCTTCTATTTTCATTGTAACGGCGGCCGGTCCATAAATCAGTATATCGCCCGGGGCTCCTGGCCGATAAATCATTATATTATACCTCATCGATATCGATTCCTTCTATTTTCATTGTAACGGCGGCCGGTCCATAAATCAGTATATCGCCCGGGGCTCCGGGCCGATAAATCATTATATTGACCGGCGCGCGTCGTGTATTTTTTACGATGAGGTAATTCGCACGCTTATGACGTCATTCGTCTTAGTCAGCGTTCGATGTAAACAAACAAACATGTCGCTGTCAAAACCTCAAAATAGATTCGCTTAGATTGTTTATAAGTTTTGGTCAATTTTTCTGGAAAAATGCTCTTTACCCATTACAACACAATAACTCTCTAAAAGATAATTGGAAAACGTTGTGGAAAATGAAGAAAGTGCTTGTTACAAACATTTTCTTCATTTTTCACAATGTTTTCTACCCAGAAAGACCAATTATATTCATGAAAACGTATTGGACTTGCTTAAAACCATTGAAAAATATTTTGTCTGTTGGATAATTTGGATTCGGTATAATATAACAAATAACACATGGCATTGCGGGCGATATGCAAGTTATGGACTGGTCTGTCGGACCTCAGATGTTATATGGACCTCAGCTTCGCTTCGGTCCATATAACATCTTTGGCCCGACAGACCAGTCCATAAACTTGCATATCGCCCGCAATGCCATGTGTTATTTGTTAGATGATACCCTCTATATCATTTAAAGAAGTCGCTGAGTAGTACAGGGAACTGTCATCTGCATATAATCGAGTTAGACTTAGTAGAGTCTGTAATATCATTACTATAAAAGAAACAGTAAAGGTCCTAACACAGAACCCTGCGGTACCCCTGCGTCTAGAGGTAATAGGTTTGATTCAAATAAATGAATCACCACTTTGTGTTTTCTATTTCTCAAATAACTTTTATGCCATACTCGGTAAAAGGCTTGGGAAAATTCACAAAAAAAACAATACAAGAAAATTGACAATTATCCATGGTATGACTTATATGGTGATAAATGTCTATAAGCTGGTAAGTTGTTGAATGGTTTGGCAAAAAGCCAGATTGATATTAATATAAAAGATTATTTGTATATAGGAAGTTGAAATGATTCTTTCAAGTACTTTTCCACAACAGCTTAAGAGGGACACAGGTCTACGATTAGAAGTAAGGGATTTATCCTCTTCTTTAAATAAAGGTGTTACAGTTGCTGTTTTCCGTTCGTTAGAAAAAAATCCCTCAGAAAGAGAACGATTAAACAAAATACCCATTGGTTCGCTAATAGTACTGATGCAACCTTTCAGCATTCTATGGCTTATATTGTCAGGGCCACTACCTTTATTTATGTCAATGATTTTTATAATATTTTCAATTTCAGATCTTGGGACTCTATCTATATCTAGTTTGTTTTCAGTTTTTACATGAATATCTGGCAATATGGTATACTATCGTCTACCTTTGATATTGATGTAAAGTATTCGTTCAAACAATTAGCCTTATCTTGTGAGGAAGTATGCCAAATGTGTAAACCACTCGAATCGGCTTGACAGAGTGGTGGAAATATTGATACCGATTTATCTCTTTTTAGAAAATGTTTAATTATTTTCCAAAATTCTTTTTTATTGTTGCATTGGAGGCCTTTCAAATGTGTCTCTAAATTAACAAAGAAGGCTTCTTTCGCATGTTTTTCATATTATTTACTGTATTGCGTAAACGTTTATATTTGGACCAATCAGTGACTCTTCCTGTTTTCTTAGCAGTACTTTTCATTCTATCTCTCTTACGTGATACTCGTCTTATCGCACTATCATTCCACGGTTGATCATCTGGGCGTATGCATACTTTTTTTATTGGGAATGCATTCAGAAACGAAGGTCATAGATATTTTAGCAAATAATTCTTAAGATTCATCAACGTATCTATTAAGCAGAATATTCGAGTCAAAGTTATAAATTTTTTGATTAAGTAACTGAAAGTTTGCTCTGCTATAAAGCCAAATAGTTCTCTCAAAACACTGTTGCAGCTTATAAGAAAATGGGATTGTTATATACATGACACAGTGACCACTTATGGATGGTGGCAATTGAAGAATTCCGGTATCGGAATACTCCATATCAATCGGAATTATAATAGGATCAAGTAAAGCGTTTTGTCTGGTTGGCTCATTGATTATATTTATCAAAGAATTTGTGATCAAAATATCTTTAAGATTATGAAAAGAGTTATTAAATAAATCTTCATTTAAATCTCCTAATATAATTACATTTTTAGATATCTGTAAAGCAGCTTCTATATTGACATCAAAACTTCTAAAAAAACCTCTGTCTGCAGTTTTTGGACTATAGAAAACACCAATTAGATATATTGTGGATTTTACAGTAATTTGATCCGAATAAAGTCGTGACAGTATCCCTCAAGATCAGCAACTCTCGAATGAACAAGATCTTTATTCGCATAAACCAAGATACCTCCGTGGTTGGTTCTGTCCTTTCTATAAGGAGTTACAAAAGATTGTGATAACAATAAATTATCTTGGGTAAAGACATCATTAAGATGAGTTTCAGTAAAGCATAAAATATTAAAATCTAGAAATTCATCTTTAGTAAAATTAATTTTATTTCTAATGCTCCGCATATTGCAATGAAGAATAGCTAATGTCGAATCATTTCTTCTTGCCATAGGTCCTGGATTAACCTCAACATCCCCAACCTGTAAAATTATAAGCCAAATGAACATGAAGAATGCGACCCAACACATCCCACTGGTGGAAAAGGATACATTACAAAGAGTTTCCCATGTATACGTGGCTATATGTTTTATACGGTATACTAACCAAATTCATTCATTCATTATTTTATTGCATAAACACAAATGGTTACAGCAACAAACAAATTACAAAATAACACAGGATCATAAAAAATAAACAAATTGGGAAATGTCATGCGCTTATTTAAATAACCCAAATATAGTTTGCAATCAAAAAGCCCAATGGTAGCTCTCCATGTATTAAAGTCATTATCCATTAGGATGTTTGATGGTTTTTACATAAAGTTCCACCATTTGGGGCTTTGCCGGTCCAATAAAAGACACATGTCTCAGGTACATCAAAGAGATACAGAAGATTTAAGAGAGAAACAAAAGCAAGTATTAGGTATAAACATGTATATAAGGCGTAAAGAAATATGTGCTATCTTAGACAAATAATTGGTAGGGTTTGGATTTTGAGGCTACAAATGAAATAATTAAAATCTTGAAGGAATATGATGTTCTAATTTAGGAGTCTTTTACCTATTTACACACGCACGCACACACATATATATATATACACATATATGTATATACATACACATACGTATACACACATACACATATACATACACACATATGCACACATACATACATAGACATGCATGCATACATATAACGTTAGTTTCGGTCCGAAACATCCCAGCCACAGTTGAAAAGGCTGCCGTTGCGCGGCTTCGGAACCACCGGCGATAAAAGGCTTTTGAAAAGAGGCTGTTTTTACCGAACGCAGATATATTTTGTAGATTCATGATAGTTAAATTAAGTCTACACTGAACATGCTTCTACTATAAAATTCGTTAGGACTTGGATATCGCCGGTTACATTCCAAAAGCTCGCAGCCACAGCTCAATCAGAGCTGTAGTTGCGAGGTCCTAGAGCCCAACCGACGACATACTATTCTTTGCAATCAGTCTAGCCTGGCCAGGGTTGATATCTTTCACTCTTTTAAGCCATTCCAAGAAGGACATTTTTTACACTAGTCAAAATTGAAAGGAGTTGTAGACGACAATTCAAAGCCTATGAAATCATATATTTTTCTACTTTTTTGGTTGAAAATATGGTGTAAAATGAAGAAATTGCTTGTTATAAGCAATTTCTTCAGTATACACATTTTTTCCCCATTTTCTTTCAAGTGGGCGTTTAAAAGCGTCATTGTGTGGGAATTGGTTCGACGCGTCCTTTGTGCACAACTGGTCAGACACAATTTGTTCTTCAAGAACTCAATAACTATCTGGCAGAAGCATTTTGTATTTGAAATTTTTTAACCCGTTCCAACGCAATCTTTTTCATACCCATGCAAGTGATTAGTGAAATTGTCGATGACATTATGGTTTAACACATTCCCATACAATGACGTTTTAGACACCCCTGAAGAAAAACGATTGGGAATGCCTTGTGGAAAAGGAAGAAATTGTCTGTTACAAGCAATTCCTTTACTGTCCGCAATATTTTTTTATCCCAAAAGACAAAAATTTCTTGATTTAAAATTGTTTTCTGCAACTACTTTTAATTTGGACCAGTCTAGAATTTTGTCGTGTGGTAATGGGTTGAAAACTGTCCTCGCTCAGGATTTTTAGTGTTAAGATTGAAAGCCTCCCCCCCCCCCCCCCCAATTTTTTCTTCTGAAATCTTGATCTAATTTCAGGATTGAATTGTATTTAGACAACAGTTACCTAAATTAAAAAAATATATTTAAATAAAATAAAATTTACATGAGCCAAAGATGGGGTTATCCGATCATTGTCCAATACATTTCAAATTCAAATGCTTGCGCATTCAAAATGAATTTGATACAGCCATTTGGAGCACATGTAATTTGGCACAATTCCATTCTTTACTAAATGAAAATGAAGAATTCTTTAACTCATTATCACTGAATTTGATATCAAATGATATCAACATCGACGACTATATTTCTAATTCTATGGAGCAGATTCGTAATGTATCACTCAAATGCTTTGGCAAAACATTCTACTAAAAACTGTAATAAAAATTCTCATTCGAAAAATGAATGGTTCAGTAATGATTGCAAAGAAGCAAAAAGGGTATAATTATTGACAAAGGGAGCGTTTTCTAAAAATAAAACACCAGAAAATAAGTATCATTTTTAAAGCACGATTATCACATAGCAAAGTAAGAAGAAAGGCTTAATTCAAATATTACACTGCTGAAAAAATTATGGTTTCAAATACGAGTAAAAATAATCTCAGAAAATTTTGGTCTTATATAAAAAAGCATAAACGTAAAAAGGCCAACAAGTATGATGATGCAATGACGAACGATCTTATTGAACATTTTCTTCGGCGGCCAATTATAAAGATTTTAACCTTAACTCAGAGCGATTTTCTTCTGCACGTGACACATCGTTAAATGATGACCAGGTAGACAGACTGTTCACCGAAGAGGAAGTTAAGAAAACTAATGGCAGTTTAAAAAGGAACAAAAGTCCAGATTTTGAGATTAGTCCCTATATACAAAAAGGGTGACCCTTCTAACCCGTCTAATTATAGGGGTATCACTATTAGTAGTACTTTATCTAAAATTTTCTCTCTCATTCTCAGAAATAGACTGAACAGCTGGGTTGAGAGTGAACCATGTCTGAATGATGTACAATTTGGTTTTCGTGATGGCCGATATACCGTAGACGCCATATTTAATTTTAAATCATTAATACAAAAAGTAATTCATATAAAGCAAAAACTAAGGTGTGTTTTATTGACTTTGAACGTGCGTTCGATACCGTTAGTAGAAATGCCATGTGGTATAAACTAGTGGAATGTGGCGTCAGCTGTAAATTGATCACCATGTTTAAATCCATGTATCAGAATGTAAAATCAAGTGTTAATTGGTAATTCTATGCAATTATCGGATTTCTTCGACGTTTCATTGGGTCTAAAACAAGGAGAGCCGTTATCTCCCCCTTTATTCATTCATTTTATAAATGATATTGTAAATATCATCGATGTAGACAATCTTGGTGAAAATGATTTGACTCCAGTACCGGTGTACTTACTTCTCTTTGCTGATGACATTGTTGTATTCACGACAAATCCCGATACACTCCAACTTCAAATAGATAATATCTGAGGTTTGAAAATGAATATAGCAAAAACAAAACTTTGCATTTTTCGTTCAGGAAATGAAGTCATAGAATCTAATATTGATATAAATGGGGATATAATCGAACAAGTTAACAATTTTATTTATCTCGGAATTAATTTTCATTACAATGGTAAAATGAATAATGCAGTAAATACACTGCACGACCAAACCCTAAGAGCTTACCATAATTTATTAACACTATTTGATAGAACAAACCTTGATATAAAATGTAAGTTATCCCTATTTGATTCTATGATGCTCTTATATGGTTCTGAAGTTTGGGGTATCTATCATATAAGACAATCAAAAAGCTGCATTTGCGATTTTGTAGGAAAATACTTGGCGTCAAACAGCAGACACTAAATTATGCAATACATGGCGAATTGGGACGATTTCCTCTGTATCTTCTGGCAAAAGAATTTGTTTGAATGGGGTTTTACGCCGCTTTCAACAATCTTTCTGTTATATCGCAGCGGCTGGAGCACCTAACAATGGAATCCTGGTATTTCTCACACCAGCACTACCATTACATCCTTTCCAAGTCTCTAGCTGCTATCCCACATAAGTCTACGATTATCGACCTATTGGTGAGAGACGAATAGTCGGAAAGGATGAGTGCCGCCGTCGGGGATCGAAACCGGGACCTCTAGATTGACAATCCGACACGCTACCGACGGCGGCCACTCTAGCAAAAGAAAGGGCAATTTGCTTTTATCTTAAGATACTTAAAAACCCGAACTCACTGATCTTTAACTCCTTCCATGAACACCTGTCGAACAATGTTAGAAATGGTTGGGCATACAAAATGAAGAAAACAATTTATCACCTAGGCTCCAACTATTCAAATAATTATTTAGACAATATCAATTTCGTTATTTCTGCTAATGACATAACCCTTATAAGCATTTTAAAAAGTCGAATTAGAGACCAATTTATTCAGGACTGGTCTGCATATATTGATAACAGTCCCAAATTAGAATATGTTTGTAAATCTAAAACTGAATTCGCGTTTGAAAACTATTTACAAATGATCCAAATCGATAATTTAAGAATAAATCTAACACGCTTCAGACTCAGTTCTCATTCATTAGAAATAGAATCAGACAGACGTTATGCACTAGAAAGAATAGATCGTTTATGTAAAATATAAAATTTGAAAGTTGTAGAATCCGAATATCATTTTCTTTTATGCTGTCCTAGATATGACGAAATACGCAAAAAATTTATTGGAACTATCAATTGGCCTTCTCTCCAAAAAAAATTACAATGTTTTTTAAAACAAAAATACCCAATTCAAATTTGCTAAATATGTTAACAATGCACTTCTCATTAGAGAAGATATCACGAAACAGCTCTTATAGTCATTGTAATCTCTACTAAGCCTATTCGTGTTCTTTTTATTCGATCATATCTATCGTTTCGGTATTTATTTTCCATCGTCTAAAAATGTTTTGTTTTCCAATATGCTTGTGTTTGTATGTTTATATGTTATATATGTATGTCTTTGTCATACCTTTTTTCTTTTGTAAATGGCCAAAGGCAAAATTTATTGCCGATTGCTATAAATGTATTGAAAATTGAAACAAGATATTTCTCCTTTTTCTTTTGCCCTGTTTGTATGTTCCTCTGCTTCTTTGGTTTGAAAACAATGTAGGAAATTGCATTTATTTTAATACGCCACTGATTGTGGTCTATTCACCAAAATGTTCCGAGCCACCTGACCTTGCGCATATTATTAGGGTTTTAGCATTGCCGCTGTAATGCTGATACAGAAAAAGGACCTCTATGCAAAATATGTTTTAGAGAACAAAGGGACAGTCGTTTATAATAACAGGAAATCTTGTTTTTCATTCTAATAGGGTTTAACGCCAGTTCTAACAGTATTTCAGTAATATCGCGGCGGCTGGATCACCTAACAATGGCTTCCTGGTATATCTCGCACCAGTACTACCAATACATCCTTTCCTAGCCTTCAGCTGCTATCCCACTTAGGATAAAGACGATTGAGCCAAAATTGTGACCTCTAAAGTGGTTACAAGGATATTGTCAATAAGGACTCTTCACCCTTGATATTGGCCTGAATGTCACCGAAGTCCATAGGTTTCTTCCACATGAAAAGACAAACATTTTCAGCAAGTTTGAGAGCCAAAATTGTGACCACTGCAGTGGTAACAAAAAATGTCAGTAAGTCCTCTTTACCCTTGATATTATCAGAATGTCACCATTATCAATAGGGTTCTTCCAGATGAATAGACCAACATTTTCAAAATGATTGAGCTTAAATGAACCTGTAGAATGGTAACACTTAAATGTTGACGATGCATGACGGACAATCAAGTATCCCAAAAGCTTACTGTGCTCAGGTGGGCTAAAATGTTATAAACTCAATCCAAAAGCAATTTCTTCATCTTCATCATTGTTATGGGAAAAATGCTTATATTTCATTTCAAATCAGTTGTATGAAATAATTCAAATAAGAAATCTTGAACAGGTGACATATGAAATTAACCCATTCCCAAATGTCAAATCCTAGACCGGTCCAAATTCAAAGAGATTTAGGACTACTAGACAATGTTGATTTGAATTGAAAATACAAGGACCAAATGAGTTAGCAAACTTAGTGAGAAACTGTTACAAGCAGTTTCTACTTATCCCACAATGTTTTCCATAGCTATATTTCTTTGATGCCTAAAATGTCTGATTGTGTGGAACGGATTAAAAGAACCTCCAGAAAAATGCTTCAGGTACCGATCTGGTCAGACTGTGCGAACTGACAAGGGTCAAAACCTTTTGCTTTCTGTAAATTTTGTGAATAAAGATTGGCCATTCAACATTACTAGTTTTCATTCTTGAAATACTGACCTCTTCTCTTGTTCATATACTTGAGGGGTGTCTCTCTCCTGTTGATGGTTCACATATAGTTTATGGAGCTGATTTTTTTGTTTGTTCTTTTTTATGAATTTGCAATTCAAATTACATTCTATATTAGAAATGTTATATGACAAGCTGCTAGTCTAATAAAAAAAAGAACAGAAGATAAACACACCTTTTAACAATCAATTTCTCATTTTCCCATTTTGTTTTCAATATACAAGTACATTTTTTCTGAAGAGTATCAAATGAAGGGTTCAAAGCTAGTGCTAATGGTCATTATGATAAGAATACAGTTATATAAAGTCAATCTTGCTCATGTGACCGCCTCTATTAAGGGACCACTTACATTAAGTGGCCAGCATCAAAATTCCCTGTCCAGAAACAAAGGATCTTCATAATGTAGCGTTTGAGCTCATGAAATTATCAAAATTAAATCCTATTTTGGTTGTTTCATTAGAATTATCTCAATGAGACATCTCTAATGAGATTCATCAACATAGAATTAACACAGAATAGTCGAAATTGAAAGAAGGTGCAGCGTACAAGGCATTTTGATTTTTTTCGTCTTTTTGGATAGAAAACATTGTGGTTAATGAACAAATAACTTGAGCCAAGCAATGGCGTCATTTCACAATGTTTTCCATAGCTTTTTTTCTTGGTGTGTATTAAAAGGAGGAATTGTGTGGAAATGGGTTTTTCTTTTCTCTTGGACGTCCATTGAGTGGTTGCTTAATACAAGTTTAACTCCAATCATTATTACTTGGCCCTCATATTACTTGAGCATAGGCTCTTATAGATAAGTCATTGCGGCACATATCACAAGCATTTGCTCTGCCAGACGTGCTTCTGACAAAGGCAAAACTGTTTGTAGAAGGCGAAAGTCTTTTATTTGTTCCATTTTCATTTCTACTACTATCCTAGAAGAGACTAACTGCTTGGTCTTAAAAAATTGGGTTTTGGTCATCTTCTTGTGTTTGGAGATGAATAGGGGGCATATTTAGACCTATATCGGGTGGAAGCAAATCAGCCACTGTAAATCCCTTGTCCGCTAATATAATGTCCCCGGGTCTAACTTTGGAATGAAAAAATGTCCGTCTTTTGAATTATATATCCGAGGTATGACCTGCCCTAATCCTAGAAAGAAAAGTAACCAATCCATTAGGGGCAACTCCTACCAAGACTTTAAAAGTGTTATTATGTTTTTATTCACCCCATGTCAAATTCTGAGCTGTTAAAGAAGCTGGGTTTTCACAAAAAAATTCTTTTGCATCAACAACTATTCTTTTATCTTTAAGTTTATGAAAACCTTTGGGTAAATTGTTCATAATTTGTTCCTTTTTTGGCCATGGTATCAATGATTTCATGTGGTCATACATGAAATTAATCCATGTGTTCATTATTCTGGACACTGTCTTGACAGAAACACCAAACATTTCACTTAAATGTTCCTGTAGCAACCTAAGCCTTAACCTACAACATACCATGAAGAATTCATCTAAAGGTCTAAGCTTTCTCTTACGTCCTGGTTTGCTACTGTGTATAGTTTTCTCGATTAATAAATTGGAAAGCCCGTATAAAATCTTGTTTTTTATCATTATTCTCAATATCCTCTGGCTTTGGAATTTCCCATGGACATGTCTTGGGTAGTCTGTACTGAAGGGCTTATTCTGTTGTTATCTTTTGGTGGTCGGCTGTACCTATGTTCATCGTCTGCTGAGTTTTCAATCACAGGGAAGTCTGGCATGCTTTCACTCTCAACTAGAACTGTTTGAAAGTTTTCAATCTTATCATAGAATATAGGCGGTAAGGGTGGTGCAGCCTCTGTCAGCTTTCTAGCAATGAATACTTCTCGGTCAGGTGAAAAGGTAGAACAGGCTCTGTCAGCATTCTAGCATAGAATACCATTTCTTTCTCAGTGCAGATGATGATAAGATTCTCTGAAAAAGATCTATGAAATTGAAGTGGACGCCTTGTTCTATGTTTGTGCTTTCTATCATTGTTTGGCAGTTTATTTAGATTGTGATACTTTTGCACAGAAACACCACGCGTATAAGTTTTATCTTCAAAGTGTTATATACAAACATGGGAGTTTTCATTTACAGATCGGTCAGGTCTATGAAGGTAAAGCCCTCTAAGCCATGACTGGCGCCTTGCTAGCTCTTTCTTCGACTTTCCTCCGAGAATCCTGTGGAGAGTAATGACTGATCCATCTTCAATAACATGCTTCTCATATTTGTTAAACAGTATACAGAAGCGTTTACCCCCTGATCCTAACCGTTTCCTTATTCGAATTGTTGGAGTATTTTCTTGATCTTCCATTATTCAACTGAATTGAAATAAAGAGAAGTGCTTTGAAAAAATTATCTTAATGAGCTATCATTTTATGGACCAAATACTATCATTGTCCCTGATTCTGTAGAATAACAGAAATCTTAACTTTAAAATTACCTATTATGATACAAAATACTTTAGATTGGTCCAAATGAGTTTGAACAAAAGTAACAATTGAGAGATGGTAAAAAGTCCAAGTTAAGAAAGGCACAGTTATCAAGCACTTATGCATTCAGAGTTATCCCACATATTTCTATATATGTCGTAACATGTATTGCTCTTGATATAAAGTTGATATAAAACCCAAAACTCGGGTCCACACTATCATCAAAAATTCAGTTACAAAGGCAATCCGTTACTCTTTACCCGACAGCAAAAATTTATACTGATCCAAATTAAAAGGAGTTCCAGACGAAATGTTAAAGCAAGCGAATTTTTAGATTCTTAAACTTT
Source organism: Fragum fragum (assembly GCA_946902895.1). NCBI lineage: Eukaryota > Metazoa > Mollusca > Bivalvia > Cardiida > Cardiidae > Fragum > Fragum fragum. The sequence goes on along the minus strand of OX336378.1, from coordinate 37,842,923 downwards.
CTGGATGGAAAACACTGTGAAAAAATGAAGAATTTGCTTGTTACCAGTAATTTCTTCATTTACATAATGGTTTTCTCTATAGTTTTGTATTGAGGGGCGTCAGAAAGCGTCTCTTGTGTGGGAATGGGTAATTTGCTACACAATTTGTCAACAAGTTTGTTGCACACAACCAGATTGATAAGTTGGCATAAACGGGAGCTATTGTTGTAATCTTCCCATTTATGGACAATTTCTATATTTTGTAGCCAATAAAAACAGTGAAATGGCTTAAAGGCCATAGTAAGGAACATTTGTACTGGTTTATAATTAACATACAAAATGGTAAGTATGTAGGCTCATCTCATCTGATAGAGGACATACATGTACCGTCTTATCTCATTGAACAGTTTAATTATACTATCAAAAAATAAATCTAAATTTATGTAATATTTGTTAATTTTGTTAATAGTGTTTATCTACAAATGGTCTTGTTTCATTGTGCTTCAGTATCAAAATACTCATTACAAATATAGGAAAATTTGCAGCCGCCCGAATTCATTATCATATTAGTACGAAACTTTCTGAAGACGTGTCTGTTCTTAAAAAAAACAATACCAAAGTCAAGACTGTAAGCTTATGATACATTTCCAATGTAATGAATTAAAATAACTTTCAATCATACGTTTTATCATTTTTTTTTCCATATTATTTGCTTATTTGCGGTATTTCCATGGTGCCGGTATTGCTGGCCAACATTTCAGAACGAAGGCCACCCTAATTTCGAAATTGCAATTTAAAAATTTACACATCCGATGTACTTGAATGGTGTAGTATAAGCGCAATTAGTTATTCTCGACGTAAAGAATTACAAACAACAAAGAGCGGAAGTAGCGGAACTACCCAATAGTTTCAAGGGAATTAATTCAAGGGCACATTTCAGACTAACTCGGTAGGGGCCATTCTACGTGAAAATGAAACATTATATCGGCAAATTATGATTTATAACACAACATCTACAGTTAACGTAGAAACTTAACATTTATTAAAACTTGAAGTTTGAGTAAATTCTCAATTGAGTACGAAAAATGTTTTATAATCTCGGGCCTTTATAAGATGTGTATAATAACTCTTTCCCGTTTTTGTGAAATTTTAGACTGGTCCTGATTGAAAGACGTTGAAGATGACGTGATAAGATTTGAGCCAATTTGAAATGAAACCATCCTTTGCGGTAGAAAATAATTTGGGAAAAGAAGAAATCACTTGTTATAAGCAATTTCTTCTTTTCCACAATAATTTTTCAACTACAAAAACACAGGGACGTAGAAACCAGTGATTTAACAAAAATGGATCAATTAGGAGCTGACATGAAGCAGGTTGTTTGGAATCTAAAATAAATAATTTTATTGCTAGGACCCACGTCCGTTCTTCATCTCTGTCGTCAAATAGTATTATTATATTTACTAGGGCTAGAATAATTTATTATAAATTGTAATTGGTGAGTAAAACAATAGATATTTGTAAATAATTATATGAATTATCAGACTGATGAGTGTGGCACCATTATATAGCAATGAATTTATATCTTCACATGATATTTAACCAATTCCCTGATTTTTAATGAGACTAAATAAAGGATATCGCAAATGATGACTAATTGCCTACATTTTACTTAAAGCAATGCTTAAAATAAATGCGAAACATTGGTAAGTAGTATGTCATTTTATTTTGAAAACCAACATAAGGTCCAAAGTAATATTCAAACAAGGACTGAACATAAGCAATCACAATACCTAACACACATGAATAATCACAATACCTAACACAACAAAACAACCCTATAAACCCGTCAGGAAAGCAACACTTGGTATCAAGATTTAGAAATATTATGTTATAATCGTGCAAAAAATGAACCTGATATTGGATTGCGTAGAAAAATCGAAATTGCACGAAATTATTTTACATGATAATATTCAATTTGATACATTCTCAGAGTTTCCATTTACGACGTAAAAGTATCTGTATACGCATGAAAATCAGCTCGGACGCGAAATTTGAATACTTGTTGCGTCCATCGGACGCGAAATAAAATGAGTGGCAAAAACAATGTATTTCATAAATCTTACGCAGAAACGTCAGATAACTAGCGAAGACAATCCAAAATGTTTCAAAGTACGACAGATTTGAAGCAAGGTCACTGGTTTTCCAAAGTAACTATAAATAGACTTCGCCAACGTCTAACCGAAAAGTTGTGATTGTTGGGATTCCCACTTATTCGTCTGGTACCTGAACTGTCTAAAATATTGTTTTGTGGGCAATTTGATAGCCGGAAACCAACTGTTACTTTCATTTTGTAAATAATAATGGCTTCTCCAGCCAAGAAAAAGAAACACTTGTGGTCTTTTCAAGACCAGTGGCTTGCTGATCCGGCGTTCAAAGACTGGCTGATAAAAGACGAGTCAGATTCGTCTGCTGTTCGAATGAACTGCAGTATTTGTTGTGAAACTAAGCAGAAGAACATTTTTACTATGTACTGCACTGACTTTCAGGTATGAAGCAGACGACAATTTTCATTTGACGTATCACAGCGTAAGTATAGCGTCGAAAGGTTTTCCTTTGCTTGTAAGAGCTGCCGTAAATATTTTACTTTTGAAAATAATGTTAGAAAGCATTTCTTTTTGTCATATTGACTTCAAAGTAGATATTTGTTGTTTGTTTGTTTACCCATTACCAGAAGGCTAAATTTTAGACTTGTCATAAATCGAAGTTTGTGAAGACCACAATTTCAAACGCCTGAGAATTTCACATTTTTTTGGCCTTCTAGTCATTAAAGTTAAAGCCTTATGCCATTGTTTCTTAACTATCCTTTCATTGAACCCTTTCCAGAATAACAAAATTTTAGGTTGGTCCAATATGAAAGCTGCTGCAGATAACAAACTTTGTGATTACTTAGGTATAAAACTTGAGAATATCTCAGAAAACATTGAGGCAAATTGAGAAAATGCTTATTATTAGCAGTTTCCTTTTTTGCTTCAATGTTTCCCCAAGCCACTTTTACTGGGAATATCAAAACTAGGTCTTGTTTGGGAAAGGGTTATTAAGCCCGTTCAAGTACAACAATTAATTTGAAGATGATTTGTGGAAGTCAAAATTGGACTCAACTGAAAGTTGTTGGGACTCAACTTTTTCTACGGCACTGGGTCCCAGGGACTCAGTATTTTTTTATGTAAATGGAAACACTGTCATTCTAATGGACTGGTATGGTAAAAGCAGCTCGCGAAAATTGTCTACTTACAATCTCATAAAATTTATTCCCGCAGTGATGTCATTGTACCTTGAAAATAACGTCAACTAGTACTGCCCGTATCAGGCGCTGTCTGACTTGGTTTTTATGCCCCCGCATCGATAGATCGGGGGCATATTGTTTTAACGGTGTCCGTCTGTCCGTCTGTCCGTCTGTCCGTCTGTCTGTCTGCCTGCAAAACTTCCAACTAAATATTTTCCTATAACTTCCAACCCTAATAAAGTTACAGTGCTAATATTTACATAGGTCTCAATAGTCTGCCTCCCTTAAATCCTACGATGACTCCTGATGGCATTTTTTGTTAATGCTCGGCATCCATGTTAGAATTGTTCCTTAGACTATTACAAACAAGATAGGGGTGGATGCCCAGCGTGATTTCTTGATTTAAGGTCACAGTGAGGTCAAAGGTCAATGAGTTCAAAAATCAATAAAAAATGGCTTGTAGCTAAAGCAAATTTATTTGCGTCAACACATAATGAAAGCAATGTGAACGAAATCAAATTAATTGAATCAGGAATGAACAGAGGCTTACCCTAGAGCCTATATTGTCATTTTCAAACAGAATTTTACCATATTTATGCTAAAAAAACGCTATGGCCAATAAAAAAATAAAGCACAATACTTAACAAAACTTTGATTGAACGCGAGTAAAAGGTTTGTTATTACATAAATATTATCCAAGGCATTCATGTAACTGAAGGAAGCTATTCTAGACTACTTTAAGCAATGCTTGTTTAGTGTCTGTTTCGAATTTCAGGTCAGAATGAGGTCACGTGTAAAGTACGTTCAAATGTGTGAAACTTGCAAATACATGCAACTGATGTTCATTGTACATTATTTTCATCTTTAATATTATGACAATAGGAACAAGATCAAATGCAAATAAGTAACAAGAGCCATGTCGGACATGGCCATCCCCCGCTGTAAAAGCTTGATAGTAAACTGAAGCCAATAAATCCAAAATAATGCAAGCAAGAGTTGTGGTTCTTGTGCACTGCACTTTTCCATAATGAGATCTATCCACTTATGAAGTTTCAAATTAAAAGATTTATACTTAAGGAGATATGCCCCAGACAAAATCTAAGTCTTTGACCCATGACCCATGAAACCGTTAAAAATTATTCAAGCAAGAGTTGTGGATCTTGTACACTGCACTTCTCCTCAAAGAGATCTATCCACCTATAAAGTTTCAAGTAGATAGCTATGATACTTTCAGAGATATGCCTCGGACAAAATCTAAGTCTTTAAAATAACAAAGGGCAATAACTCCGAAATTATGCAAGCAAGAGTTGTGGTTCTTGTGCACTGCACTTCTCCTCAATGAGCTTATCTACCTATGAATTTTCAAGTTAATAGCATTTATACTTTAGGAGATATGCTCTGGACAAGATTAGTGACAGAATGACGGAAGGACGGAATGACGGACAGAGTCATTACTATATCCCCTTCGCCGAAACGGCGGAGGATAAAAATGAAACAAATGCTTACCTCAGCCCCTCAATTGATATTTACAGGTAAAACTTTACCATATATCTGCTAACAAGAGCTTTGCAGAGCGGCGCATATACGCCCGAAGGGGCTTGTCAGTAACCTTGGCTTTTCAGGAGCCTGAGCTTGAATGATAGCTAATGATTTTTGTCAAAAAGAAAAAAAAATCTTATCACCTGAATAATACTGTTTACACTTGAGAAACAAGACAGCTTTATGATAACTTATCTTTCAACATTATGTATAACAGTTAAATTTTATAATTTGAATACAATTGACATAAAAAATGGCCTTGACCAATGACCTTGAAACAAGTTTCAACAGAAAGTAATCACCACTAGCAATAAAAATATGACCTTGAAAAACTGATCTTGACAAATAAATTACAATGGTTCAGTTTAGGTTTTTCAGAGCTCAAAATGACCTTGACATTTGAATTCAATCAATTTCAGGGCAGATAATTCAAGAACGACTCAAGCCTCAAGCTTTTTGAATTTCTGAAGTGAGTCTTATGCTCAACTAAATATCAGAGATACATTATGACAAGATTCAGTTCAATACAATAGAATTTTTAGGAGTTGTGCACACGCTTACACAAAAAACATGTAATTTTAATCTATATTGTTAAGTAAAGGGCAGATAATTCAGTAACAACTTGACATATCAAACAAAATTTAGTCCTAAGCACAACTAGAAATTATACAGAGTCATTGTGGCAAGTTTCAGTTCATTCCCATTCAAAATGTTGGAGAAATAAAGCTCACAAGAAATAAAGGGGCTTTTCGTTCAATTCAATGGCAGATTATTCAAGATAACTCAAGATGGACTGGAGTGATTTGAATTTCAAAGGTCTTATATATAACTAGACAACATGGGGAGTAACTGTGCAAAGTTTCAGCTCATTCCCATTGATAGTGTAGGAGGAGTTGCGCACACAAAAAATTGCTAACGGACGGACAGACGGACGGACTGACGACCGGGGCCTTAACATAATACGGCCCTTCAGGCGTTTTAAAAGCGCCCCGGCCCAATGCAAAACAAAGAAATAACACAATACCGTCAGTAAACATGATGAAACACAATGCTTCTTAGAGTTGTCATATACATGTTACAGTTTCTGATATACAGCTTGTATTACCACACACCTAATAAATGTCCATATGTGACTACTTTCAGAAACATGATTGTAGAAGACCTTTTAAAAGTGTCTACAGGATCGGCCAGTGGAAATTGCACTGATTTCGCGTACTGGATAGCCTCCAAGGCTGCTTGAAGTCATACAGGATTAGCACATCCTGCTGCATCGCAGGCATGATTGGTGTAACTTGACAGTCTACTAGCATAAAATCAGCAGGATATAATGACGAATTGTATAATCAGGTCTCAGTAACACATTTTATACGAAAAACATAACTGTTTGCAACATATTTATCACCTTATCAGAATATAAAAATCTTTTTGACTTCAAGAAAGTCAGATGGTTTGTAATGTAGAAAGAGTGCACGTCGCCTAGCGTCCGGTAAACAAATACATTCAAATTGTCGCTTTGCAAAGGTGTAATTACTGGTACAGTGGCTAGCAGTATGCACAGGGTAATTAAATAAGTGTCATTTTCCTTTATAGAGGCTAATAACAAAACTATTGAACAGAAGTCTAGAACTCTTCTTGATCCATCCCCACTCAGTGACGCTTTTAGACGTCCCCCAGGAAGTTTTGGAATACATTGTGGAAAATGAAGAAATTGCTTGTCACAAGCAAATTCTTTATTTTCCACAATGTTTTCTACCCAGAAACTTGAAAGAATCCAAAATGTCATAAAAATTAAATAGTCCTCTGCAGCTTCTTTCAATTAGAACAAGTCTAAAACAATGCCGTCTGGTAATGGGTTAATATTAAAAGAATTCAAAAGCTGTGTTGATACAAATAAAAAAAACGACAAAAAAAAACAAAAAAAACAAAAAACAAGAAAAATCATCCGTTTCTAAAGAATTCCTGTATCGGGGGCATGGTGTTTCACAAACACATCTTGTTTTGTTTTTTGTTTTTTTTAAGGTAAAAGGGTTAAAATGTTGACCTTGACCTTGATGAAATGACCTTCCCAGTTGCGCCTTGTTGAGACCTATCTACATACCAAATATTAGCATTGTAACTTAATTGGGGTTGAAGTTCTAGGAAAATGTTTAGTTGGCAGGTTAACTTTTTGAGTAATGTTTTAGGGAAAAGGGTTAAAATGTTGACCTTGACCTTGATGAAATGACCTTCCCCAGTTGCGCCTTGTTGAGACCAATCTACATACCAAATATTAGCATTGTAACTTAATTTGGGATGAAGTTACAGGAAAATGTTTAGTTGGCATGTTAAGTTTTTGAGTAAAGTGTTAGGGAAAAGGGTTAAAATCTTGACCTTGACCTTGATGAAATGACCTTCCCCAGTTGCACCTTGTTGAGACCTATCTACATACCAAATATTAGCATTGCAACTTAATCAGGGTTGGAGTTAAAGGCAAATGTTTAGTTGGCAGGTTAAATTTTGCAGACAGACAGACATAAAGACGGACAGACATACGGACACCGGTAAACCATTATGCCCCCGATCTATCGATGCGAGGGCATAAAAACTCGTCTTTACAATAAAATAATGTCTCTAATGCAGTTTTCAGAAAAATTAGCACAATTAGAATTAATGATAAAGCATGTAGATCAATTGAAAATATCTAAATGACGATTATGATATGAAAGCGCACCTATTTGACCTTTGACCTTGCTGTGGCCTTAATTCTGGGTTTCAGACTGGGCATCCACCCTGGAAGGTTTTGTCATACCCTAAAGAATATTACTAGCATGGATGCCGAGCATTAACAAAGAATGCCATCAAAACAATTTTCTAGAGCTCATACGAATTATAGTCGGTAAACTACAACAAGGCGCAACTGAAGAAGGTCATTTCATCAAGGTCAAGGTCAAAATTTTAACCCTTTTCACTTAAACAAAGAAATAAAAACCAATAAAAATCACCCTGTTTAGGGGGCATGGTGTTTCACAAACACATCTTGTTTTTTTTTATTATTATTATCATTCATTTATTTATTTCTGTTGTGGGAATTCAATTTCACGTTACTCAAAAACTTAACCTGCCAACTAAACATTTCCCTATAACTTCATCCCTAATTAGGTAACAATGCTAATACTTGGTACGTAGTTAGGTCTCAACAAGGCGCAACAGGGGAAGGTCATTTCATCAAAGTAAAGGTCAAATTTTAACTCTTTTTCCTAAAACGTTACTAAAAAACTTAACCTTCCAACTAAACATTTTCCTATAACTTCATCCCTAATTAAGTTACAATGCTAATATTTGGTATGTAGTTAGGTCTCAACAAGGCGCAACTGGGGAAGGTCATTTCAACAAGGTCAAGGTCAAAATTTTAAACCTTTTCACTTAAACAAAGAAATAAAAACCAATAAAAATCACCCTGTTTAGGGGGCATGGTGTTTCACAAACACATCTTGGTGTTGTTGGGTTTTTTTGTTGTTTTTTTTTTCTTTTTTTTTTTAATTATTTATTTATTTCTGTTGTGGGAAATTAATAGGAAAGTTTGTAAGTTAAAGTATATGATTAATACAGAAGTTATAAAGACTTATAGGGAGAATCACTTAATTGTAATAAAAAATCTAAATGCCGAATAATTATAACACAATCCCGGTAACATATTTACATTATGAAGTACTGCAGCTTACCACCTCCTGTAAATCTTAATTTGAATAAGTGATTTTTAAAATCGTCTGACATTGTACAGTTATGAATACACGCACAACGCTTCATCCAAACGCTTCTATCGTTCAGCATGGGCGACAATCTACGTCATCCCATGGACGTCAGAAATACTAAACAGCCGCCGCTTTTGCTAAGCGTTATGCAGATCTTTTACTTTAAAAGTATAAAAGTTTCTAAAACTAAGTTAAAACACCTACCTCAATTGGCGATTGTATATACATTTAAATTATCTGTGAAATAAAATAGTTAATTTACAGTTTGTAATTCTAAACACACCTTTTTTCTAAAGTCATTTTCAACAGCTATATTTACCTAGTTTATGAGAGATTATGTAGATGTCTCCAGAAATACTAAACTTATTGCTATTTAATTTTGTTTTCCTCATTTTCTATTAAACCTAGAAATACAAATTGCTAACTTTCAATTGCTTTGTAATATGCAATGCATTCTACGCCCTAAACTATAATGAATTCGATGCAATTGTTTAAAAATAGACCAAGATGTCGCAAACACTTACATTGGCAAGGACATCGAATACACATGAACATTGTAACGTGTTGACAGTTGTGAGGGAAATTATTTTTCTGTGACATGAAAGTGCTTCATAAGACAAATCTTTTTATGTAAATCTGAAATAATGGCATGACCACCCTGGAATAAACAGTGGTAAGTATAGCAATTCATTGCCTTTACTTCGCTATAAGAATGCTTCAAACACTTTTTTTGAATCGTTCGGGACCTTTCCTATCGAATCTCATATTTGTAGTACTTCCTCATCATTGCCTGACTGAAAAAATAACAAAGTCAAAGAACATAATTCCGTAGCTACTTCTTGTTTTAACAATGGGTTATTATTGTAAGAAACCACAAACTGAATTCAATAAACAATAGGATAACTGTTAGAGCAAATGGAGAAGGCAGCTGCAAATATGACATTTATTTTCCCATTTTGGCGAGTTTTCTCGGATATTATTATACCTCTGGTAATACCATCCATCTTCTAGAAACACGACTGACGTGCCAAAACAACATTTTCCATCTTGGGAATAAGACAAGTATTATTCATTGCCACTTTTACGTCTTGTTGGAAATGTTAAATCCATAATAGGAAAATGACTTCGGCATGATGACGATGGAAAAGTTCCGCCCTTTATTACATAGACTACAAACTGCTTTTTACTGCTAAAACAAAAGAATCTAAAGAATTTCTTTGTTTTATACTGTCTCATTGTGAATTGAAATTATAATACAATAGTTTGTTATGCCCATTCCATTGACCTAGGTGCTTTCGGGTTAAGTAGAGAATTAAGGAGTGTGGCCTGGTATACATAAAGGGTCCATCTTGGATTTTGGGAACAAATTAGTAGGTTAAGTATATACCTAATTCTTTTACATCCTTTGGGAAATAATTTCTTAAAACTTGACTAAGATATTTCATTTCGAGTCTACTTCCAAGAGAATGCACCGATACTTGCTCAGTATAATTGGGCAGTATAAGTAAGTATTCATCTGTAAGGTTGACAAATTAATGAAAATTAAGAGAGGCAGACTGACAATTGTACAATTGTCCATAACCCATTTTTGTTGAACCCGCAGTGAGAAAGATATAGACGTCACAATCAATCTTCGGTGTATGTGTGTAAGTCCGTCCGTCCCTCCATTAGTCCATCATAATTTGTCCGGTGCATTACTCCAACAATAGTGAATGGATTTCAAAATTATTTCCCCCGACGGCGGCACTCATCCTTTCCGACTATTTGTCTCTCACCAATGGGTCGATAATCGTAGACTTATGTGGGATAGCAGCTGGAGGCTAGGAAAGGATGTGATGGTAGTACTGGTGTGAAAAATACCAGGATTCCATTGTTAGGTGCTCCAGCCGCCGCGATATAACTGAAAGATTGTTGAAAGCGGCGTAAAACCCCATTCAAGCAAATTCAAAATTATTTGATACAATTCGTCTTCATAAAGGGCCGCCATCAGAGCGTACCAGACTCCTAATCTTTAATCATGGAGTGTCATGGGTTCGATCCCCGGCGGCGGCACATATTCTTTCCGATATTTGTCTCTCACCAATGGGTGTATAATCGTAAACCTGAGTGGGATAGCAGCTGGAGGCTAGGAAAGGATGTAGTGGTAGTACTGGTGTGAGAAATACTAGGAAGCGATTGTTAGGTGCTCCAGCCGCCGCGATATGACTGAAATACCGATAAAAGAGGCGTTAAACCCCATGCAACAGTCTTCATAATGTAAACGTGCTTTTTGAAAAGTAGCTTCGACTCAGGATCACATGTCACGCTCAAGATCACATGTCAAGTTGAAACCATAAAATTAACTAATCATGAATAAACTTTGAAGTAATTTGGCATTTTTAAAGTAAATGTTTTGATAGCTTTAATACCTCGATTATACTTCGAGGTTAAATGTTAAAGTCTTACAGTGTCATTCAAAAAATATATTCTAATAAGTCCACGATCAAGGTCACAGCATAAGATCAAACTACAGGCTCGACATAAGATGTCCTATTCTAGTTATATCACGACCATGATTCACAAATCATATTCTACTCAAAGACCACAAAATCGGTTTGTGCAAACCTTTGGAGTCATGACACTTTCGAAGAATTGTTTCTATTTTTTTTTCCTGGTCCGAAAATAGAATCTGTTTTGAAAGGGTAAAGCCCCGGTGATATTATAAGATACTCTATATTAGATTGACTCTTTCATTTACAGAACGCTTCTGTTTATTGCCAAGAGTCAGCGAAGCTACCACTAGAAACGTGATGCAGATGTTGAACCACATCCGAAATATCTTCAAGAAATCATAGATACACGTAAAGAGACAAGACCATGTTTTCTACCCTATGTAACTCTAGGCCGTCCGCAACTTCTTTGAATTTGGACCCGTCATCTGTCTCGTGCAATTAGTTACCTAAGAATAACTATTTAAACCACTTTCATATCAAATGTACTAACAATATGATGTATTCCGTAATATTTATTCAACTATCTGTGGAAAAAAATGCTGCTTATCTGAAAGACATCCGTAGTGGTAGATTTGAAAAGTAATGGATTGAGACTTTTTCATGATGAATCATTTCTACTTTGCTTTTTCTAGCTATTTAAATCGGCCTTTTTTCTGAAGGAAATTATTTTGATTTCCAAAGGTTTGTGCATAAAGAATTACACCACCCTTATACATTTATAACATTTCCTAATTGTGATCCATTCGTGGGACTAAAGGAAATGTGCAGTACATTATCAAATTGTTTAGCCTAAGTATAGTTTTTTTCTCAGAGAAGCATAAAGGAAGCTATCAATATGTCTGAAACCTAGATTTAAAAAAATGCCAGTTGCCCTAGATACGAACATTATAGTAAACACTAGGCTATGAATCAACCCTTAGGGGTAATCCAGGTAAGTACGCAAGAATTTTACAAGTACAACTTTGGTTAAGCATAGGGACTTCTTTCTGTACGGGCTAGTAGTCGAATAATTCCACTTCATTCGGCCTTTCACTTCTAATGGACTTCATCCTAAAATCTCTCTAGAAAAATGCCCGAAACATTGCCCATGTCTGTTTATTCGAGTAGGTATAGATCCGGGTAAGTACGGACATAGTAGGGAAAGTTCGGACACGAAATTCGGAAAGTTCGGACATGAATTTTTGATAGGGAAAGTACGGACAATAGAATATTTTTAAAAATAATGGGTCTAAGGTAGCCCTCATTCATACACACTTTTAAACATGTTTAATAATTTTAAATTACAAAACTTCAAACTGAATGTGTGAGTTATTTAAAAACAGCAAAGCGGCCTCAATATTATTAGTTTTAACATAAAATCGTTGGCCTCCATGCTGGTGCAGAGTTAGGTTTAATAAACATTTTATCATGAACAAGACCTTTCGAAGTAGCTTTGCGATAAAAAATGCACCAAGTCTTCCTAAGTATGCTAATGACTTTTTGGTCGATCTAGTTATGATTTCAATATACAAATTTTATTTTTAGCCGCTAAAAGATTCATATGAACAAAGATAAAATTTGGCCTATCAAGTAAACGTAAATAATCTTGAGAATCATAAAAATGTTATCAATTTTTGTTATGTTAGAAATGCGTATAAGGTCAATGGCAGATCAGCTAGAAAAAATACTTGACCAATCAATAGGATCCATCAGGGAAGTCTGTAAAACAAGTAATTGAAAAGGAGATTCGAACTAGAAAATGGTCTTTCAGATAGTGCATTTTATATATAATCACACATCTAGATAGAATGTCATTCAAAACATCGATACCTACCTTTAAAGGGGGGTATCGATGTTTCTTAAACCTTGATAGGAAAAAATTGTCAGTTGCCTACAAATCCGCTCAAATGGACGTCTTACCCTTAAATATGAGTCAGCTATTGTCTTCGCGATAATCTGATTTGTTAATATAGGAAAAGTTCAGCGGAAATCAAGGTTATTTAAGATATCACGGAATTCAGTTGATGACAACGCATGACCTCATATGCATATGACTAAAGTCAACGGGAGGTAACAAATTGACAAGCGAAAAAAAGCGTCCTAAATCATGTCACACCAAATGGTTACCACAACACTACGGTGAGTGTATATATTCGTATTGACACTTGCGGCAGTTTTGGAATGATCTTTACAGAATTGGAGACAGGCTAACGAACATTACTCCTGATGACGTAACGATGATGTTGATTAACAGCCTCTGTAGGCTAATAGGGAATTACCCCAGTTTATTCTGATGAATGACAAATTTACTTTTCAGAATATTGCATTGAAATTGTTTATGAGAGGGAATAAGAATAATCAAAATCTGTGATATGAAGACAACATCGATATCTACCTTTAACACATAACTTTCCATGTGTAGATAGTTTGCTACAGAATGTGGCTAACCCTTCAATCTGTCTATTTCATAATAACTTATGAGTAATAATTTCTAACGATACATGTATGAGACACATTTGTAGAAAAAGCAGAGACAAAAAAAAAAGAAAAAAAAGATTGAATCCCCTATGTAAAAAGAATTCAAATATATCATATGTGATTTTAAAGTCAACTTAATGCATGAAATAAAATTTAAATTTCCGCTTATTCGGATTACCAGATGAAGATTTAATATCGGTCAACAAAATATTGCCAAAAGTGTTTCGAGTGCTTTCTTTAAGTAGAAAAACGCGCGTTCATGTATTTAGAAATGACGACCATCTATTCGACGCAGCGTTTGTTTGGATTCCGTTTGTGCCAACCGATTAATTCATTGTTCTCGGTTGGTTTTTAAGCATCTAAAAAGTCAATGATGCAGAACGATGTGGAACAATACAGAAAAGCAGGTTACATGTAGTTACGGATATTTTTCTACCTCAACCAAATTTACTAAAACATTAATGCCAGATTATTTCATGAAAGAAAAAAAAATCAACGTCAAAGTGGTATCTCTTCTGCAATAATTGTTTACAAGATCACGTAAATATCATGTGACGTCAAAGTCTGGCACCTATTATGGCTGATTAATTGATTGAATGGGGTTTAACGCCATTTTCAACAGTATATCAGTCATATCGCGGCGGCTGGAGCACCTAACAATGGATTCACGGTATTTCTCAGCACCAGCACTACCATAACAATCAGCTGCTATCCCATCCGTTGGCTAGAGATAAATGGCGAAGAGGATATGTGCCGCCGCCGGTGATCGAACCAAGACATCCCATGATTTAAGATTGGAATTCTGTTGCGCTTACGACTACGCTATGACTGCGGTTTGGCACCTATCATGGACTACATTCAAAGTTATAGTACGCTTTTATATAATTCTTTGGAGCCATAGATATAGGACATTTACACATTCCAAAAGTACTTTTGTGTGTGTGTGTGTGTGTGTGTGAGTGTGTGAAAGATTTGATCAACTTTCAACTTATCATTATTATTATTTTTAATCGATTCAAATGTAGACATTACTTCCGAAATTCGGCGCACAACACGCACCATAAAGAGAAAGATACTGGTGCTGATTTGTCAACAACTACGCAACATCGATTTTGATATGAGGGTAATCCTTTTTAAATTTCTTTAGGAATAAAAGACCACGCAAAATTGATTTGTGGCTGTTTTCTTTTTATTCAAATCGGAAGTGCTTAATTTGGCAACCGGATATGCAGCAAGTCAATGTCATAGAAATAATAAACACCCCAAGATTCCAGTGGTAGGCTAACTTCATGTCAAGATAGCAGGATACGGGATAAAATAATCAAAATCTGTGTCATGAAAAAAACATCGATACCTACCTTTAATGATTTTGCGTCGTCGCTATCGTCGCCTGTAATTTCTGAATCAAGTTAATCCCCGCCGTCCATACGTATACATGTATTTACTTGCCTCTAGAAACACTTCGTTTATAATCCTGAATTTGAAAACTACTGAAAACAAGGCGGATCTTACTAAGTTCTCTATTTTCAAATACTTATAAACTATTTTACCATGCAATACATGCTAGTACATATTTATTGTCTCTTAACTTTTTTAAATTTGCTTTTAAACATGACATCAGGTAAAGTACTTAAACTGAAATTAATACAACAATTTAACTTATTTTATTATTCTCATTAAATGCTTACAGCTGCGCTAATTTTGAAATATAAGACTTTGTTCCGTCGCAGACAGACAATAATAACGATTATCTCAGTAAGAAGATACAAATTCGATAAATGAATTAATATGCCCGATGATAGATTTAAGTCTCATTTATTGTTTCAGACATCTGTTTTCCAGTGTTTTCAAGTTTAGCGAAGGTTCTAAGTATGCTTGTATGGTGAACAAATGTAATTTTTCGTCTCCAAAGATCACTTTCTCAGAAAATCATGCCAAGTGCTAGCTTAATAACATTTGAAGTTTAGAACTATCACGAAAGCTAAACAAAATATATCCTATGGGGAACGGGGCAGTATTTCTCATTCAAATATTTGGTTGTCTATGACCAGAAATATAAAAGTTAATCAAATAAAACACAACACTTGAAAACTGCTAAATTATAATATCAAATATTAAGACTCAAATATATTCGTTTCTTTATATCAAAGCCCTGAAACCCTAGATATGTAAACATGAGATATATAACAAGGGCAGAGACAGTTTGTTAGTCAGATCATCGGAGGTGTAACTTTCTACCAAAATCTACTGTCGATTATGCGTAGATCTGCCAATTTGTGCGATAGGGAACACAACCTGCACACACTAATTTTCTTCCCGCTTTTTGCCAAATTCAGAATACGCACACGAAAGTATTGTATATCAAGTCTCGGCTTTCAAACAGTCATATCTCAAATAAGCTCAATCGGTCGTATTAGTTGATACCCGCAGTCGTGAAATTCGGTCCGATATATTCTCCATGTAGCAGAATATTATATTCATTGTGTTATAGGGGTATATAGGAGTCAGCTTGTCGTCGGTACGTCCGTCGGTCGGTCCCTCTGCCTGTCTGTAGCCTTTTCGTGTAAGCTCAATTTCTCGGCAACCATTAAACGGTTTTCATTCAAACTTCACTGAGTATCAAGCAGGGATGTGCATAATCTTTTTTTGGTTACGGTCGATTGATTTAGACGGAGTTATGGCCCTTTGGTGATAATCGTGCCCGCTCAATTTCGCAGCAGCCATGAAATGGATTTGATTAAAATTTTACAGAAGGACTCGATATAAGTCAGACATGTGCACATCCTATTTTTGATGGTCTATTTATTTTTTACTGATCTATTGCCCTTTAATTCAAAGAAAATAATTGTTACCTTTCTGTAGCTTGTTTGTGTCCACTCAATTTTTCAGCAAATATTGGACGGATTTTATTCAAACTTAACTGATAAAATCATAATTAAGCAGAGATGTGCAAATCTTATCTTGGTTACGGTCGATTGAATTTTGACGGAGTTATGGCCCTTTTGTTAAAATTCGTGTCCGCTCAATTTCTCAGCAACCATTGGGCGGATTTGATTCAAATTCACAAAAAGACTTGGTATATGTAAGACATGTGCATATACTTTTTGGTTATGGTCAATTGATTTTTCACGGAGTTACGGCTCTTTGGTGGAAAGTCGTGTCCGCTCAATTTCTCAGCAACCATTGGACGGATTCGATTCAAATTTCACCTAAAGACTCCGTATAAGTCAGACATGTGCGAATACTATTTGGTTATGGTCCATTGATTTTTAACTGATTTATGTCCCTTTAATTTAATTAAAAAAAAACATTTATTATTACGGCCCTTTGGCGGATAGCACTTGTATATGGGCAAGCGCTGTTGGGGGGGGGGGGAGTATTAGTTCGCATTGCGACAATTTCTGGTTTTGCATGAAGCTGCGCAGTAGATTCGTACAGAGATTATGCTATGTTTTTAAAATCATGCTATAAGTATAAAAAAAAAACGTGTCTTCAGTATGAATAACAATAAAGCGCGTACTAAAGCTTTTTAAAAGATAACTAGTTAACGCATTTTATTTGAAACTACTGTTTACCAAATACATGTGGTATCCTACATATTTATAACAATATATTTTTCATGACATAAATTCTTCAGCCAACCGCAATTAAATCAACGACGAAATTGGGTAGGGTTTTAGATTTGGGAGCCTCTGATTTAAACCATGTCCTTTATTAACTATATCATATTTATTTCTATATATATATACATATATATATTGCAGTTATACATGTTTTATGAAGCTTCATACACTAGGTGCAAAGTACATAATAGATATGACTCTTGGAGCCTACCTTTTTCTGAGGTTGCGCCTCAAAGGGTATATGGGACTCACATTATATATTTTAAAGAGATTTTGCTACATTTACGTGAGTTTCAAACTCGCAAAACTTTCGTCCGTTAAAACCCTACAATAAAGAATTTCACAAATGGATAAGTTGTTACAGAATTAGCCTTTATCTCCCCACAAGGCTATTTTCTCAGATATATTGTCAATAGTAAATTGAATATATAAGGTCTATGAAACTACGCAGATGATCCTATAACAAGGTTGCATCCCTTGGGTGTAAGTGGAGTTTGTCTTTACGAAATGGTCGATTTCACAAAAGGCATCGTCGTCGATGTGTAAAACAAATACACTTTGTTCTTTTCCCGTCTACAAAAAAAGCAAGACAAAAACACACAAAAAAGTGGGTTTTATTTGTTTATCTAAAACATTCTGTTTGATTGGGTACATTTTTGTACAATTCTGATAATATATTGTAACTAATGTAAAGTGCTGTAGTACTTTTATAAAAGTCGAATAATTGTTTATAAAATTAGTAATCATCTTTTGCTGTTTTATCTCCATATTGAAATTGAAATACTATCAAAGGAGTTACATGTGTTTTCGTTAATTAGAAAATAAAGAATCGGCTCCGGATACTTATCAATCAACCTAAAACCATTTACTTGTTCAGACACAATTTCATTTTCAATCCGGTTAATTTGAAACAATATTTAGTAAATGATGTGGGTTAAGAAAACGGATATGCATCTGCAAATTCTAATTCAAGGCCCGATAGTCCCGCAAATCGCCTGATATATACAATAATGAGCATGTTTAAGACCATGAAATAAACAATTATTTAATTTATCAAAGACAAATATCGGATTAAGGTTCATCGCGTTTGAGTCTAAAATGAGGCCTGCATAATGAACATGAGTTTTTTCCTCAAAGACTTGGCTCGTTGACATAGCTTGACCTATCCATTATCAATTTTGTCCATGGTAGAATTATCATGGAGAAATGTATTGTGGCTGAAATTCCAGAAATTTGAGCCAAAAATAAAGGCTCGAGAATCCACACAAGTTTTTCATTTTTTTTTTTTCATAGCTTTTCATTCCAATTAAACTTAAAAATTAGGAATGTAGGTATATCGATTCAATAAATGCCGCAGATAGATTGTCTCTGTAATTGGTACTGGTATATATCCAAAATAGCGTTCTTCATACGCTGGTACATGTAATGCAGTCCAAGTATTATCAAAGTGAGCTCTGACTCCGTCCATTTTCAATCACAATAATACTTACTGGACAGTCCCATTTGAAATAGAGTTGCCTTTGATAGTTGGTGAAATTGATGACTTCTGATAATAATCCCCATAAACATTTCAAGACATCTTTTCTTCAAAGAACAAAATACCCATTAAGGCCTGAGACGCAGAACTAGCTCTATGAAAACATGGAATGCGCTTACAGTTGCCTAAACTATTATCAAAGGAAAAAATAATGCTGCAAGTGAAAATTTTTGTCAGACCTGGTGAAGATAAATACAATATTAACTATGCAAATGTAAGGTTTAAATGAAACAAAGCACTTAAAAGAAGGGAGAGCTTGTAAAGTGAATTTTCACTTATTAAGTTTTGAGAGGAATATGATCATATAACATTTTTTTCGTAAGATTCTTATTCAGCGGTTTAAAAATCTTGATATTATACACATTATCTCTTAGAAATCTAAATAAGAATCTCGACAAAATGAAGGGATCTTTGGCATTTCGGAAGAAACATTTGACTTAGCACAGGAGCGGCAAATTAACCCAAGCATGCACAAATGGACAAACAGAACATTTAATTTGGTTTTTGAAAAAGGCATTAATTAGAAAAAAATATTTCATATGAAACAAAACATATAGGTTTAGCTAAAAAAACCGACCCTTCTGTATCTAACTATCGTCAGGGTATTTACGCGTGCCTTAGTTCTGTAAAGTAGCACTCTTACTTTGGCGGCACAGACAAAACACAACTTATAAACTGTTTACTTGTATTGTAAATTATTTAATATCATTGAGAATCCTAGGGGATATATAAGTATTTTCGCGCATGCGTTTTGAAACGCATCCTACTGCCAAATTAACGTTGGTGGATGGAGTAATTTTTAAAGGATTGGCGATTGTAGAAGGCATAACATAACAGTTCTTTTTTCATCGATGAAATTACCGTTTCACAAAATATAATTTTAAAAAGTAACGGTTAAGGCGGCTCTTGCATAGATAATGAAACAAAAAATTTACCTTTCAATTTTCAAATTTCTAACTGTAACACTTACAGATATTTGAAAGAATGTGATTAAGCTGGTTTTGTAATGAATTTTGTGATGAAAATGACTGTTCATAAGTTTACAAAGGGAAAGGAGCAAAGATACGAGACGCTTAATAAGTCAACGAAGTTTAACTGAAATGGAACCGGAATTCATCGTCTAAATACGTTATCTGACGATTGACCCGAAAATTGCCTTAATTGTGGTTTCCATGACGTATCAATTACGTCATTTGCTATTGATAGCAATTAAGTTATTATCGACATTACCCAATGACACACGACCTCACCCGATAAATTTCGATGTTTCAAAGACAGGCAAAGGGAACACCTTTCATCTTGTAAATGACATTAATAAGTATTGGAAAAGCAGATAATTTCCCTATATATCAAATTTCATGAAAGACTATTCAAGAACCCATGGAGGTATCGATGTTTTTTTTAAATCTGAATAAGGAAAACTCAACGAACATTTTATGCTACAATATGAGCAAGACATCGTCTTCATGGTAATCATTTGTAGCCCGGCAAACACGTGGTTTTTTTTAGAATTCATCGCATTCGATTGACTTCATTTGCAAATGACCCAAACTCAACATAAGAAAAATAAGTGACAGTTGAAGCAAGCGGTGTTCTGAATTATGGCCAGATTAATGGTTAGCTCATGCCTTTAGTATGTGTCCATGCATACAGACTCTTGCAACAGTTTTGAAATGATCTTTACCGAATCGACAATCGGCTAACGAATATAACTATTGGTTGCGCCACGATGGCGTTCTTTTCATTGATGTCTACCTCAAAGCGTGATTGCAACGGTTAAACTGCACCTAGTGACTGTGCCAATAGATTACAATTCATAGCCTACGGAAATACCACAGTTTAGTTTGATAAACGAACTCTAATTTTCCCAAAACTACTTATCAGAATATTGTATCCAAAAAAAAATGTCTCGGAATGAAGTGATTAGCATCTAAAAACTTGACGTAGGTATCGATGCATTCTTCATGTCACAGATTTGAATATTCTTATTCCCTCTCATATTTTATTTCAAAGGGGGGGGGTATCGATGTTTCTGAAACCTGGTTAAGAAAAATTTTCAAAGTGCGGAAAATGCGCTCAAACGAAAATTAAATACTTAAATTTGAGTAGGTTAATGTCAAGGCGATAATCTAATAGGCTTAAAGTTGTTTTTGTGGCTATACATGAAACGTTAAGCGGAATTCCAGGTTATTTTTAGATTTCACGGAATCGCATGACCTAATTTGAATATGACCCAATGTCAACGAAAGTTAACAAATTGAAAAGCGAAACAAACAGTGTCCTATATCATGTCACATCGAATGCGAAATACTACGGTTAGTTTTTTTATATTCTTAATGACGCTTACGACAGTTTTAGACAGTTGAAGACTGATGTTTACAGAAGAAATCATAACGCCTGATGACGTAAGGATGACGTTGGTCAAATAAAATTAACGTTTATTCGCACCGAATGAATATTCTTTGCAACTGTCTCAACTTAACCTAAAAAAAGATCAATAGCCTACGTAGGCTTTTAGAGGAATACCCTGTTTCTCTCTGATAAGCGAGCTCCGATTTTCACGAAACTACTTCCCAGATTTTTTTTTTTTAATTAATAAATGTGGGATGGTAAAAATAATTAAAGGTAGGTATCGATGTTTTTTTTCATGTCGCAGATTTTGATTATTCTCATTCCATCTCGTATACTATTTTAATACAATATTTTGAAAAGTAGTTTTGCTCAGTCAGAGGTCGTTTATCCGAATAAACAAGGGTATTTCCTAATAGCCTACGTAGGCTGTTAAACTAGTTTTAGATTTAGCCAAGACAGCTGCGAAAAATATTGGGCCATTCACGCGGTGCGTACAACCGTTGGAAACCCGTATTCAGTTTGACTTTGCTCAAACAACGTCACCAAAACGTCATAAATACGTTATCAGGAGTTATGTTCGCTAGCCGGTCTTAAATTCTGTAAAGATCAGTCCAAAACGTTAATAAGCGTTAAAACGAATATAGACACTTACCATAGATTTGCGTCAACCATTTGGTGTGACCTAATGTGGGACATTGATTTTTCCGCTTGTCAGTTTGTTATCTTCCGTTGGCTTTTGGTCATATGCAAATGAAGTCATGCGGTATTGAGAACCAAAGTCCGTGATATCTAAAAATAACCTGGAATTCCGCTGAACCTTTCCTATATAACCAAAAAAGATCACTTTAAGCCTATCAGATTACCGCGAAAACAATGTCTGACTCAAATTTAAGTATTAAGCGTCCGTTTTTAGCGTATTTTTGGCGATTGAAAATTTTTCTTATCTAGGTTTTAGAAACATCGATACCTCCCTTTAAAATCTATGACATGAAAAAAACATCGATACCCACCTTTATACAATATTCTGAAAGTAGTTTTGCGAAAATCAGATGTCGTTTGTCAGAATAAACCAGGATATGTCCCTAATAGCCTATGTATGCTGTTAATCTATTTTTAGATTAACCCGAGACAGTTGCAATGAATATTTGGTAACTCACGCGGTGCGTATAACCGCTGAAATCCTGCATTCAGTTTGAATTTGCTTAAACCTACGTCATCGTTACGTCATCGGGAGTTTTGTTCGCTAGGCGGTCTTCAATTCTGTAAAGATCAGTCTAAAAGTACCTTACTCGTCAATACAAATATTGACACTTACCGTATTTAATATGACATAATTTAGGACGCTTGTTGTTTTGCTAGTCAATTTGTTACCTTCTGTTGAGTTAAGGTCATATACAAATGAAGTCATGCGGTATCGAAAATCGAATTCCTTTTATATCTAGAAATAACCTGAAATTCCGCTTAAAGGGAGGTATCGATGTTTCTGAAACCTAGATAAGAAAAATTACCAAGTGCCGAAAAATAGACTCAAACGAACATTTAATACTTTAAGTTAGGTCAGGTATTGTCTTGGTGGTTATCTTAAATACTTAAAAGTAGCTTTTTCTGGTTATATCGGAAAGTATAAGCGGAAATCCAGGTTATTTTTAGATATCGCGATATTCGGCTGTCGACATCGAATGACCTCATTTGCATATTACCCAGTCAAATGAAGGTAACAAATTTACTAGCGAAACAGCCAACGTCCTTAATCATGTCACATGAAAGGACTGATCTTTACAGACCAGCTAGCGAACATTATCCTGATGACGTAACGATGACGTTGGTTTGATGTAATTTGAACTAAATGCAAGGTTCTAACGGTTATTCGCGCCACGTGAATGACCTATAATCTTCGTAACTGTCTCGGATTAGTCTAAAAATAGATTAATAGCCTACGTAGGCTATTAGGGAAATACCCTGCTTTTTTCTGATAAACGACCTCATATTTTGGCAAAACTACTTTTCGGCATATTGTATTCAAATAGTTCATGAGAGGAAATAGAAATAATTAAAATCTGTGACATGAAAAAAACATCGATACCTACCTTTAACCTCCACTTTCAGCCCATCAGATTACCACGAAGACAATATCCGACTCAAATTTAAGCATTAGGCGTCCGTTTGAGCTTATTTATAGGCAATTGGATTTTTTTCTTTTCTTGGTTTCAGAAACATCGCTACCTCCCTTTAAAACAATATTTTTACTGATCTCGGATTTTTACTTTCTATTCAAAGGATCACCTTTCGAAACTTGTACTATTTAGTCATTAATGGTTTTCAATGACCGAGATAAAAATAATCTCTATGGTATACGGTGTGATTTCCCCTTTAACTGATGGCTGGCTCGCTGCGCCTCTCAACTCCGACTTAGATATTAGAAGGTGTTAATGTGCAAAGAAAAATGGTTGGCTGACGAACTAAACAGTGTAACTACAATTTGTATTTATGCGGCAGTTACGACGTTAAGTCGCTAAACCAACAAAAGTAGTTGACATTATAGTTGGAGTTGAAAGTTCACTAAATGAATGATTTGATTGTACTTTTTAGTCATTTAGTCATTTATTTGGTCAGTTGAATATTTGGTTGCAGACGCGTTCCGTCAATAACACGAAAACAAGATATATCGAGAGAATTGTTTACAATCTTTTATCTAGTAGTCTAGAAAAAATCCAATATTTGTTTAAATTTTGAGAATATGGTTGCTATTCAAAATTGCTAGTCAATGCATCATTTCCGATTCGTCATAGCGCAGTCGGTAGCACCAGTACCTCCAATACATCCTTTCTGAGCCTCCAGCTGCTATCCCAATTAGGTTTACGATTATCCGCCCATTGATGAGAGACAAATGTCGGAAAGGATATGTGCCGCCTCCTGGGATCAAACCCTACACCCCTATAATTGAAGATTTGGTGTCTGATGCGATACCAACTGCGCGACACAGCGGCTGGATTTAGAATAATTTCTATCCTACCGTAACAGTTATGCATGTTTGGCAGTCGACAAATAACAAACAGACATATTCGTCATCGTCTTGCATCGGCCCCTAGGGTAATACAAGATATTGGAACATCTTGATGGATCGGGCATACCAGACATCCTTTGTGATATTGTATGTCCTGTCTTGGGAATATTAATTCAATAATACATGCGGCAGGCTAATTTGTTGTATTGTATTCTCTTAAAGCTAGATCTTTACTATACGAGGAAAGTGTGACTGGTCATCGTCCGGCGTCCGAACATCTGTCCGTCCTTTCACAATAACAAAAAAATCTTCTCCTCCTAAACTAACCATGGAATTTCAACCAAACTTCACAGAAATGATCCTTAGGTCAGGCTCTTTCAAAATACTTCATAGAATCGAAATCCATGAAGAACTTCATGGTTGCCATGGCAACTGAGTGAAAAAAAAACTTTAAAAATGTTCTCCTCCCAAACCATAAGTCCTAGCGCTTTGATATTTGAAACAAATCATCATCTATTGACCCTCTACCAAAATACTTCAAAGAACTGTCTTACCCCGAACATTAACCATTTTCTATACGATTCCTGATTTTACATAGAATTAAAGAAGGAAATCTTTGGAAATCTTCTCCTTCCAAACCAAAAGGCCTATAGCTTCGATATTTGATTTAAATCAGCATCCATTAACCCTCAACCAAAATACTTCAAAGAATTACCGTATCTTGAATATTGGCCCTTTTCTATGCAATAACTGATTTTAAAAGGAATAAAGAAGAAAATCTTTTGAAATCTCTTTCTACCAAACCATAAGGCCTAGAGCTTTGATATTTGGGATAAATCATCATCTAATGACCCTCTACCAAAATAATTCAAGGAATTACCGTACTCTGAAAATAAGCCTTTTTCTGTACAATCTCTGATTTTACATAGAAATAAATAATGAAATCTTTGAAAATCTCCTTTTCCAAAACCATAAGGCCTAGAGCTCTAATATTTTGTATGTATCAAAGGATCATTTACCTTCTACCAAATTACTTCAAAGAATTACCTTACACTGAAAGTTAGCCCGTTTCTGTGTGATCCCTGATTTACATAGAAATAGAGAAGGAAAACTTCGATTATCTTCTCCCGAACCATAAGGCCTGGAGCTTTAATATTTTGGTTGTATCAATGTCTATTGAACCTTAACCAATATACTTCAAAGAAATACAATACTCTGAAAATTAGACCTTTTCTGTATTATTCCTGATTTTACACATATGAATAAAGAAGGAAATCTTCGAAAATCTTCTTCTCCAAAACCATAAGGCTTTTATATTTAGTATGTATCATTGTCTATTGACACTCTACCAAAAATACTCCAAAGATTTACCGTACTGTCTAAATAAACTCTAAATGGTAGAATCTTCAATATACCTAGGATAAAGGCGAAAAACTTTAAAAAAAAATCTTCTCCAAAATCATTTGGTCTAGGGCTTTGATATTTTGTATATATCATAAAGTCTTGAGACATCATACTCAGGGGGGCGATATAGGACCATCATGGTCCTCTTGTTTTACAAATAGTAGATAAATGCGCCAGCAAATTGAATTGGAAAGAAAAAGTAATCTTATCCCCTTTCTGCAGAAAAAAAAATGTAGACTACTTTTGACAATACATCTCTTTAGTTTCAATATGACAAAGAACGCTTAGATATGAATATATACGGCATCTGGGCGGCGTTCATGGCGTTTTATTGTGCCAAGATATGGGGTAAATTACATTTAGTTTCTTCTCATTGTTCACTGAAAAATATGTTTGATGGTTGGCATAAAAATAAATGCCCAATCCAATACGATGTGTTGGTGTTATTTATCCCATACATAGTGCGCAGAGAGCTATCTTCGTTGGTTCGGGGTATTGCAAGTAACACAAATGAAATTGCAGCATGATACTGTATGACATATTTCTCTGCTCTCTTTAAGAATGTATTTCAGGATTTTTTTAAACGTGCAGGTTTCAACTTCAGGAAGCTTTCACAAAACAAAGTACTGATTCAAACCCCGCTCCCGGGGACCATAACTGTCCTAATTCCTACGCATGATAGGGGAAATGGGAGGAAAAGATATAGGAACAAATAATACAGTTTACAGGACGTTCGTTTGCATCTGTTTCCATATAGTCCCTTATTTACACGTCGCCTTGAGTTTGAACAAGGGAAATTATTTCGATAAAGGAAATGATCATTTGAATTTTCAGGATTTGAACGGTCAGAGTTATTATTATGTTTTGTAATCGCTTAGGATTTGGACAAATTATGATTTGCAGTATTTCGGGGATGAAAAAAAATCTACGAATCTGGAAGAAAATGTTAGGAGTACGACAATATCGAAAGGTTGAGAAAAAATTCTCAAGCCTTCTCCTGTTTCTTCCATACGAATGAGGTAAAGTTAACATGGCAACAATTTCAAAACTGCAACAGAAGATAAAGTTTTAAAAAATTGGCACAGTGCAGTGTATGAAATGAATTTCGCATTTCATTTTGAGAAGTTGTTGTTAAAGGGAAGTATCGATGTTTGTGAAACCAAGATAAGAAAAATTTTCCAAATACCGAAAAATACGCTAAAACAAACATTTAATATTTGAATTCGCTCAAACCAACGCCATCATCACGTCATCAGCTTTTTTTTTTTTTTTTTTTTTTTCAATGTTCCAGAAACATTGATACCTCCCTTCACAGACCGGCGGGCGAAAGTACCTCCTAATGACGTGACGGCGGTTTGAGCGAATTCAATCTGAATGCGGTTCTTTTGTATTTCAGGAATATTGTAAACTCTGCCTACAACTTAATATTTTTTTTTTATGTTCTAGCTCACCTGAGCACATCATGCTCATAGTAAGCTATGTGATCATGGGATGTGCGTCTTCCGGCGGCAACAAGTTTTAATGAAGACAATTTTGGTTAAATCTTAATGACACTTCATGAGAATGTTTAAGATGAACTCTATGGAAAATTGAAACATTCAATTGGAAAACTCGGTAAAAGTTGACCTTAATGACAATTTCTTAGCTTACACTCTGTTACACTTGACTCAATTTTAATGAAACTTATAATATTTGTCAGGTCTTTGTTTTTTGTTCTTCATTAACGCAGCTTTTAAAACCTTTCAGTCATATCGCGGCGGCTGGAGCACCCATCAATGGATTCCTAGTATATCTCGCATCAGTACTAGCGTTACATCCTTTCCTAACCTCCAGCTGCTGTCCCACTTATAGGTTAACGATTATCAACCTAATAGTGAGAGACAAATGTCGGAGAGGATATGTGGTACCGCCGGGGATCGAGCCCATGACATTCAAAGATGGGTTCGATCCCCCGGTGACGCCACATATCCCTCCCGACATTTTCCCCTCACCAATGTAGAAAGCCTATTTAAAGAGAGAAAATTCCAGTCGAAAAGTCGAGAACAGGCCGTGTGGCAATATCTTCATTTTCACTTCACTGACTACATATTTGCGTCAATCGCGATGAAGCTTGTTCATAATGTTTGTCAGGCCATAAGATTTTTAGCTCGGCTGTTTTCGGAGGAAAACCGAGGTATTGGTATGTCCTTCGTGTCGTCCTTGTTGTCGTCGTGCGAAAACTTTGACATTTTGTGATATCTCTTGTTCTACTAAAGGCATTCACTTGAAACTTGACACACTTGTTCACTATCAAAAGAGCAACCTATATTAATAAGGGAATAACTCTAGATGCATTTTGTCCACTATCCAGCATCCAACAGCCGAGCGTAGGCACCTGTAGGTGGTGTTCTTGTTTCTTCTTAATATAGAGCTATTTTCATATTGTCAAAATTATTTAACGTGTTTGAATTTCGGTTTGTTTGTTTGAATGGGGTTAACGCCGCTTTTAACATTTTTTCAGATATATCGCGGCGGCTGGAGCACCTAACTGAGGATTTCTGGTATATCTCGCACTAGTAACACCATTACATCGTTTCCTAGCCTCCAGCCTTTAGTTGCTACCCACTTAGGTTAACGATTATCCACCCAAAGATAAGAGAAAAATATCGGAAAGGATATGTGCCGCCGCCGGTGATCGAATTCTCTGGTCATAAAGGAATATTCTATGCAAAAACACAGTAAAGGGGCCTTAATAGTTTTGTACACCATATAGGGGCCACGAATTTAGCTAACTTATAATAATCTTTGTCAGAATATATGTCGGGGCATAAAAATGAAAACCTCCTGAAGGTTTGAACATTAAAATGGAAAACACGGGACAAGAAACCTAAATGTCAATTTCTGTTTTCACTCTTGGTGACCATTTGTGATGAAACATGGTCAGAGTGTGTTTCAGGGCATATAGATGATACCTACTAGAAAATGGGAAGAAATAGAAAAAAAAGACGGGATAAGGAGCATCAATGACATTTTTCAGGTTAAACTATCGGGGCTATATCTTTGGCTCATCCCTTTGTGTAAAAACTAGGGTCTTCTATTTGCGTTCAACCATTGTAAAATTTTGTTAGAATGATTAGCAGGATGGTGACTGAGGACAGTCATAGTCCTTTTTATAGTTCTGTCCTTTTTATAGTTCTTTGAAAACACGAAAAAATAAAATTAAAGAAAAATGTTATTTAAACTGTTTTCAATTTAGAATGTGCATTTTTTACAAGTTCACATTAGTACCAAGGAACGATTGAGTCTGACAAGATTCTTTATATGCGCAATGCTAATTCGTAGGCCACATGAATGAACCGTATTCAAATTGAAGAGAACTGTTCAAAAGCATGAATTTTTAACTCGTCAGTTACTTTAACTTGACCTATTTATTATGAAAAACGTTTTACAAAAAAAATAACTTAAATCTACTTTTAATCAGATGAATTCCGGTTCCTTTGGGTTGTACTTTGCGGACTTATTTGGCGTCTCAAAATGTGTTTGCTTCTTTTGTAGCGTTTTTTGAAAGTTATGAACAGTCATAAAGTAATTCAGCTTCCTTCAATGACTGAGTGCATTACAGTTAAACAATTACAGTTAGAAATACGAAAATTGAGAGCCTTTTTACCCCGAGATTGCCGAAGTTACTGTATAAAGCTGATAAGCGAAGCTGTCGGTTTTACGCACGATTGGAATGCTTTGTTTAACAAATCAATTGGTCATTCATAGGATCATATTCGCACTGTCTGAAAACAGTTTGGTCGTGCTCGGGCTTCGCGTCTACATATTTTTACCTGCGAATTCTACCCAAGGGATGAAACGTCTACATATCGCTTTTGAGAGGTGTACATAATCATATTTAACTGGTAAATGACCGCCTGCCCCTTCTAGCTTACTTTATCTGGAGATTATAGGTGTCCGTCGTCCGTCCGTCCGTCAAATTTAATTCAAAAATCTTCTCAGAAAGTACTGAACATAATTCAACTAAAATTCACAGGAAGGCTTTATCAGATTCCCTCAAAGTATTTTGATCGGTAGAAAAATATGTAATGATATATAGATGTAAATATATCGTTACAATACCTCAAAGGCGGAAAGAAAATTATAGTGAGCAGATTGTGTCCCCTAGCGAACAATTTGGCAGATCTGCGCATAATCGACAGCGGATTTGGATAGAAAGTCCGATAATCCTACCACCAATTTTTTTCTACCCAGGTTATATACCTCATGTTTATATCTCAGGCTTTCAGTGCTTTGATTTTCTGTTATAATCTGTGCAGGTGCCGGTTTATAGACCCATAAGAAAGAAAAAAGCTTTGAAAAATATAGATAAATGAAAAAAAAAATGCTTATTACAAGCAATTTCTCCGTTATCCACAATGTTTTCTACCTATACAAAGGACAAAAAAATCCCTTAACCTAAAATGTTGCTTGCTACTTTTTTAAATTAAATGTTCGTTTCATCCTAAAAAAATATTTCTATGTTATTCTTATACTTTTGAGAGATTATCTATGACCAAACTTGAAAATGAAGTTAAAAAATTGCAGCTTCCCTATACTGATCAAGGATAAAAACAAAGGTAATGCAGTAAACGGACCAATGTATATCTTGGCACAGAACAAAGGGAAGATAACACAGGGATGGCCCTCATTTCCAATATAAATTCAGGCATTAAAATGTCTTTACCCAGGTTATTGTGAACAACATGAAAAGTAAATAAGCACCTTCAGGATTCAGCATTGAGCCCTTTGTTAATGATTTACTTTCCCTTAGACTGGAAATTATCAGCTAATGAATTCAATATACAATGTCACCTATTGCCATGGATTAAGAATATTGGTGCAATGTTACTTGTATCGTGAATTGTGTCTCATGAAAAAGAATATGAAATAGTTCTAATTTGTTTATTCACTGTCAGCGGGTTTTTAAACATTCGTCAGCTGACAATAATTTTTGTCCTTTCTCTGTAGATTGGTTTTATGTGCATGTACCAGTCGAGTAAACTTTGCAAGAAACTGATGCTTAAACGTAAAAGAGAGGTATCGATATTTCTGAAGCCTTGATAAGAAAAAATTGCAAATTGCCTAACAATACACCTAACTAACTGAATATGAGTCAGATATTGTCTTCGGCGTAGTCTGATAGGCTTAAAGTGGCTTGACCTCATTTGCATATCGAAAGGTAACACATTGACAAGCGAAACAACCAGCGTCCTAGATTATGCCACACTATTATGCCACAGGTTAGCGCAATTCTATATTCGTATTGCCGCTTACGGCAGTTTTGGGCTGATCTTTATTGAATTGAAGACCGGTTGGCTAACATAACTCCTGATGACGTAACGATGACGTTGGTGTGAGATGTGGGAATCCAACGGTTTTACGCACCGCTTAAATTATCCAAAATTCTATACAACTGTCAACGTATGCTTTTAGGGAAATGTCCTGGTTTATTCTGATAAACGACCTTTGATTTTCGCAAACTACTCTTCAGAATAATGCACTTAAATCGTGTACGAAAAGGAAGAAGAACAATCAAAATTGTCACATGAAGAAAACATCGATACCTACCTTTAATATGCCCGGCACTTTAACAATAGACATTTTACCCTTTCGTCTAACGGCTTTTCCTGGAGCAGTGTTGGTGGAAGTTTAACCAGGTTGTAAACGTTTGTGATAAATACGTTCGTCTGACGCATCGTGGGATGTCGGGCATTTTTACAAAAGAGTACCTCGGCCTTCTCCGTGGCCTATCGTAGCGGGCGACTTAAATCAGAGACTAACTTCTACTTTCCTCGTAACTCCTGGATTGCAGAGGGTTCGTGAATTTTATTCCGAAGCTTATTTTGGTGTGAATAACCTTTTGAATGAAAAGTGCTAGTCTATGTATGAGACCCCGTAGGGATTAACCCATTACAACTCAAACCCTCCTTTTTACGCCCCTCAAGAAAAAAGCTTATGAAAACATTGTGAAAAATGAAGAAATTGCTTTTATCAAGCAATTTCTTCATTATCCACAATGTTTTCTATCCAAAATGACGAAAAAGTTGGAAATTCTATCAACTCGAAATTGTCATCTGCAGCTTCTTTCAGTTTGGACAAGTCTAAAATTTTGCTGTGTGGGAATGGGTTAAGGGGTATAAAGATAAACCGCTGTAAGCCTACCTTCTCACACCTACCATTTCATCTGGCGGAACAAACGTGATAACTGATATGCCGTAAGAGGCGGGTGACTAAAGGGTCTTCATTCATCATTTTTTTGTTTCATTCCTCATCTATCTATTTTATATGTCTTGTGGTTGTCTTTGTATTGTTCTGTATGTTTATACTAACCGTGAGTTTCTTGCGCTCTAAATGACCACAGCTGTCGATGCGCCGCAAAACACCAATCAATTGATCGCGCGTCAGACAGTTAACCTGTATGCATGAAGCCAGCAATATTATGGAAGACGATTTCAATGCGAAGAAATACGCCAGCGAAACAGCCGAAATAGTGGCTGGGACAAAAGTAATCGATTGGGACTGAAAGTTGTCGATTCCAGTTTTACAAACAAATCATAAACGATCATGTTTTAGATGACGTTTCTTTTGGCGTTGAGTATATACAGAATTATTGTTGCTAGCAGGAAATACTGTCTCGCCCATCTTACTTAGACCACGAAATTTTAGTATTGATTTACTATTTTACACACAAAAAAAAGAAAGGAAAAAAAAAACGCAAGTTACACTGTGTAACTTATCTATCCATCATATTTGCACCGACGACTTTTTCTGAACAAATGTACCTTCGGGACATAACTTATTTCTTCAGAGGAACATCCGTCATATTTAATGCAATTTTGAAGATTAAACCTTCATTTTCCTCCCGCCTCCAAAGTAAGATTGTCTTGCTCAAATCGAAAGTTTGAAACATTTTTTTATTTACATTTACAACAATGATGTTGGTTGCTGACCTATTATGGAAACCTTTTATATTTTGAAATATATTTCAATGGAATTTCGGAAAGGTTATAAAGGAAGATGTTTTCTCTACAGAATAGTTTTAATTCCGTGTTAGTCGTGCTATTCTTATGATAGAAAACAATTGCTTTTTAAATTTCTAACTGTAATGCTTTAAGAAATGTGTTAGAAGGCAATTAAGCTGATTTTGCAATGAACATGTCCATTGACAATTTGAAAAAAGTGAGGAAAGAAACACACACAAAAACAAAACGCAGTCAAAGACCAAAAAAGTCGGTAGAGTAAAACCCGAAAGGAAGTGAAATTCATCGAGTAAATACGTTATCTGTCGATTTCACCGAAAACTGCCTTATTTGTAGTTTCCACAATGTATCAATTACGTTACTGGCTTCTACTAACACTACAGTCGTAGTCGACATCACCGGAGGATGAACGACCTCACCCGATACATTACGACGTTTCAAATTAGGGCAAAAGGAATATATCACATTAAATTTTTAGTGAATTTGGTAGATTTAACACGAAGAAAATGAAGAAAATCGTGAAAATGATACAACTGTTAGAAAAGCAGAGAATTTTCCTTCATCTATAATTGTTTTCCTTAATTTTTCTTATTTCCCAAATTGAGCGCACTATGAAACATCATCTGCAACCTCTTTTGCAAAATTGGTAATGATTTAAGCTTTGCCTTGACTGTGTCTTCAAAGAAATATCTGCATCTTACAGAAATTACCGAATAAGAATGGCCTCACTCCTCTTGTTCAAAGGTACTCTTGAACAGATTTTGTTTGAGAAAGGTTTTCTCTCAATTTCAAGATTTCTAAATTTAATACTTGAAGAAATTTGAAAGAAAGGGATTAAGCTGATTTTGTAATGAAAATAACTGTTCACAATTTTAAAATAATTTTTCGCATTACCTAACACCAAACAAGTCGGCGAAGTACATACCAAATGGAACTGGAAACAATCGGGTAAATACGTTATCTTTCGATTTCACCGAACATTGCCTTATTTGTGGTTTCACGACATGCAGAAATTAGGCTGAACCAGAAGCAAATGACAACTGGGAATTAGATTGTTTATTTACTTTGTGAAAACAAATCTTCCTGGTGAAGCCCTTCGGCAATCCGATCCATCATTATAGAAACAAGACAGTCCCTATAACATTAGGAAAACGCTGATTACCCCGGGAATATAACAAGGATAATCTGCTACAGACATTCTCGTCGTGCAGAAACATTTCGCTTACTCTATAGGTTTAATGTTGAAAAAAGCTTAACTCTACATGGTTCGTGATATCTCTGAGCTGTAATGCCTAGGGAATAAAAGATCCTTGATTTACACAAAACTACTTTTCAGAATATTCTATTAAAATAGTGTATGAAAGGGAATAAGAATAGTTAGCATCTGTGACATTAATAAAACATCCATACCTACTTTTAAAGGTATGTATCGATGTTTTTTAGGCGTAAGAATAAAAGACCTCTGGTTTTCGCAAAACCACTTTTCAGAATATTTTATTAAGATAGTGTATGAAAGGGAATAAGAATGATTAAAATCTGAGACACGAATAATACATCGATGCCTATAGTTCAACCTTGGTAAACCAACGTTCGGTGTCCCTGCGGTCTGAGCCAGAATATTTTAACTTGCCGTAACGGTCCTTTTTGCGCGCAAATGTTCACTTATTTTCACAGAAAGGAACTCAAACATTTGACAAAGGCGGTGATTTGTAGTTTGATGGATCGATCAACTCACAAATTCTTCACCATATTGTTTAATCTCTCTCGAGACCATTTCTCAACAAACTTGTCGTTTACCCGACCCTTTTCAAGTATTTTCTTTAATGGAACATTCTTTACTATCTCGAATGATATCTGTAGTGATATAAGATGCGTTATTCATTATAATACAATAACTCCGTGTAGCATGCTTGGCCTAGGAGATCTGTAGTAACTACGGTAACTAACAAAGGTAACTACGACAGGGCAGATCCGCTGTCTTGAAATGTAACGTGCAGAGCTTTTAGATAGTGCTAAGCCATTCAGATAATGGGATCCTCAACACTAATTGGGTCGACTCTGTCCATTAATACTACAATTAGCCATATTATTCTCTGGGTGTTACGTCATTTGCATAGCTCACTTCAAATTACCGCCCCTGAACGATCAGTCGATCTTAGGCTTTTTCTTTTCTGCTATTTTCTTACTGTAGTACTGCTTGGATTTGGTTCAAATTTCACACAAGCACCCCGTATTGGGCAAAGATGTGTACATGCCTTTTTGGTTACGTTCCAGTTATTTTTCTCTGAGTTAGGCCTTTCGTTTACAGATTTTGTCCGCTCGCTCATCTTCAACAATTGAATGCATTTGATTCAAATTCAAGTAATCACTATCAACCGAAGGAATGCATATTTTGGGGAGGTTTGGAGATGTGGTCTATTAACCCTTTCCTGTTCAATCCCTAATTGTACACCCCTGTGATTTTATTCTTTAAAAAACATTGTCGAAAAATTAAAGAAAAAAATGCTTATGGCAAGCATTTTTTTCTTTTTCCACAATATTTTCTACCATGCTGAATGGTTATTCATCAGCTTGAATCCACTTTAAAATTTCGTCTGCAAAACCTTTGAATTAGGACAGGTCTAAAATTTTGTAAACCAGGAAGGGTTAACTTTCATTGGGGTTATTGCTCTTTAGTGAAAAAGGCTTTATTCCAGTGACAAAATGTCTTTTCTATGGCATTGGGGCTATTGGAGGGGAGGGTATTGTTTCCACTTAGTAATAAAAACTAGTTTATAGTGTAAACGAAGTAGTTATTACCCCGTCTTTTTTAAGAAACGGAACTGTTTTTTTATTAATATAGAAAGAAAACTCAGTTAAATGATACTTGTTTGAATCAGATGACACAGGAATTTTGTTATATATATGTATTACATTCATTTGACTCGTTATCACTGTAAAAGAGATAAAACCCGGCAGTCACCTTTTAGGTAAAGGTTATATTTTATAGATTAACCTTAGTGCAACATCCGATGTGTATAAAATACTTACCAATATTCTTTGTAAAATGCATTAACCAATTCTCACAGAACAAAATCTAATTCTAGTCCAAACTATAAATATAAGTTGCAGACGACAATTCTTGGGTGACGGAATTTAAAAGAAATGTTGTTTTTATGGTAGTAAACATTGTGCTTATTACAAACATATTCTTCATTTTTCACAATATTAGTCGCAGTTGTTCTCTTTGGGAGGGTCGGGGCATAAAGAAATATTGATTATTTGGAAATGGGTTAACTGCATGCGAACCAATTCGAATACGACAGATGTTGTCCATTGACTGATATAGGCAGGCTTATTTGCAGTAAAATTATGCCATTTCGAGAATACTATTACAAGGATTTCAAATAAAAGGTTGATTTTTAGATAAATTTTGTGGGCTTCTTTTACGTTATTGTGATCGGGAGTCGTGGTTATATGTTAAAAGGGGGGAGGCTGTTACTTAATCTTTTTCCGTTTCTTGAAATGTTAGACTGGTCCAAGTTGAACGAAGTTGCAGACGACATTAAAATTCGATGCTATTTGAAATGACACCATCCTATTTGGTAGAAAATATTGTGGAGAAAGGAAAAATTGCTTGTTACAGGCAATTTCTTCTTTTTCCACAATGTTTTCTCACGTATAAAATCGCAGCAACGTAAAATCCCATTTTGGACAGGGAAAGGGTTAACCTAGTATCGATTTCCCTCCGTCTCGTGAAATATCAAATTTTCCATGACAGCTCGAATCAAATAAAAGTTTAGTATCACGACTGTAACATATTATTCCTTATGCATCTTACGCGTGCTTGTAGTGGATAAGCAATTGGCGGAACTATGGCCATGCAAACTAAACTCCAAAAGGAAGTTCGGCTTAAATATGAAACGACGTAGTTTTGAAAAGTTTGTGGCCATTAGCATGTTACAAAGATAGAATGGTTACTTAGCAACCTAGACACCGTAACAGCTAAAGTTACGACGTTTAAGTCGCCAAACCAACAGCAATGTTTCACATGAATGTCAACAATATCGGAATTTAAATATCACTTACGGTTTAAATGTTTGATTTGATTGGTCTATGGATTTTTTTTTTGGGGGGGGGGGGGGGGGAAATTGGCAGACCAGATCCTTCGATTTTCGACAAATTTCATCATTTCACCAGGTCCTTGGAAACGGGAGAGGGGGGCTAGGGAAAGTCTTAGTGCACCCGAATTAATAAATCTGGAACCGGTTGGCATATACTCACCAATTTCTTCTTTTATCCAAGTAAGCCACCCGAATATTTGTGAGGACCTGTTCATTGTTTATCAAAGTCGTTATGAAGACGGTTCTAGGCGATAGGCCTATCCACATCAATGAGTTTACGATAGAGTAGTAATATGCTCAAGTATGAAATCAGATTTTTCGCTAATTGAATATATGTGATGCATAATTACCCGTGAATATTTGTGATGTATAAAAATCCCGTGAATCAGTGTGTGTTATATAACTATTCCGTGAATCTATGTGATACATAAACACCCTTGAATATTTGTGATGTATAAATATCCCGTGAATCAGTGTGATACATAAATATCCCGTGAATATTTGTGATATAGAAGTTCCCGTGAAAATGTTTGATAAATAAATATCCAACAAATCTGTGTGATACATAAATACCCCGTTAATTTGTGTGGTGTTTGTGTGGTGTTGAATATCCCATGAATCTGTCTGATACATAATCCAGTGAATATTTGTGATAAAGAAGTTCCCATGAAAATGTTTATTATATGAATAATCCACGAATCTGTGTGATACATAAATACCCCATGAAAATAATTGTTTTAAAAATATTCCATGAATCTTTTTGATACATAAATTCCTATGAATATGTGTGTTATATGGATATCCCGTGAATCTATCTGCTGTATAAATATCCCGTTAAAATGTATAATATATAAATATCGCGTGAACATGTGTCAAATATAAATATCCCGTGAATCTGTGTGATAAATGAATACCCGTGAATACTGGTGATGAAGAAATATCCCGTGAATCTTAGTGATATATGAATATCCCGTGAATTTATGTGATACAAAAATACCCGTGAATATTTGTGATGTATAGATATCCCTTGCATCTGTGTGATAAAAATATCCCGTGAACATATGTGATATATAAATACCCGTGAATATGTGTGTTATATAGATATTTCGTGAATCTGTGTGATAGATAAATATTCCGTGAATATGTGCTATCTATATAATCCCTCGGGTGGTTTACTGTGTTAGAAAGCACTTCAAAATTTCCTGATAATCCAGATTGTAAACGGACCGATTGAAGGGTGTCATAAATAATTCCTAGTGTTAATTTAATTTACGGCGACGTTTGAATGAACTCCTCAAAAGGCCATATAAATGATGTCCCTTGAGGTAGCAGTTATTAAGTCTTGCCAGATGAGGAATAGCTAATCGAGGACCTAAGGTTCCCGTCTAATTAGTAGAGAGTTTTACTGCTATTGAACGCAATGCTAATAGGTCTAATAGAAATCCGCCAGGGGTAAAAACATTGATGCCATGTATTTATTTTTGAACACTCCAGCCACGCTAGTACCAAAATAGCAAAAGAATGCGGGCTTTACACATGTCAACCTTTTTTCGATTACTAGATAGATTTTGAATTTCAACTTACTTTAGAAAAGTTGTATGCTTTCTTGGAACTAGAGAATAAGACTTACTAGTCAAAATATATAAACACAAACTATGAGTCATTTAACTAATTACTATACAATCCTTCCTTTCAGGCAAAGAAGGAAAGTCACCTAGAAAGAATGGAAATGGATGAATTGTTTTAACTTACAGATATTGAGAATCTAACATCGACTCTCTCTGATAGATGTATTTGCAAGAACTTTTCACAGAATGTTCCTAGTCACCCAACCTTTTCGGGGGTTTGCCATTTTAGGCTGTGTCACAGAAAAGGGCAGCTT
Organism: Fragum fragum; assembly: GCA_946902895.1. Taxonomy (NCBI): domain Eukaryota; kingdom Metazoa; phylum Mollusca; class Bivalvia; order Cardiida; family Cardiidae; genus Fragum; species Fragum fragum. The sequence continues at coordinate 37,804,536 of OX336378.1, read as the reverse complement.
AATGCAAAATTTCTTGTTGATAAATCTCTGATACACCTCCTACATTTGTGGACGAATTTGAATGAAGTTTTCACAGAATGTTCCCAGCTACCTAACCATGAGCATGTTGTCACGGTTTTGTGGTATTGGGCTGAATCGCAGGAAAAAAGTGGCTAAATGCAAAAGGGTGGCGTATAGTATCACTATGTCACTCTTGTTTAGATAATCAGGCTGAACAGATGTACACATGAGTAAACTAGAGGTATTTTTCATAATGGCAACAAAATATCAATTGCAACAAAATATGAAAGGGAAAAAATGTGCAATAATCATGAGTACTATGTCAAGTTAACTAAAACATGAGCACGGAATCGATCATCGTCGGTTACCCACGGTACTTTGATTACGTTACGGCACTCCATTCATGTAAACGGCGAGACTATTCGTGGGGGACGACGATTGGAAACAAAAGATGTAGGCAATGGCAGGATTTGGCCTTAAAATGTGACGTTGAACTTAAGAGTAGGAGCCTGAGATGTTCAGAGATATCACAAAACGTGAATGTATTTGCACGACAACACGCCGACAAAGCTACATCTTCTGTAATGTGTTTCCATACCACTTACATGCCTGCAATACCTATATTTTATACTCAACCATTCAATTAACCCATTGCCTTAGCCCTCCTATTTACGCCCCTCAAGAAAAAGTTTTAGAAAACATTGTAGAAAATGAAGAAATTGCTTGTAACAAGCAAATTCTTTCATTATCCACAATTTTTTCTTTCCGAGAAAGACGAAAAAATTGAAATTCCATCATCTTGAAATTGTCGTCTGCAGCTTGTTTCAATTTGGACCAGTCTAACATTTTGTTGTGTGGAAATAGGTTAAACCTTTAAAAGATTTTTTAAAAAAAATACTTATTTCCAGTTTTCATTACATGTAAATGTAATCTGAGAATTTACGGATAGCTGGCCCCGCCAAACGAGCTCTGAAGGAAGTACTGCTTCGACATTTTGCCGTTCTTTTGCAAAATATTAGGCCAGTAACATGTAACCAAAAAAGCAAAATCTTTGGTTGACGGTATTGACATCGTAACTACAGCTTATTCATGCTGTAGTTACGACGTTTAAGTCGCTAAACCAAAACATATGCTACACATAAATATCGACCAATGTTGGATTTCACTTCCTGTCTAAATGAATCAAGTGATTGAATCTATGATTGACAACGCGATCCACCAATTGACGGACATTACTATGTTTATCTATTTCTCAATCAAAGAAATTAAAGTACTATAAGCTAGCAAAGCATGGTTGAATTTAGAAAATATTTCCCTTGTTGGGTAGAAAACATTGTGGACATTGAAGAAATTGCTTGTTACAAGCAATTTCTTCATTGTCCACAATGTTTTCCAAAGCCTTTTTTCTAGATGCTTAAAAAGCGGAATCGGATGGTTATGGGTTAAATAGCATGCTATTGACAGAGTTCTCTACAATTTGAATAGAGTTTGCAATATTCCTGAAATATAAAATAACTATTTTTTATGGCGTAGGCATTCCAAAGATTTGGTGGTTAAGCCTCCAGTGGCGGTTTGCACTCGTTGAACTTTGAGAAGACCTCAAAATTTGTCTGTTAACTTAAGCTATCAAAGCTGACGCTTTGCTAGCTAAAAAGGTAAAACAACACAATTCATTATTTTTGAAGCGCCAAAGAAATTTATCTACGTAAAAAAGGTTAAAATGGTAAATTTGTTTGTTACAAGCAGTTTCTCTTTTTCTCTCGATGCTCTCTGTCTTAATGCCCCCCCCCCCCCCCCCCCTAAAAAAAAGTTAAGTGAGTTGTTTGAAATTGGACCTGTCTATTATTTTGTCCTCTAGTAATGGTTTAATGCATTAAAACTTTGTGTCTAACTATTTCAATATTTCAGTATTCTCCGCTGTATACGTAGAGAGACAGTAGCTTTCTCTAATCAAAGGACTGAAAGTACTGAGAAGTTGGAATGCGCTGAAAAGGTCATAACTGTGGAATTCGGTTCAAATTCATTTATTACTTTCCGCGTAAGCCTCCCTCCTTTAAATTTAAACCAGCATTCCAATTCGTGTACATATGTGCGTGAATAACGCACAAAAACATAAATCCACATACAGAAATCAAAAACTAGCATTGTCTTAACCCATTCCCAGACAGTGACGCTTCTAAATGACTCTCATTATGAAAGCTTTGGAAAACCTTGTGGAAAATGAAGAAATTGCTTGTTAAAAGCAATTTCTTCATTATCCACAATGTTTCCTGTCCAAAAAGACCAGGATTTTAAAGTTTTCATCAACTTACAATAGTCGTCTGCTACTTCTTGGAATTTTGGCTGGTCTAAAATTTATCGTGTTGGAATGGGTTAAAAGCTCATGTAACGCACAGCAAAATTAGACTTTTCAAGCATAACATTCTACTTTTGATCAACTGTAATTCGTGAACTCCATTTAGAATCTTGAAAACTTGGAAAAACAGCTTCTACAGTAAGAAATCATTTACCTCGATGATTATTTGACCCTTAACTCGGCCAATTCTGTAACAATCATACTAATCTCAAGTAGATTTTCATACTTGGAAATTTGCGGAAATGCGCGGAAACTTGTTTCATGGTGATCGATTTGAAATACCGGTTTAGCCTTAGGAAAAAAGAATATTTAAAGCGTTGTGAGTAAAATTCAAAAGAAAAAAGACGTTAACGTTATTGTAACGTTATTGGTTTCACATGGTAGTTTTGCCCATTTCCTAAAAATTCCTATAATATGATAAAGATATTATCAAATTATCTTCGGCGCCTTGCAGTTGCGCGATGTCCTTATTCGTTATTCGGCTTTAGAACCGTAAAAAAACTTAAGTAAAAAGGACCAAGCTGAAAGCTAGATGACCCTTGTTAAAGGTTTGATGTGTTATTATTGATTTGAACTTGTAAATAACGATATAATAAAGCGTAATTATTTAGTAAATAAGTAGAAACCGGAAGCTGATATGTTTGAATTCTAATTTTCAAAATCTTCTACTATTTGATTTTTATTGAGTAAAAGCTGTGAATCCTACAATAATTGCGTTTGCTTGATGCCAAAGACCCCCCTTAATCACTCTAGAATTGTTTAAAGCACTGGTCGGCGTGATTATTGTAAAAATGCATTTTCGACCTGAGCCATATTTGTAAACATTGCCTATCTATGGTCACATGACTACCACATGTCACATGAGATCACGTGATTACCAAACACGGGACGGCGAATCACAAAAAACAAATTACTGCGCCGATTATTATCTTATTTTTCAATAATTTAAAGCAAACTAAAGCATGTTTAGAAGTCTCTAAACGAATTTTTATATCATCCTTTACAAGTGCCATATCATTGTCTTCGGCTACAACTAACTGATTGTCCATGGCAAGCTGAGATGAGAAGTAACCCGATGTGTATTCATATCTAAGGGATCACGTGATATGTGTTATCAAGAAAACCGAAATGAAATTATCTTGTGTTCATTTTGCGGTTTTGTTAAATCTAAGTTGGAATTGCTCCGCATTCTAACTTAAAAACAGACGACGCTCGATGAATTCACTGGTTGACCTATAAGTTGGATATTTTATTTTAATATTGTGGATGAGTATTAGTATTTGCGTTTATTTATCGTCTTTATTGTAGCACATCCTCATATCGAGGATTAATTGCGATACTGTTCTTAGTATCTATACATTGTATAGACAATTCATTATATAGACAATTAGAGCAGTATCGCAATTAATTCTTGACATGAGCGATATCCCATCAAGAGACAGTTGTTATGTGGAGTCGACCAAGGAAACTGCTGGAAGCCCCGCGTGGTTCTTAAACATGCACCGTCATCGTTTTCATAAATTAAAGGATTGGGTTAACTATAAAATTATGAGAAATAAAGTAGTACACCTTATTCGCAAAAACAAGAAATGTTTTAACAATAACGCAGTTAATAAAGGCACCAGTAGTAGGGATCTTTGGAAAAACCTTAGAAAAGTACAAAACAATGACAACTTGAATAACGTTTCATCCCCATTACCTTTGGAAATGATATTCAACGGAAAGCATATCCGCGGAGTACATCAAATCCTCAGTAATTTTGATGATCATTTTATCAACATAGCAAACATCGTAAAAAAGTCATATTTCAACGAAAATACATTTTCTTGCATGCACACACATTTAAACAATGTATTGAAAGACAATGTTTTTGACGTAGATTACATTACACCCTCAGAGGTTTGTCAAATGATACATAAACTTGACATAAAAAAGCTGCTGGTATTGACGGAATAAGCGTCAAAGTTCTGAAATCGTGTGGTGATCACATAGTTTTACCATTAACTTCTATCATTAACAACAGTACTGCCAAAGGTATATTTCCAAATGCATTATGTTCTACCTCTACACAAGGGGTCTGAAAAAGAAGACCCAAATAACTATCGCCCAATATCAATATTGCCAACCATTTCAAAAATTTTTGAACGTCATTTATATAAGCAACTATTTTCATTCCTAGATAAAAACAACATATTATCGAAAAATCAATCAGGTTTTAGAGAAAAACATTCTTGTCAAACAGCCCTCATTCGGCTAATCGATGAATGGTCAAAAGAAATTGATTCCGGGAAGATTGTCGGTTCGGTTTTCGTCGACTTAAAAAAAGGCATTAGATTTGGTAGACCATGAAATTTTATTATATAAGCTCAGGTTACACAATTTCTCAGAAAAAGCCTTAGCTTTATTTGAATCTTATTTATCTAACAGGAGATAGTACATGAGATATAATGATATTTATTCTTCTCCGCAAATAATATCTAGTGGTGTCCCGCAAGGCTCTATTTTAGGGCTTCTTCTGTTTTTAATCTATATAAATGACATGAATTGCATGTTTAAACGTCCAGGTTAGACCTGTATGCGGATGATTCGACACTTTATACATCTGGCATCAACAATGACGAAATACAAGCCAACCTACAAAATAGCTTAAATTCAATACTGACATGGTGTGCTAATAACAATATGCTTGTAAATGCGAATAAAACAAAGTGTATGCTTATTGGACCTAATTACAGAATAAAGAGGTTAAAATTAGATTTAAAGATAAATGACGTTGGTATTGAAATTGTTGAGTCCCATAAAATTTTGGGTGTTCACGTTGACAAACACCTGTCATGGAATGTGCATATTGACAAAATTAGTTCTGTAATGAATAGTAAAATCTCTCTTCTAAAAAGAATTTCGGCTTATCTGTCGTTTGAAATGAAGCAATTGTTTTTCAATTCTTACATATTTCCTATTTTTGATTTTTGCTGTACAGTTTGGTGGAAAAGTGCTAAATGTAGGATCTCTAAATTGTGTGTGCTCCAGAAAAGAGCAGCCCGTGTTATACTAAGTCTTTCAGCAAGAACAAGTTCGATTGATCTTTTTTCTACACTTAATTGGTTAACTTTCGATAACAGATGTAATTATCACACAGGTCTTTTAATATATAAATGTAGAAATAACCTTTTGCCAGGGTATATGGCAGACGTCATTTCTTTCAGTAATAACACTTACTACAATTTACGATCAATTACTCATCATGACATAACTAACTCAAAGTTTAATACATTGTACAAGAAAAACTCATTTTCATACTACAGCATGAGTGTGTGGAACGAAGTTCCTTTTTCAGTTAGAGATGCAACATCCAGTTTTAAAGAACAGTTTAAACAATAATTGCTATTAAAACAATTCTAAAGTCACACCAGAAGATACCTAAATAATTAACCTAAAGGTGTATCTGTTCGTAGATTTACTATCCTTTTGACATGTTTTTGTTGTTGTTGTTAATCAAACTCTATACGCATGTTTATATCATTTCATCATTTACAGTAATCATTTACATCATAGCGAAGGCAACATTGTAAAAAAGACTATTCAGGTATTCTAATTCGAAAATGTCTTAATGTTCTACCTTCATGAAATAAAGCTGTTATTATTATTATTATTATACGGGAACTCAGTTTAAAGTCTCACCAGAAAGACAATTGGTTTGTTTGTTTGGTTGGCCCGGGGATCGAACCTGTAATTTTGAGTCTTGAGGTCGAGTGCTCTACCAACTGAGCTCACGATGCTGACAAAAGAATAAATGGTTGTGCATGAAGAAAGAATCTTTCATCTCTGGTAGTTTTCCGGCATTAAGGTCTCTAAATGTCCTTAACATTATTCCATGTAAATCGGAATAGACTGACGACTTCAAACGTAAAGCACCATTTACACGAATAAGCTTAGCCCATTCCCACACAATGACGCTTTTTGACAACCCTCAAGAAAATAATTGGGATAACATTGTATAAAATAAAGAAATGGATTGCAACAATCAATTTCGTCATTTTCCACTATGTTTTTTAGCCATAAGATAGAAGAATTATAGAATTTCATAAACCTGAAATTCTCGTCAACAACTCCTTTCCATTTAAAAAATAATAAAAATTTCACAAACTTCAAATTTTCGTCTACAACTCCTTTCAAGAAATACAATTGGGAAAACATTGTATTAAATGAAGAAATTGCTTGTAACGAGCAATTTTTTTCATTTTCCACAATGTTTTCCACATAGAAAGTTGAAAAATCTAAACTTTCATCAAACTTAAATTGTCCTCTGCAACTCCTTTCAATTAAAACCAGTCTGTAATTTTCCGTCTTTTAATGGGTTAACTAATTCGTACATTTTAACAATTGGCACTTAGGAAAAGCAAAGGCGAGTCTAAAAGTATGACTAAGTAAGATTTAAAAACCACTTCCAACTAAGGTCTCTTAGCTGCGATATCGTAGCCTTCTTTCCGATGATCTGCTGGCCAGCAGATTATCAGAAAGAGGGCTACGGTATCTCTATGTCCCTTGAGAAACAGATTGTGGAAACTCTTTGGGACGTGAAAAAAATGCTTATAGCATGCAACTTATTAAATGTTCACAATGTTTCATTTTCAAAAGACAAACGGTTATATAATTCACGGTTATCAGTATTTCTTGTTCGACGTTCTACATTATATCTTTCATTGATTTGGACGATCCTAAAATTGTGTTTCCTGATAATGTATCATAACGTATCCAAAATATATAATGAAAGTCCCTGGTCAAACTAGACATTAAGTTAACCCAATACCAGACAGCCATATTTTTTAGCCATTTCCTGTTTTGAAAAAAATTAAAACCTGTTCAAACTGCAAAGGTTTTGCAGACGAAATTTTCAAATTGGATGTATTTTAAGAAATAACAATTCAGTGGGTAGAAAATATTGTTGAAAAAGAAGAAATTGCTTGTTACAAGCAATATCTTTTTTTTCTACAATGTTTTCTCAGTTATAGAATCACAGGGACGTAAAGTCCATGGATTAAACAGGACAGGGTTAAATTGTCCTAATGAAGTTGCACACGACATTTCATCAAGTTTATGAAATTTTAGATTTTTTCAGCTTTACGTCGCTGGATAGAAAACATTGTGCAACATGAAGAAATTACTTGTCACGAGCAATTTCTTCATTTTACACAGTATTTTCCCATTTTTTCTTGATGGGCGTCCATAACCGTCATTTGTGTGGGAATGGGTAAACCTCAAATCGGTTTGCCATCGTATCCAGATGAAAGTATTTAACCATTCGCACACAATTCTGTTTCACTACGGTCATCTAAGGAAAAATGCTGTAAAACATTGTGGAAATAAAGAAACTGCTTTTTATTTGTGTCCACAATATTTTCTATCCCAAAAGACAAACATTTTAATATTTCCTTAATACTCTATCATGTAACTTGAAATACGCCATTTTCGTGAATCGTGAATTTCCTCGTCTAATGTTATTTCGATAAAAGTTTCATTTTACACTTGTCTTCCTATTTTTTTAGTGACCAATAAGATCGATCCCTTTTCTGTCCGCAGACAACTTTATGTACCAAGTCTAGTTGCTTCCTGTCTAATTTAAGATCAGGGGAGTTCACTCCGATAGAAAACCGACTGGCAACGAACTTGTTTACAAATGGCGCCTTCGGATTAATTTGTTTGGTAACTGATTTCTTTTTGAAAATATTTTAATTTTTGTTCAGGTGAATGATATAGCGTGAACTTAAAGGAGGAGCACCAATTAGCCAATTGATATTTGCTAAATAAATTGATCAGCCACGCTTATTTTTTTTCTGCAAGTGTTGTTGGTATTTTATTACACCAGGAAAAAATCCGATTAAGATTGAAAACTTCATCAAATATACGAGTGTTGAAAATGGTATGCTTAAAACCGACAGAAAAAGCAAGTTCAAAAAAGCTATCTAAATAATTGCCTTTCTCCTCGGAAACCTGATAAGATGCTCTCAAGAAATAAAGGCCCTTTGTCATATTGATCATTCGATATGCTAGCATCTACAAGGGACATCATTTGGAACTTACCAGTTTACAAGCAAAATAAGGTGAACTAGTTTTCTACTGAATGATTTTCATACATTTGTAAATTTATCGTCAATTTTGAAAGGAGTATCTTATGTATAATTAAATAGTGTTGGGTTTTATAAGCCAGGCTTTATTTTTGATAATATTTGCAAGACAGCTAGCTTGTGGATATAAGAATCTTGCTTAATTGGACCTTTTTGTACAGAAATATACAGAAAGGATCAAAGTAAGCTTGGGCCAACGAATATATTTCAATCATATTGGCAGTCAAAGCGCAGTCTGTACAGCATCAGACTCACAATCTTCAATCATGGGATGATGTGGGTTTGATCCCCAGCGGTGGCACATATTACAGAAATACCATTAGGGCCATGAACTCTCCAAAAAGTCTTTGGGTACTGCTCATGTGTAAATAAGAGAATTTGAAATTGATTGATTTATTTAAATCATTGTTTCCATGATAAATTTTTATTATTGAAGGTAATTGTAAGCCAGATCTAAGGCATTCAAGATGATGAAAAAGAAACAAATGAAGTCAAAGGGGTAAGATTTTTTCCCCATTTCTTTTAAACAAGTTAGAAATAGGATTTTTGTATGTCTCAAAAAATCAAATGTCAGAAAAAAAAGTTCAAAATGTTTTAGCTAATGAAAATTCTGTCAAAATCACATACCACATGAAAAGGGAAGACCATGAGGAGTGTATACAGGTACACACTTCATTTAGAAAAGATCCTCAAAATTAAATTTCATTAACATTATCTATAATCAAATTGCATGTTGAAGGCTCCAATTAGACTTATCCCATCACCAGGCAATTACATCTTAGACTGATCCAAATTAAAAGAAGTTACAGGCAGCACGCTTTTTATTGAAATCTTGATAGTTTTTTTGTTTTTTGAGGTTGAAAATGTTGTGAATAATTAAGGAATTGCATGTAACAGAGAATTTCTTCATTGTCCAGTGCTCTCAATAAGCGTATATAACTTCCAGAAAATCAGAAAAACCACCGGAAAATCCGACCTGGACGTATATTAACTTTCAAGATTCCAGGAAAACGTCCTGAATTCATGACTAGGATGTTTTCTGATGTTAGAAGACAAACAAAAGAATGTATATTCTGGCCAAAAATTGATAAAATACCCTTGGGTAAAATTGAATCCACAAGGCATTTACCAAAATGTCTCCATGGCGACCAATGTAGATGGAAATTTACATAAAGTGTACTTGATTATAGCCGGTTTTGGTAACTGAGCTGTTGAAGCATCTTGGGCCATTTCTTTGGAAGTCATTCCATTAATAATAACTAGATTTTGTCAAATATCATCGTTCAGTTGAATTAATGTGAACTTAAAACAGGGCCGGAATTAACCCAAAATGTAATGTCAAGCTTCAAGTTAGCGGCAGATACACTAATTAAGGAGCGTCAAAAATGCACACCTATTTTGCATTCTGAATATGTTTATGACGCGGGGGGATTCTATTTCGTATTTTGACATGACGTCGGTCCTACAAACATCGAAGTTACCCAATTGATCTCTCTGGAGTTTGGTCCCTTTTAAATGACGTCACACGTGTTGTCTGTAAACATCAGCCAGCGAAAATGAAACAGAATTTCTTACAAGATGCAACTCTGCAAATAAGTTCATTTCATTTGTCCTGTTACTTTAATTTACGAAGTGTTATTCATGGCGTATGTTATTTGTTATCTATGTTGAGACCGGAGACGGTCTAAGAATTATCTAGCCTCTATTTTTTCGTTTCAAACAGTCTGTTTTAATGCATTCTACAAATTAGAAATTTCCAAATCCTGAGAGATTTTAAAAAACAATTACCAAATGTATCCACCCAAATTTGGAAAATAATAGTGTTTAAGGGGCAGGGATATTGTGGGAAAAGGAGAGATTTGTGCAAGAAACAAAATACTCAAGAAACTCTCTCCCTTCTTTAACCTCATTGTTTTCTCTAGTTCCACTCAATGGGACATGAAATTTGGTGACTATAAGTAAAGGATGGAAAAGAATGGCTTTATGTATCTTTTTTCATTTCATTTTTTTTTTGGGGGGGGGGTATAGTCCAGGCTAAAAAAAAAATCCTTGATTTTGAGAAAACTTCCTGAATTTGAAACTTGGAATTTTAAAAATTCCTAAAATTGGTCGCTATTGAGAGCACTGATTGTCCCCATAAATTTCCAGATTTTTTTTGTTAGGGTCATCAAAAAGTGTTATACATATAGAGCTCATACACAAGATTAATCCATTCAGAGAAAAGGATGATCCTTATCTTTAAATGGGTTTAATTCATCTGTATAGACTACAATAAGCCATATATCTTTCTGTAGCTTTCCTCATTTGTATATCTCACTGTAAATTACCTCCCTGGAAACATCGCAATACTCTACCCTACTCCTGCACTAAATACTGTGTATCAGGTACCCTTTGGTATTGCAATTTGTACCAACATCAAAGGGTATCAATGATGGATTAGATAATAGAATTAGATTGTCATCGCTTTCTCTGAAGTTCAGATGAGTTCCTATAGGTTTGATATAAAAATGATAACAATTGATTATGGTATTTAGAACTCAGAATTATTCCCTTTATAGCTCTGGAGTTTTCATATGGTAAAAAAAAAGCTAACAGTGCTTTAACCGATTTCCGCACAATAAAATTTTAGACTGGTCCAATTAGAAAGATGAAGCTGACAACAATTCATGATGTGCCGTATTCAGCATATGATGAGAAAAGAGAAAATGCTTGTTCCTGTAAGCAATTTGTCCTTTTCTAATAAGTTTTTTCAAATCAGCATGTAAAAAAGCAAGAATGAGTGGTAATGGGTTAAATAATCATTATATTTACAGCAAAAAGGCTCCAAACTTAATGTCGAATCTAACAGATGGCATTGAACCAAACTTGTTTGATAAATCCCATCAAAATATGACAAAACTGAAGGATTATGATTATGGTGAGAATGTCAAAGATGACCCACCACCTTTGGAACAATCCAATCAGGTACGCAAATAACAGAGTTGATTCAACTTTTATGTTTTAAAATTTTTTTCAATAATTTCTACACCTTGGAGATATGTCAAAAAAAGCTGTTTGTACGAACGAATTTGTTTACATAATCTGCTGGCTATTGTCATGGCTAAATGTCTATCATGTGTGTGTATATCCTTCAGTGCATCTATAAACTTTTAGATTAAAAGTATTCTCTTTAGAAACTATTGCACTGATTTCAACTAAATTTCACAGGAATGATCCTTGGGTGACTTTATCAGATTCATTAAAAGAATTTTGATTGATTTGAAAACATGGCTTCTTTCTGCAGGGCTATATAGTGAAAACTTTAAAAGTAAATGATTCAGGAATAATTTTTTAGTGACCCTTACAGTCCCTTCAAAGAACTATGTTCTTTTAAAAAAATATGACTTTTAAAGGCGGGGTAGTAAAGGCAGTATTTGCAGGGAAATTTGTTTTCTAGTCATACAATATTTTATATAGCTTTTTCATAAGCTCATTAAAATATGTGATTAAATCATAAAAAGTCAACCCATTTCCACAGAATAAAACTTTTCATGACCCCCCCCCCCAAGTCAACACATATGAAAATAAACATGATGATCACTGATACCTATTGCAGCTTATTCAGTGAAATTTCATCTAGAAGCAAATAGTAGTAATTTATCTGAAATCAAATTTGACATGAAAACAGCAATGAGGTAAAAACAGTAAATGTGCAAATAAAAGATATTTTTGTAACAAAGACAAAGAAAGAAAAAAAATGGAACCAGAGAAAGGGAAAGAACCAATAGTCAAAATATCAAGATTCTCCTGTATTTGATATTTAAACTCAACCATGTCTCATGACAATATGAAGATAATTCTTAACACTTGTCACACTGAATTAAAATCCTGTACAGAATTGCTTTGAAATCAAAGGCCAGACAGCACTGGAAGATCTTCATGTGGGTCAATATTTCTTTTCAAAATTAGTTATTCAAACTAATCTGGCTTAAAGCCGAGAACCAGGAGGTGTGCACAAAGATCAGACTGCACTTATGTGCAGACACATCTTTGTCTACAACTCCTGCCAAAACAGTAATATTCCGGGTTTCTAGTTTCACAGATTTCAAGAATTTGGTAACATAGGTTTTTCAAATACATCTTTTAAACATCTTCCCAAATTACCAAACGATAGCTTTATTGTCACTTTAGATGTGAGTTCTTTGTATAGTAACATACCACATCAAGCTGGTATTGAAGCATGCCAATATTTCCTAAAACAGGACTGCAAATCCGAGAAATCAATTAATTGTATTTATAAATTAATTGAAATAGTTTTAACAAAAAATCATTTCCAATTTAATGAAAAGAACTATCTTCAAATACTAGGAACTGCTATGGGAACATGTATGGCCCCTTCTTATGCATCTCTATTTATGGGAAAACTTGAGAAAGATCCTTGAGACATGTGAATTACAGCCTTTTTTATGGGTACGTTTTCTAGACGATATTATAATGATCTGGAATAACAGCAAGGAGCAACTATTAAGATTTCTTGAAAAACTAAATAATTTTCATAAAACTATTAAATTTACCTACACCTACTCTAAAACACATGGTGTTTTTTTGGATGTTAAACTCAACAAAACTACTGAAGGGATTTTACAAACTAGTGTATATGAGAAAAATACAAATGTTCATCAATATGTAGAATTCTCTTCTTGTCATCAGCTATCTTGTAAAATAGGTATCCCTTTTAGCCAAGCCAAACGATACCGGCGTATCACTTCCAACGACATTTGTTTTAAACAAGATCTAGTTAAACTTGAGTCTTATTTTCAGAAGAGAAATTACCCAACTGATATATTGTCTGAGGCCATTCGAAAAGCATCCACATTGACTTTTGAAGAAGCTCTCAAACCTAATTCTTGTGAAAGTCAAAATATTATTCCTTTTGTTTGTGCATATAACCCTTCTCTTCATAACATTGGAAAAATAATAAACCAGTACAGGGGCTCACTTGAAATATCAGGTAGCGAAAGTGTGTGTCAATTATATAAGTCTAAACCAATTGTAGCATACAAAAGACCACCAAATATTCATGATAGACTTGTTCATTCCAAATTGAACTCTTCTCCTATTTCTTTAAAGTAACTAAATGTGAAAGGCGTAGGTGTTCACATTGTTCTAAGATTCAGGAATCTGATAGTTTTATGAGCACCACTACATCACAAAGATATAGAATCAATCAAAATCTTAACTGCACTTCTACTGATGTTATTTACCTAATAACATGTAAAAAATGTAAAGCTCAGGATGTTGGTCAGACTCACCAAAAATGTGCCAATCGTATGAATAGCCACAAATTTGATATCATGCATTTTCCTGATGTTTTAACAAATGTTTCTAACCATTTCAATTCTCCAGGACACAGCATTCATGATTTTTCTTTCATGCCAATTGAAAAAATTTCAAATAATTGGAAAAGGCTTCTTAAAGAATCAAGATGGATGCATATTCTTGGTACCAAAGCTCCAAAGGGAATGAATTCTAAGATTTTATTCTAAACTTTTCCCTTTTAACCCTTTTCTGTATAAATCCTGAATTTTTGTCACTGTGATTTTATTTTTCAGAAAACATTATGGAAAAGAAGCAATTGCTTTCTACTTTTCCCTCAAAGTTTCCTACCGCATAGGATGATTTAGTTTCTAATTGCATCCAATTTTCATTTTCATCTACAACCTCTTTTAATTTGGACCAGTCTAATATTTCTAAAAATTGGAAAGATAAAAGCTTTTAATATAAGGGGTATGCTCAATTTTTTGATTTTTTTTTAAAATGAAATTTGCTCCAGCGCAGGTCAATAATCCTGATATGAATCCTATCCAGCCTTTGCAGAACATGCAGTCTGATCAGGCTTTTTGTGCCTGTATATATTTTTGCTGTTGTCTTGTTATAATGGGTTGATAGTACCTTAAATAGGATTTTATACTTTCTTTAGCCCATTCCCCCACAATCCTGATTGTTTGCATACTACAAGATATAAACTTTGGAGAACATTGTGGATAATGAGGAAAATGCAAATTATTTCTTCATTTCCCACAATGTTTTTTGCCAAATAGACATTTTTTTTTTGTAATTTTATTCATTTTTTTTTCTAATATGAATTGTTGTTTGCAATTTCTTTCTTTTTGGACCAGTCAGAAATTGGGTTGTTTGGTGAGGGGTTTAAAGGATTTAAAGTTAATATTTATTACCTTGCATTATTTTCTATCTCAACAATGCAGTTTTTACAGGCTTATTAATATATTTTGCTGAAATATTGCATTTATCCTGTAATTTTGTATCTCTTGAGATCCTGTCTCTATTGCATTGATATAATGTATTGTTATAATATTTTTCCGCCAAAGTCATTGCCATTTTTTGACGTTGTTGACGTCATGTGACGTTGATGTCATTATTATCTGTTATTGTTTAAAATGGTGTCCCTTGAAAAAGGTTTTTATACCAAAACTAGTCGGGAAATTAAAATTTAAACAATTTATCTTGAAGTTTGATCTCTATTTTTTATTGTCTTTCAAATAGGTAATTTTTCATTCAGTGCTGCTAACTTTTGTTATATTATTTCTTTATTTAGAAATAACTATAATTTTAACAAAATAGACCTTGGATTTTTTTTTTACACTGCCAGAGGCTTTTGTATATTGGCGTCATCTTCTCCATCTGTCTGTCTGTCCATCGGTCCGTACATGCGTATGTATGTACATCCACTTTTCTTGTGAGCACAACTCCTCCTAAGTTTCTGGTTGGATCTTTTTAAAACTTGGTCAATGTTATCACCTTAATTGGTAGATGTTCATTAAGTAAGGACTTTATGGTTCATTGTTTTTTGACTAAGTTATATCCCCTTAAAACTTAGTCTCTTGGGCTTATTGAAATTGCAGCCTTGTGAATGCAACTCCTCCTAAGTTTCTGGCTGGATCTAAATGAAACTTGGTGGATGTTATAACCTTAATTGGTAGACGTGCATGAAGTAAGGGTTTTATGGTTCATTGATTTTTCCCTGAATTATGCCACCATAAAACTTAGTATCTGGGGCTTATTGAAATTGCAGCCTTGTGAACCCAGCTCCTCCTAAGTTTCTATTGATTTAAATGAAACTTGGTCAATGTCATCACCATAATTTGTAGATGTACATGGATCAAGGATTTTATGGTTCATTAATTTCCCTGAATTTTGCCCCCTTAAAACTTAGTATCTGGGGCTTATTGAAATTGCAGCCTTGTGAACGCAACTCCTCCTAAATTTTTGTCTTGATTAAAATGAAACTTGATCAATGTCATCACCTTAATTTGTAGGTGTACATGGATAAAGGATTTTAATGTTCATTGATTTTTGCAAGAGTTATGCCCCTTGACACTAATCTAAGTCTCTCGGTTTTTTCTTCTTATTATTAGTTGCAGTTTAAAGAGGCGTTAAACCCCATTTAATCAATCAATCATAACAAACAGTTTGAACTTGACATTTTAAAAAGGTAGTCTGCAAATGTCTTGAATTTGGTTCTGTCAAAATAAGTAGTGTCAACAATTAATTTCATGAAACAGCAGCAAAGTGGCGGCATATATTGTGACTATAGCACTCTTGTTTTATCCATTCTTACACAGTCTCGGTTTTTGACTCCCCTCAAGAATCAAGCTTTGGAAGACATTGTGAAAAATGAAGAAATTGCATTATACAAAGACTTTTTAAATTCCATCAACTAGATATTGTCGTCTGCAACCTCTTTCTATTGAACTAGAGTTTGTGGTTTGGTAATGAGTTAAGCCATATCCATAATGGTCCAATTGTTTAAGCTTGGAAGAAAATTGATGTGGAAACCATTGTGAGAAGAGAAGAAATAACTTGTAATGAGTAAATTTTCCTTTTCTAACATTATTTTCTGCCATATGTTTTCAGATGTAGTTAGATGATGAATTGTAGTAAAAAACTTCTTTAATTTCAAAAAGTCTAAAATTTTGACATCTTTTAATCGTTTAAAGGAAAGTACGATAGAAGATAGGGGAATGATATGTAACAAGATATATTTTTGTCAAATACATGTACCATTGATTCCTTCTTTATTACAGCTCCCAGAACTGAATGCAGCTATAAGTTCATCTGATCTAAAAAGTAATGCATATATATCTGCACAGGTAAGCTTACGCTGTTGTTAGTATAATTATATTAGAATGGGATGAAAAAATTCACTTGTCCAAATTGAAAGCAGTTGCAATGAATTTTTTTTAATCCATTCCTACACAATGACGCTTTTGACACCCCTGAAGAAAAATAATTGGTAAAACATTGTGTAAAATGAAGACATTCCTTGCAAAGAGCAATTTTTCATTTTCCACAATGTTTTCTACCCGAAAAGTTGAGAAAAAAAAACCCAACAGAAAAACATTAATTTCATAAACTTTTAATTATCATCAGTAACTCCTTACAATTTGGATTAATCTTAAATTTTGCACTCTGATAAATGGTTAAACATTACAAAATGAATAAGATTTGAATATGAAAGTATAAAAATAACATTTCATAATAATATTTCGTACTAAAATTTCCTTTTCTCCTCTTCACAAAACATTTTCCTTAGTCTACCAGCTCACCTGAGCACTAAGTGCTCAAGCAAGCTATTGTGATCACCTTTGCAGGGCCTTCCCTGGGCTGATTTTTATGCCCCCGCATTGATAAGATCAGGGGCATACTGTTTTACCGGTCTCCGTCTATCCATCTGTCTGTCCATCTGTCTTTCTGTCTGCAAAACTTAACCTGCCAACTAAACATTTCCCTACAACTTCAACCCTGATTAAGTTACAATGCTAATATTTGGTATTTATATAGGTCTCAACAAGGCCCAACTAGGGAAGGTCATTTTGTCAAGGTCAAAATTGTAACCCTTTTCCCTAGAACAAAGAAAAAAACACAATAAAAATCACCCGTTTCTAAAGAATTCCTGTTTTGGGGGCATAGTGTTTCACAAACACATCTTGTTCTTTTTGCCATCACTTTTGCCAAATCAAAAAAAAAAAATGGAGCCAAATCCATCTCCAAAAAGCCAAATGAGAAGCCAAATTTTTTGTCCCAAATATTGACTATCTGATTGCATAATATTTTATTTTGCTAACTTAACCCATTCTCACTCATTGACGCCTTTAGACGCCCTTAAGGAAAAAAGCTTTGGAAAACAATGTGGAAAAATAAAGAAATTGCTTGTTACAAGCAATTTCTTCATTTTCCACATTGTTTTCTGTCCTGAAATTTGAAAAAAATAAAAAAAATTATGAACTTAAAATTGTCGTCTGCAACTTCTTTCAATTTGGGCCAGTCTAAAATCTTGGCATCTGGTAATGGGTTAAAATGAGTTGAAATTTATCTTCCCTTTTGGTTTTTGGTAAAGCTTTTCATAGCAGGCTTGTTATCTATTCTGTAATTATTATCTGTCAGCAATTTCATATAAGATTTTAGGTACCCTTTTGTGGGGAATTTGTCCCTACCAGAGCCGTAGAAACTTTGATAGTGGCAGATTTAATTGCCTAATGTGAGTTTTGTGGACCATCTGGGGCTCAGCTGCACTTCACTGTTTTAACAATCTTCAATTTTTTCTTAATTTGTTTTAAAAAAAGTTGTCATCTTGCTCCTGTCTTTTGTATTGTGGGTGTTTGGGGTAGGCAGAAGCAGTTAATCCATTTCCACACAATCCCATTTTTTATGAACCTCTAAAAACAGTTCTGGAAAAAAGTGTTGAAAATGAAGAATTCGATTAGCACAAATATATTGTACATGTAATTTCTTCACTTTTCACAATTTCTTGTACACAGACAGAAAGACAAAGACATTTATTTTTCTAGCAACATGGAATTGTTGTCTGCAAATTCATTTAATTACTACTGAAGATGTTTGCTATTAATACATTCCCACATAATGATACTTTTGACGTCCCTCAAGAAAAGAGTTCAGAAAACATTGTGTAAATGTTTTCTACCCAGAAAAATGAAAAATTCTTAATTTTCATAAACTTTAAATTGCCATCTGCAACTTTTTTCAATTTGGACTAATTATTGTAAGACTTCTCCAGTCTATCAAGGAAATAACTCATTCTCCTATTTTATTTATCAGCAAGTAAGAAGCATGCCAACCAAATTAGCTCCCAATCCAGAAATCAGCAAGGTGAGTTCCAATTTGACTTTAAGCTCAGCTGTTTTTGGGGAAAATCTCAGATATTGTTATGACCAGGCTGTTGTTTGTGATGTCAACATTTGTCCAAAATTGTCGACCTTTTGTAATATCTCTGGTAGCTCTGAACACATTCAGTTGAAACTTGGAATGTTATGTTCACTATCAAAAGATCAATCTATACCGATAAACAGGATTACTCTAAGTGCAGTTTTAATGAATTATACCCCTTTTTGGACTTTTGAAATTATGCCTTCTAACCAATTAACCCTTTCCTGTTTCTTGAAAATTTAGTCTAGTCCAAATTGAAAGAGGTTGCAGACGACTATGAAAACTTGATTACATTTGTAATAAAACCATCCTATTTGGTAGAAAATATTGTGGAAAAAGGAGAAATTACTTGTTACAAGCAATTTCTTCTTTTTCCACAATGATTTCTCAAGAATAAAATCACAGGAACGTAAAATCCCATGTTTGAACGGGAAAGGGTTAAACACAGGGGGGTTGGCATCCATATGCTAACTCTTGTTCTAGCAGCCAGCAAAATATACCGATCTCAATACAGAGAGTTGCAGATAATCAAGAGATGAATAGACTTTTTTTTATTTTCTCTGAGGTATAAAAAAATATTCTCATCTACAATTTAATCCTTTCCTGTTTGAGAAATTTTAGCCCTGTCCCATTTCAAAGGTTTTGCAGACAAAAATGAATTTATAGTGGATTAGCAATTTCAAGAAATTTCTTCTTTTCGCATAATTTTATCTCAAGTATAAAATCAAAGGGATGTAAAAACCAGGGATTGAGCAGGAAAGGGTTACATCGTCACCTCACAATCCTTCTTTGAAATGTCTTCAAGAAATATTTTTATCAAAAACTTGCAGTAAGCAATTTCTCCATTTCTCACAATGTTGTTTACATTATTTAGCACTTTTTACCAGTTTCAGCAGACTTCGAATTGTTGTCTGTAACTTTCAATTTCAATTCAAATGTATTGACTGGTAATGAGTTGGTATTAACCCATTTACCAGATGGCAAAATTTAAGACTGGCCTAAATTGAAAGAAATTGCAGATGACAACTTAAAGCTAATGAAATTTGGGATATTTTCAACTTTCTGGGTGGAAAACATTGTGGAAAATGAAGAAATTGCTTGTAATAAGCAATTTCTTCATTAAAGGCAATTTCTTCATTTTCCACAATGTTTTCCAAAGCTGCTTTCCTTTGGGGCGTCCAAAGGCGTCACTGAGTGGGAATGGGTTAAGACATATGCCGTAAATAGGACTTTTACTGTCAAAACTAAAAAATCAATTTATGGAGAGATTGATCAACTGACAAATCTATCCTGAAAAGTTCGAACATTCATCACTCCCCAGGAACTGTGTTATAACCAGAGGTGTTATTGTGCAAGACTGTTACTCTTTCCA
The DNA here is from genome assembly GCA_946902895.1 of Fragum fragum. Classification (NCBI taxonomy): domain Eukaryota; kingdom Metazoa; phylum Mollusca; class Bivalvia; order Cardiida; family Cardiidae; genus Fragum; species Fragum fragum. The sequence goes on along the minus strand of OX336378.1, from coordinate 37,784,459 downwards.
TACAGTTTTAAATTGTGAGTAATTGTCCTCTTGCAGATACACCCTAATGCTGGTATTGTTACAAGCAGTTTCTTTATTATCTACAATATTTTCTACCCAAAATGACAAAGATTTGTAAAATTTCACCAACTCAAAAGTCTTAAATTTTTTTGTGAGGGAATGGGTTAAACACTGGACTGCTTCTTAGATGTTCATTTGTTATCAAGGTTTTTGTGTTTGCTTGGCACTATTTGTCTCCCACCAATGGGTGGATAATCATAAACCTAGGTAGAATGAGGAGCTGGAGTCTTGGAAAAGATGTTGAGCTAGTACTGGCGTGAGGAATACCGGGAATCCATGGTTAGTTGCTCCAGCTTCTGCGATATGACTGTTATATGTGGCCTTAAACCCCATTCAAACAAACAAGCAAACAAGTATTATGATTCCCATAATCTCTGTCACGCAAAATATTTTTTATTCCTGATGATTTAGCTCAGTTTGTCAAAAGAATGAATCCAATATTTTTGCCGGACACTGGAATAGATCATATGTGTACCATAACCTGTGTATAAACTTCTTGAACTTAACCAAGATTTTATGATAATTTTAGCGCATTCAGCTTTTCATGACCCAACCCCCACCACCAAAGGAAAATATTTTGAAAAGTGTACCTTAACCCATTCCCACACAATGACACTTTTTTATGCCCCCAAGAAAAATAATTAGGAAAACATATTGTAAAATAAAGAAATTGTTTGCAACAAGCAATTTTTCAATTTTCACAACGTTCTCAACCAAGAAATTGAAAAAGTCTAAATTTCTTAAACTTCAAGTTGTGGTGTGCAACCCCTTCCGATTTGGACCAGTTCAAAATTTTGCCATCTGAAAGAGAAAGATATTTTAGATTTGACCAACTTGAACTTGTCGTCTACAACTTCTTCTAATTTGGACCAGTCTAATATTGTTGTCTAGTGATGGGCTTACCAATTACCACACGACAAACTCTTAGACTGGTCCAAATTAAGGAAGTTGCAGTCAATTTAACCCATTCCAACACAACAAAATTTTAGCCTTGTCCAAATTGCAAGAAGCTGCAGACGATAATTTCAAGTTGATGGAATATTGAATTTTTTCGTCTTTTGGGATAGAAAACATTGTGGATAATGAAGAAATTGCTTGATCTAAGCAATTTCTTCATTTTCCACAATGTTTTCCAAAGCTTTTTTGTTGAGGGGGCGTAAAAAGGAGGGATTGAGTGGGAATGGGTTAAGTCAGTGAAATTATGACATTCTTCATCTTTCCTCAATGTTTTTCCCGAGCCCTTTTCTTGAGGGACATCAAAAAGTGTCATTATGTGGGAATGGGTTCAGGGTGATATTGTTGAAATATTTAAATCTAAAATCCAAATAAATCTCTCTCCCTGAAGCTCTGAATATAGTCTGATCAAATTTATTAATGCTTGTAGAAATATTATTTCATTTAGAATTTGTTGATCTGGTTTATTCAAAACTTTTGTTTTCATGTAATTATAGCTGTCTAGGGTTAGAAATGTAAAGGTAAGTGAAACTAACCGTAGGAGATCCATTCTTTAAGTGTAGAAAAAACCTAGTACCATATCTATTCTAATAAAAGATCCCGGTAGTGGTAGAAAATTTTTATTATAATTACTAGTCACCTAGAAAAGTTATTTTCAGTGTTTTGCTGGTTTTGTATTCTCTAAGTGTAAAGTCATTTTTTCTACTGTCAGTATTTGTTTAAAGGAAATTTCCCCAAATCTTTAAAAAAAAAGTAGAATTATCATAAAAGGCTACAACTTAGGTCCATTAATATATCAATTATAGATTATTTAATTGAGATTTCGAAGTTTTTCTGTGTTCACCCATTACCAGATGACAAAGTTTTAGACTGGTTCAAATTCAAAGAAGCTGCAGATGACAATTTCAAGTTGATGAAATTTCAAAAATCTTTGTCGTTTGAGATAGAAAACATTGTGGATAATGAAGTAATTGCTTGAAACAAGCAATTTCTTCATTTTCCACAATGTTTTTCAAAGCATTTAATTCAAGTGCCATCAAAAAGTTCAATCATATGAATGGGCATAAAATTCAAAGTAGAGGTACTGCATATTATTGATTGAACATTTCACTGTACTACTGTAAATCACTTTTTTTTGTGGAAGTTCTATTGTGCTTGTATTAGCAAGTTTGTTTGAATACAAACTTAAACATGTATTTGTAACAAAGGCGGACACAGTTAGTACCGGTATACTGATTTTGGGATTTTACCACTTCTTACATCTATAGATCTTGACATAAATGAGATTATCCTATTTGTATGCAATCACAAAGGTACTCTGGAATGTGAAGTGACCATCCCATGGGACAGAAAATGGATAAATAGCTGCTGTCATTAAAAAAATATGTTGACGAAATCAAACAAATCATTTAGATTGGAAGTTAATGTTGATCTCTAGCATTTCTGTCAAGCTTTTTTGTTGGCTTGCAGACTTAAACTTTTCTTGTTTTACAAAATTTTAGATCAGCCCAATTTCAAAAGTTTTGCAGACAACAATCTCCAGTTGATTTTATTTGAAAAATAGTCTATTAGTAGGGTAGTAAACATTGTGAAAAAAGCAATTTCTACTTTTTCCACAATGTTTTCCAATGTATAAAAACACAGGGATGCAAAAACCAGTCATTGTATAGAAAAGGGTTGGAACAAGCAATTTCTTCATTTTACGCTATTTTATGTATCCAGGAAGTGGAAACAAATCTAAATTTTGATCTATAACTCCTTCCAATTTGGACCAGTCTTAAATTTTTCCGTCTTGTAATGGGCTAAGATTACTGAGCTAATCTTTGCTGTGCAAGTTTGCAATAACGAGTCTCAGATCTATGTTTGAATTTTGTTTTGATCCATGGATTTATGGTGAAAATTCATACATTGGAATTACAAATTCACAGAGATAAAAATTTCATGAGCGATAGAAGACTTGGTATTACCATGCAGTTATGGAACTTCAGAATGGTTTTTAAATTTGACCCACAACTCACACACACACTCTCTCACAAAACACCCTTGAGTTTTGAAAAGAAATTATTTATAAAGATGATTATAAGAGATTATAAACCTTTTTTCTACTCAGTTGAGAATTTACTCAAATCTTGAAAAGCGATCAAAGCTATTTTTTGTAGAAAATAGTAACTTCATGAAAATTAGAGATTGTATCAGTGAATTGTAATTTGTAAGACTTATGCACAATAACTTTGAAGTTGAAGTAAAACATTTACTCTTGAATTTGAGTATATTCTCCTTTTAGTACAAAATAGTTTTAATATATCTAGCCTGATCAAGCACACGTTACCTAGGGTTGATATTACAAAATTTATTTAAGTAGGACAGGGTCTGAATGCCTTATGAATATCTGAAATTGTCCCTTTTAAATGAAAAATAACAAATCAAAATTTGTTTTTTTGTTTGATTAAATTTGACTTGTAATTTTACCTTCTAAGAAGTGATGATAGTCATGCCCCTGGTCAGGTTGTATGGATTGTGCAGACTGACTTTTGTAAATTTGGTCAGAAAAAAATCTTGATAGTGTCAAATACGATTCCATGAGATTAAGTCATGTTCATTTGGTAGATTATGTCATACCCGGTAATGTGAATTAATGTAATCAGAAAGGTAAAGTAATTGGGAAATATTTGTAGAAAAATAGACTTTGTTATTTTATATATATAAGATAAATATATGGTATATAGATTTTGCCTTCTTATTAAATAAAAATGTAGGTATATAATAAATGGAATACTAGGTTACAAAAGGGATACAACATCTTGTATTTGCTTCTCACACTGGAAGAAAATTTTAATATTCCACTCAATCACTTTTATTTATTTCTCTTTGAAGATTCTCTGGACTCAGAATATTCATTCTACCGGTATATTAGTATCATATAGTTTTATTTTCAAATACTTTCTCTGACTGACTTCCACTGGTCCGATCATTTGTCTCAGAAGTTTGTTCTAAGGAGTTGAGGTTGCTTTTTGCATCATCACAGGGGTCCTGGCAGAGGCTCAGCGGTTGGTGTAATGGTAGTCAGAGAGTAATCAGGGGTTGTAGGTTCAAATCTCTGCTGTGCCACTGGTCCCAGTGGTATATTTCGGCCAGGTACTAACAGCCCAGCTTAGTAATGGTAATATGCAGGAATCACATGAATACATGAACTTTAACATTACATTACTGAAAGTCCACTCAATCCAAGTGCTTAACCCATTCCCAGATGGAAAATTTTTAGACTGGTCCAAATTGAAAGGAGTTGAAGACGAAAATTTAAAGTTTATGCAATTTCAGATTTTTTTCCACTTACTTAGTAGAAAACATTGTGGAAAAATGAAGAAATTGCTTGTAACAAGCAATTTCTTCATTTTACACGATGTTTTCCTGAATGTTTTTCTTTAGGGGCATCCAAAAGCGTCACTGTGTGGGAATGGTTCAATAGGTTACTTAACCCTTTCCCGTTCAAATACGGGATTTTACGTTCCTGTGATTTTATACTCGAGAAAACATTGTGGAAAAAGAAGAAATTGCTTGTAACAAGCAATTTCTCCTTTTTATACGCCCGTCGAAGACGGGACGTATTATGGGATCACCCGTGGTGTCCGGGCGTCCGGGCGTCCGGCCGTCCGGCCGTCCGGGCGTCCGGGCGTCCGGTTGTCCGGCGGTGTCCACTTCTTTGTCCGGAACATAACTCTGTCACCATAAGTCCGATTGACTTTAAACTTGGCAGTTATATTCTTCTCATCAATACGGAGTGCAGTGCTCAATAACCATAACTCTACCTAGCCTATTTTTTGAGTTATTGCCCTTTGTTGTTTTTCATACTTGAATCTTGTCCGGAGTATATCTCTAAAAGTATTATAGCTAGGATCATGAAACTTCATGGGTGTATAGATCTCACCAAGGGGGAGTGCAGTGCACAAGAACCATAACTCTACCTATCCTATTTTTTGAGTTATTGCCCTTTGTTGTTTTTTATACTTGAATCTTGTCCGGAGTATATCTCTTAAAGTATTATAGCTAGGATCATGAAACTTCATGGGTGTATAGATCTCACCAAGGGGGAGTGCAGTGTACAAGAACCATAACTCTACCTATCCTATTTTTTGAGTTATTGCCCTTTGTTGTTTTTCATACTTGAATCTTGTCCGGAGTATATCTCTAGAAGTATTATAGCTAGAATCATGAAACTTCATGGATGGATAGAGCTCACCAAGGGGGAGTGCAGTGTACAAGAACCATAACTCTACCTAGCCTATTTTTTGAGTTATTGCCCTTTGTTGTTTTTCATACTTGAATCTTGTCCGGAGTATATCTCTAAAAGTATTATAGCTAGGATCATGAAACTTCATGGGTGTATAGATCTCACCAAGGGGGAGTGCAGTGCACAAGAACCATAACTCTACCTAGCATATTTTTTGAGTTATTGCCCTTTGTTGTTTTTCATACTTGAATCTTGTCCGGAGTATATCTCTAAAAGTATAATAGCTAGAATCATGAAATTTCATGGATGGATAGAGCCCACCAAGTGGGAGTGCAGTGTACAAGAACCATAACTCTACCTATCCTATTTTTTGAGTTATTGCCCTTTGTTGTTTTTCATACTTGAATCTTGTCCGGAGTATATCTCTAAAAGTATAATAGCTAGAATCATGAAACTTCATGGATGGATAGAGCTCACCAAGTGGGAGTGCAGTGTACAACAACCATAACTCTACCTAGCGTATATTTTGAGTTATTGCCCTTTGTTGTTTTTCATACTTTGTTTGACAAAAAAATTCATTCAAAATAATCTCAGTTCTATTCAAACTCCCAGTTAATATTAAGCAGTTTGACGGGCGTATCTTGTGACAGTTTGGCACCTTGTTCAACAATATTTTCTACCACATAGAATGGTTTCATTTCAAATGGCATCCAGTTTTCATTGTCGTCTGCAACCTCTTTCAATTTGGACTAGTCTAAAATTTCCAAAAACAGGAAAGGGTTAACTCTTATCATGCTGAATAAAATCCACTACAGAATTGTTAAAATCAAAGGACTGAAAGTACAGTCAGCACTAATTTTTGGGTTGGTTATTTTTTAAAAAATCAATGGTATGAATAATTCTGACTTTAACCCATTCAGACACAACAAAATTTTAGACTGGTCCAAATTCAAAGAAGATGCAGACGACAATTTCAAGTTGATGGAATTTTAAATTTTTTCACCTTTTTGGATAGAAAACATTGTGGATAATGAAGAAATTGCTTGATACAAGCAATTTCTTCATTTTCCACAATGCTTTCCAAAGCTTTTTTCTTGAAGGTCGTAAAAAGGAGGGATTGCGTTGGAATGGGTTAAAGGGACAAGCAGGAGATCTAGATAAAGATCAGGTTGCACATATGTGCAGCTTGATCTTTGTCTAGATCTCCTGCCAAAACAGAGTACTCTAGACTCAGCACGAAAAGGGTTAATTACAGTTACTTTCTTACTAAAGCAAGTGAAGTGATATTCAAGCTGAATTTCCTTTAATTATTGTTTTAGGTACCAGCCAAATCACCAACAGATAGAACTTTGTCACGAAAAGAATTATTTTCTAACTATGGAATGAAGAGTTACTATGATCTGTCCAAAATACCGGTAAGTAAACACTACCAGTTCAAAAAGTGTAATAAAAAAAGATTAAATTCTCACATCAAAGAGAAGTGATTGAAAAAAGAAGAGTTGTAAAACAAAATTTCAAAGCATTTGATGACTTAACCCACAACAAAACAGCAATATTTTAGACTTGTCTAAATTGAGAAATTTTGCAGATGTCAATTTAAAGGCTAAATCTTCAGCTTTTTTCAATTTTGTGGGAAGAAAACATGGTGGAAAATGAAGATTTGCTTGGTTCAAGCAATTTCTTCATTATACACAATCTTTCATAATTGGTTTTCTTAAAGGGTGTCTAAAAGCATCATTGTGTGGGAATTTGTTAACCCTTTTCTGTACAAACCTGGGATTTTACGTCCTTATGATTACATACTTGAGAAAACATTGTGGAAAAAGGAGAAATTGCTTGTAACAATATTTTCTACCACATTGGATTGGGTCAATTTAAAGTGCACCCAATTTTCATTGTCGTCTGCAAGCTCTTTCAATTTGGGCCAGTCTAAAGTTTCAAAAATGGGAAAGGGTTAATAAATCTGAGAGTTTGATCAACAATCTCGACCATAACAAACAAACAGTGAAACATTTTAAAAATATTTCTGATAATTGATGGAATACTGAGCCACTCACTGACCTCCAACAGGAAGTTGGACGTAAAAACTAAACAGCTTTATTTTGCAAAATTTGAGGCCAGTTTTGATGTAACAAAAATGTAAAATGATTTGTTGGAGCCCTAAAGCTTGAATATGCTGTAGTTATGACAGTTATGACAGAAAAATCAGCACAAATAATTAACATTAATATCAGCCAATGTTGGAGTAAAAGTTCACTTCCATTCTAAATTAATGATTTGATTGGTCAGTTGATTGTTAGATTGACAGTGGCAATATCAACATGATTAACCCTTGTCATGCTGAACCCGGAATATTCCTGCTTTGGCAGGAGGTATAGATAAAGATCAGCCTGCACATATGTGCAGTCTGATCTTAGTCTATTCCACCTGCTTCTCCTTTTAAGCAAGAAATGGTTACAAGATAAAATTGCAATATAAATATTGACCCATAATTTGGTGCTTTCAGTACTTTTAGCCCTTTGATTTTAATGTGTGTATTTCCGTTTATTTATCGTCGCTATCGTAGCACATGCCCATATGAGCGACGCCCCCAGAAGACAGTTAGTTGTTACTGGGGATAGTGCAAGGATACAGGACGAAACTGCTGAGAGCTCCGCCTGGTTCTTTAACATGCTCGGTGGATAGCACCGTCACACGGGCCTTGGTTTAACGTCTCATCCGAAAGACAATTAGTTTGTTAGTAGATATGGTCAGCCCAGGGCTCGAACCCGTGATCTTGAGGTTTGAAGTCAAGTGCTCTACCAACTGAGCTAATCGGGCTGACATGATTGTAATGCAAATCTCTTGTGGAATTTATAATTCAGCAGGACAAGGGTTAAAAATTGTGCAAAAATCAAAATCCTAAAAGCACCGTAAGGCGTTGATATTTAGGGCCAAATTTTTTTTGTTTATTAATTCTATAATTAACTTTGTCTCAAAATGTCAAACAGGTGGTTTAGACTAAGATCAGACTGCACAAATGTGCAGGCTGATCTTAGTTTAAACAAGCTGCCAAAGGAGAAATATTCTGGGCTCAGCATAACAAGAGTTGAGGATAACACTGACATTGGGAATGCAAGTAGGATTAATTCTACTTGAAGAGAAATGAATTTTGAAATTCCCATCTGCTGTTGTGCCAAAACATTTCTACAGATAACCAATCCATTTTTCGCCATGGTTTGGTATGAAAACCATTTGGTTGGAATGTAGTAGGACCATCATATTTCCCATGTGTTCCTCATGTTGAGATCTTTATTTGGGCTTAACCCATTACCAGAAAACAAACTTTTAGACAGGTCAAAATTCAAAGATGTTGCATACAATTATTTTTATACGCCCGTCGAAGACGGATCGTTTTATGGGATCACCCGTGATGTCCAGGCGTCCGGGCGTCCGGTCATCCGGGCATCCGGTCGTCCGGGCGTCCGGTTGTCCGGGCGGTGTCCACTTCTTTGTCCGGGGCATAACTCTGTCACGGTAAGTCCGATTGACTTTAAACTTGGCAGTTATATTCTTCTCATCAATACGGAGTGCAATGCGCAATAACCATAACTCTACCTGGCCTATTTTTTGAGTTATTGCCCTTTGTTGTTTTTCATACTTGAATCTTGTCCAGAATATATTTCTGAAAGTATTATAGCTAGAATCATGAAACTTCATGGGTGTATAGATCTCACCAAGGGGGAGTGCAGTGCACAAGAACCATAACTCTACCTGGTCTATTTTTTGAGTTATTGCCCTTTGTTGTTTTTCATACTTGAATCTTGTCCGGAGTATATCTCTAAAAGTATAATAGCTAGAATCATGAAATTTCATGGATGGATAGAGCTCACCAAGTGGGAGTGCAGTTTTCAAGAACCATAATTCTACCTAGCATATTTTTTGAGTTATTGCCCTTTGTTGTTTTTCATACTTGAATCTTGTCCGGAGTATAACTCTAAAAGTATAATAGCTAGAATCATGAAATTTTATGGATGGATAGAGCTCACCAAGTGGAAGTGCAGTGTACAAAAACCATAACTCTACCTGGCCTATTTTTTGAGTTATTGCCCTTTGTTGTTTTTCATACTTGAATCTTGTCTGGAGTTTATCTCTAAAAGTATTATAGCTAGGATCATGAAACTTCATGGGTTTATAGATCTCACCAAGGGGGTTGCAGTGCACAAGAACCATAACTCTACCTAGCCTATTTTTTGAGTTATTGCCCTTTGTTGTTTTTCATACTTGAATCTTGTCCAGAGTATATCTCTAAAAGTATAATAGCTAGAATCATGAAATTTCATGGATGGATATAGCTGACCAAGTAGGAATGCAGGGCACAAGAACCATAACTCTACCTGGCCTATTTTTTGAGTTATTGCCCTTTGTTGTTTTTCATACTTGAATCTTGTCCGGAATATATCTCTAAAAGTATAATAGCTAGAATCATGAAATTTCATGGATGGATATAGCTGACCAAGTAGGAATGCAGGGCACAAGAACCATAACTCTACCTGGCCTATTTTTTGAGTTATTGCCCTTTGTTGTTTTTCATACTTGAATCTTGTCCGGAGTATATCTCTAAAAGTATAATAGCTAGAATCATGAAATTTCATGGATGGATAGATCACACCAAGTGGGAGTGCAGTGTACAAGAACCATAACTCAACCTGGCCTATTTTTTGAGTTATTGCCCTTTGTTGTTTTTCATACTTGAATCTTGTCCGGAGTATATCTCTAAAAGTATAATAGCTAGAATAATGAAATTTCATGGATGGATAGATCTCACCAAGTGGGAGTGCAGTGTACAAGAACCATAACTTTACCTGGCCTATTTTTTGAGTTATTGCCCTTTGTTGTTTTTCATACTTGAATCTTGTCCGAAGTATATCTCTAAAAGTATTATAGCTAGGATCATGAAACTTTATGGGTGTATAGATCTCACCAAGGGGGAGTGCAGTGCACAAAAACCATAACTCTACCTGGCCTATTTTTTTAGTTATTGCCCTTTGTTGTTTTTCATACTTAAATCTTGTCTGGCGTATATCTCTAAAAGTATAATAGCTAGAATAATGAAATTTCATGGATTGATAGAGTTCACCAAGTGGGAGTGCAGTGTACAAGAACCATAACTCTACCAAGCCTATTATTTGAGTTATTGCCCTTTGTTGTTTTTCATACTTGAATCTTGTCTGGAGTTTATCTCTAAAAGTATTTTAGCTAGGATCATGAAACTTCATGGGTTTATAGATCTCACCAAGGGGGTTGCAGTGCACAAGAACCATAACTCTACCTAGCCTATTTTTTTAGTTATTGCCCTTTGTTGTTTTTCATACTTGAATCTTGTCCAGAGTATATCTCTAAAAGTATAATAGCTTGAATCATGAAATTTCATGGATGGATATAGCTGACCAAGTAGGAATGCAGGGCACAAGAACCATAACTCTACCTGGCCTATTTTTTTAGTTATTGCCCTTTGTTGTTTTTCATACTTGAATCTTGTCCGGAATATATCTCTAAAAGTATAATAGCTAGAATCATGAAATTTCATGGATGGAAAGAGCTTACCAAGTGGGAGTGCAGTGTGAAGAACCTTAACTCTATGTAGCCTATTTTTTGAGTTTTTGCCTTTTTTTGTTTTTCATACTTTGTTTGACAAAAAATATTTATTCAAAATAACCTGTTCTATTCAAATCCCCAGTTAATATTAAACAGTGTGACGGGCGTATCTTGTGACAGTTTGGCACCTTGTTAGTTGATGGAATCTTAAATGTGTTATTTTTGAGGTTGAAAACATTGTAGATAATGAGGAAATTGCTGTTAACATAGTCCACAGTGTTTTCCAAACCTTTTTATACGCACGTCGAAGACGGGACGTATTATGGGATCACCCGTGGCGTCCGGGCGTCCGGTCGTCCGGGCGTCCAGTTGTCCGGGCGGTGTCCTTTTCTTTGTCCGGAGCATAACTCTGTCACCGTAAGTCCGATTGACTTTAAACTTGGCAGTTATATTCTTCTCATCAATACAGAGTGCAGTGCTCAATAACCATAACTCTACCTGGCCTATTTTTTGAGTTATTGCCCTTTGTTGTTTTTCATACTTGAATCTTGTCCGGAGTATATCTCTAAAAGTATAATAGCAAGAATCATGAAATTTCATGGATGGATAGATCACACCAAGTGGGAGTGCAGTGTACAAGAACCATAACTCAACCTGGCCTATTTTTTGAGTTATTGCCCTTTGTTGTTTTTTATACTTGAATCTTGTCCGAAGTATATCTCTAAAAGTATAATAGCTAGAATCATGAAATTACATGGATGGATAGAGCTCACCAAGTGTGAGTGCAGTGTACAAGAACCATAACTCTACCTAGCCAATTTTTTGAGTTATTGCCCTTTGTTGTTTTTTATACTTGAATCTTGTCCGGAGTATATCTCTAAAAGTATAATAGCTAGAATCATGAAATTACATGGATGGATAGAGCTTACCAAGGGGGAGTGCAGTGTACAAAAACCATAACTCTACCTAGCCAATTTTTTGAGTTATTGCCCTTTGTTTTTTTTCATACTTGAATCTTGTCCGGAGTATATCTCTAAAAGTATAATAGCTAGAATAATGAAATTTCATGGATGGATAGATCTCACCAAGTGGGAGTGCAGTGTACAAGAACCATAACTTTACCTGGCCTATTTTTTGAGTTATTGCCCTTTGTTGTTTTTCATACTTGAATCTTGTCCGAAGTATATCTCTAAAAGTATTATAGCTAGGATCATGAAACTTTATGGGTGTATAGATCTCACCAAGGGGGAGTGCAGTGTACAAAAACCATAACTCTACCTGGCCTATTTTTTTAGTTATTGCCCTTTGTTGTTTTTCATACTTAAATCTTGTCTGGCGTATATCTCTAAAAGTATAATAGCTAGAATAATGAAATTTCATGGATTGATAGAGTTCACCAAGTGGGAGTGCAGTGTACAAGAACCATAACTCTACCAAGCCTATTATTTGAGTTATTGCCCTTTGTTTTTTTTCATACTTGAATCTTTTCCGGAGTATATCTCTAAAAGTAAAATAGCTAGAAACATGAAACTTCATGGATGGATAGATCTCACCAGGGGGGGGGGGGGGGTTGCAGTGTACAAGAACCATAACTCAACCTAGCGTATAATTTGAGTTTTTGTCCTTTGTTGTTTTCCATACTTTGTTTGAGAAAAATATTCATTCAAAATAACCTCAGTTCTATTCAAACCTCCAGTTAATATTAAGCAGTGTGACGGGCGTATCTTGTGACAATTTGGCACCTTGTTCTTCTTTGGGGCATCAAAAAAATCATTCTTGTTCATAAAAGAGGGTGATGAGTAAGTTGGATTTGATTAAAAAAGACATCTAATGTTTTTCTTACTATTGCGGTTTCCTCTTTCATTTGCTGACATTGGGAATGATTACAAACATAAGGAATAGAATGAGCAAAATGAATGAAGGCAGACTACCAAATTTAAACAATTACTATCTGACAAGATTTTAGACTGGATGATAAGATTTAAGACTGTCCAAAATTTAAAGGAGTTGAAGATAGCATTTCAAATTGGGATTACATTGGAAAAATAAGTGCAAATCTCTATGATGTCTAGTTATGCATGAGACAAATATTATCTTGTTTCTTTAAGTTGTTTTGCAAGAATCTGCCCTAGACTTTGCGAAATGGCTTAACCCATTCCGACACAGTGCCGCTTTTGGACACCCTTAAGTTAAGTGATTGGGAAAACATTGTGTAAAATGAATAAATTGCTTGTAACAAGCAATTTCTTCATTTTACACAATGTTTTCTACCCAGAAAATAGAAAAAAAATCAAAGTTTCTTAAACCTAAAATTGTTGTTTGCAACTCCTTTCAATTTGGACCGGTCTAAATTTTGTCATCTGGTAATGGGTTAACCCATTCCCACACAATGACACTTTTAAACACCCCTCAATATGAAAGCTTTGAAAAACATTGTGGAAAATGAAAAAGACTAAGATTTTAAAAATTTCATCAATTTAAAACTTTCGTGTGTAACTTCTTTCAATTTTTACTGGTCTAAAATTTTATCATATGGGAATGGGTTAAAAAGGCAGTAAGGTTTGTGTGTGTGTGTGTAAAACTGTGTCAATATTTTCAAGTGAAGGAATGGAAACTTAAAGATATGAATAGAACTAGATTTGTAGTTATGCATAGAAAAAATAATTATTTGATTTCTCAGGTTGTTTTTGAATTATCTACCTTTGACTTAACCCATTCCCACACAATGATGCTTTTTGACACCCTCAAGAAATAAGCTTTGGAAAACCTTGTGAAAAATGAAGAAATTGCTTGTTACAAGCAATTTCTTCATTAACCACATTGTTTTCTTGCCCCCATATTTAACTGAAATTTGTTGTCTGCATAATCTTTGAATTTGGATCAGTCTAAAAAAATTCATGTGGTAATGGATTAACAAAACAGCTTAACATCATATACAGAACCTTTTACTGACAAGCCCTTTTAGGTGCAGTGCTCTCAATAAGAACCAATTTCACGAATTTTTGCAATTCCAGGTTTCAATTTCAGGAAGTTTTCAGAATTTCAAGGAATTTTTGTTCACATCCTCGACCATACTCCCCCCCCCCTTTAAAAAAAAAGATGAAATGGAAATAGATGCATAAAGCCTACAGTAAATCTTTTCCATCCTTCACTGATAGTCCCTCAATTTCATGTCCAATGGAACTAGATAAAAGAAGAGATTGTTTCTAGAGAAATGTGTTTCTTGCATTAATTTCTCCTTTTCCCACAATGTTCCTGCTCCTACAACACGGTTATTTTCCAAATTTGGGTAGAAAAATTTGATAATTGTTGCTTGCAAATCTCTCTGATTTGAAGAATTGGAGAAACGATTCAACTGACTATTGGAAAAAATTGAGAATGGTTTATTTTTAACCATCTCAGGTCACATCATAGAAATCCAAGAATATATGCCATGAATATCACTTACGAAAATAAAAGTAACAGTACAAAAAGAAATGAAACTCATGGCAGAGTTGCATCTTGTAAGAAATTCCCTGTTTCAATTCTACTACTTGATGTTTACAGACAACACGTGTGACGTCATTGCATAGGGAGACAACTATCTGAAGCTAGCTAGATCAATTGGGTATCTTCGATGTTTCTAAATTGAACGTCATGTTAAGTTACAAAATAGAATTCCCCGTATCATAATTGTACTTAGGGTGCAAAATAGGTGTGCTTCTTTGACACTCCGTTCTGTATCCACCATGAGCTAGTAGACAGGACTTGACATTTCATAATTTTCATAAATTCAACCGGACGGCATGTGCCCAACAAAATCTTGTCCGATGTCCACGGCCTGCTTTATTTTGGCCCGTCATGTTATTGATCGAGTGAATTCCAAAGAAATGGTCTAAGATGCTGCGGCGGTTTAGGCTATAATCGAGTACACTCTATGTAAATTTCCACATACATTGGTCATCATGGAGAAATTTTGATAAGCTACTTGTAGATTCAATTTTACTCGAGGGTATTTTAACAACTGTTGGCCAGAATATACATTCTTTTGTGTGTCAAACCCTTTTTCTTGTAACTTCAGAAAACATCTGAGTGATGAATTCAGGACATTTTTCTAGGATCTTGTACATTACTTTACGTCAGGGTCTGATTTTCCGGTTGTTTTTTCTGATTTTCTGGACGTAATATACGTTGACGTCCGCTTATTGAGAGCACTGCAGGTGTTGTATATGCTCTGATGAGCTTTTGGTTTCTCTATTTCATTCTCTTTCAAGGACATCAAAACCAAGATCAAGGAAAATCCACAAACATCACTGAATCTCAGGTTTTATGGAGTAGAACAGTTGACAGATGCTGTGTTCTTTTTACTGTCTGCTGACAAGACTTCCTATGAAAATGTTAAATTGATAGATTTGACAGGTTGTCATCGTGTCACAGACCAGGGAATCATGTGGATGGCAGATGCTTTTCCTAATTTAACACAGGTAAAAATAGTGAAATGTTTGGTTGGCTACATTCTTGTCATTGCTGCAGCTTGAATAAGCTGCAGTAATGACCTTTAAGTCCCCAAACCACCAAATATGCTCTTTATAAATTTCAGCCAGTGTTGGAGTTCAACGTTCATTTGATCATGATCATTCAATTTATTGAACATTGACAAGATCTTTCAATAATTGTTGCAAACAATTTATCCATTTACATAATATTTTCTTCCCAGAAAGTTGAAAAAAAATGTAAATTTCAACTCTGTCTGCAACTCTTTTCACTTTGGAATAGTCAAAAGTTTTGTTGTCCTGTATTTGGTTAAATCACAAAACAAAACAATCTTAGTCAATTCTGGTTTAACAACGATGCAAATTTGTCAGTTTTGTATTTTTGATTACAACAGCATTTTTCAATAGAAAGAAAAGATGTTTGGGGAAAATTCAATCAAATGTTTGTGCGGAAATCAAGTTCCATATTAAGAGTATACTGTTATGACTGTTTCATTGAGTTACAAATAGACATTGTTTTGTAAAATGTGTGGTTAGGAACATAGCATTAATTAACCCTTGTTATGCTGAACCCGAATATTACGGTTTTGGCAGGAGGTGTAGACCAAGATCAGCCTGCACATAAGTGCAGTCTGATCTTGGTCTAATCCTCCTGCTTGAAATTTTCCTTCCAGAGTTGTTTATGAAATTGATTTCTGAAAGAAAAGTAGAAATTGCTCCTTTTAACTCACCTGAGTACAACATGCTCAAGGTGAGCTTTTATGATCACCCTGTGTCCTTCGTTCGTCGGAAGTCAAAAATCTTTTCACCTGTAATGATTGAGCCACTTTCAACCAAACTTGGTAATGTTCCATGGGTGACCTTGTTTGTGAAATTTTGATTTGCTAAAAAATAGGGGTGGGGCAGGGCCAGGCTTATCAGACTTAGAGAAATCATGAAATGGTTCTATAAAAATCTTCTCCTGCTAAACCCCTAGGCCAATTTGGATTAAACTTGGAATGTTCCTTTGGTGACCCTTTTCAAAACATGTTGATGAAATTTTGATTTTGAAAGAATTTGGCATGTCAGAGTGGGCTTATCAGACTTAGAGAAATCATGATATAATTCTTTAGAAATCTTCTCCTCCGAAACCATTTGGCCAATTTGGATCAAACTTGGTAATTTTAAAACATGCTCATGTAACTTTGATTAGTGTAAAAATAGGGGTATGGCAGGTAGGGCTTAACTCTTTCCTGTTTAAACACGGGATTTTACGTTACTGTGATTTTATACTTGAGAAAACATCATGGAAAATGAAAAAATTGCTTGAGACAAGCAATTTCTTCTTTTCCCAAAATATTTTCTACCACATTGGATGGTTTTATTTCGAATTGCATCCAATTTTCATTGTCGTCTGCAACCTCTTTCGATTTGGACTAGTCTAAATTTTCAAAAAACAGGAAAGGGTTAACAGATTTAAGAGCAATAATGAAATTATTCTGTAAAAATCTTCTCCTTATCCACAAGGACAATTTGGACCAAACTTTGCTGGAATGTTCCTTTGGTGACCCTTTTCAAAACTTGCTCATGAAAGGTTGATTCACTAAAAAATGTTGGTGTTGTAGGGCTGGCCTTATCAAACCTAGACAAATCATTCTCAGGTGAAAATTTTTGGAGCCAATTTGGACCTCTTGTTTTACAATGTTTTCCTTGCCTCAAAAATTGGGATTGTGTGGTAATAGTTCAAGCTTTATTTATTGTAATGCTATTTATCATGTATTTCAGGCATATTTAATTGGACTCTATCAAATAACTGAAGCTGGTCTTTTCTATTTGGTGAAAAAATGTACCAAGTTGAAAGACATTGCTATAAAAGGAACCAGTGTTACTATTTTGCCGCGTAAAATTGGATCAGAGAATATAGTAATTGACACAGAGGGATACCCTTGCATATCCCCAGAGCTAGAAATTTTACGAAATTCAAAATCTTCCATCATGCAAGGTTGGTATCTGAAGCTCATTGTTGTAATCATTTCTTATGATACATTTCTCAAAATGGAAGATGCCATTTTTTTTAAGTAAACTAGAGCAATGCATCTATTATCGACCCTTTTAGAATCTCTTTTTGGCAGCTTTTCACTAATTCGAGTTTGTCCGAAATTGTAGGCATTACGTAAGATACTCTTGTTTATGTTTATAATTATCGACCTACCGGCATCTACTTTCGTTTCGAAGGTACAGTATAACTTGAAAACTTGCATCACCGTCGTCCGCAATAATCGACCACTTCCGCAATTATCGACCCACTTTATATTTTTTAAAAATAAATTCTCAACTTATTTGGATATCATAAGTTTACTACATTGTAGATCAAAGCTTAAAAGACAATTGTGGAATTGAGTTTTAACTCGCTACCAAACAACCAAATTTTAGATTGGTCCGAATTAAAACAGGGCAATTCAAAGTGTGTACGAACGAAAACTATTTGTCAAATAGAAAACATTGTACGAAGAGGAGCGTTTAAAACAATTCATATTTTTCGTTCAGTCTTTCCTTTGTTTTTTCTTGAACACGTCAAAATGCAGGATGGCATGGTAGAGGATCAATCATTAAACCCTGAACATTAAACAATGGATCGCTAATTCACAGACAATCATTGCAAACAAATTCTATTTCCTGTCTACCCTCCTTGTCTAACAAGAGGAACTCGGCTCTTTTGGCACATTTAACATGCCACTGGATACCACAATTTTCACAAGTAATCCAGTCATCTGGTGTACCCGATTTCAGTAGGCACTTTGGGCATGGATCTACATCATCTAAGACGTCGAAATCACCCGAGTCAGAGTCCATATAAGGTATCTTGTCATCAACTTCAGAATCAGATTCAGAAATGCTTTTCCTCATTCTTTTTTTCCCTTTCTTTGATTTGGTTGCTTCCAACCGTTTCTGTTCTTTTTCTTTCTTTTTCAGTTCACGCTGCTTCTTTTTTTCTTCAGCCTCTTGTGCTTTTTTTAGGTTCTTCAGTTCTCTCTCTTTCTTCCTTGGCCCTTTGTTCTGCTATTTTTAATGCCTCTCTCTCACGCAGCATTTCTAATGCTTTTGTACCGGAAATAGCCTTTGGGAGTTTTTGCCTTATTTGCACAACCTTTTTCTTTTGCTTTGGTTCAGGAACTGAGAGCTGGGAAAAGGCAGGTGACACATAATCATGCTCCATCCGTGTAATTTTAGGACTTGTTTGGTTTTTATTTGATATAAGAGGTGCCTCACTAGATGGACTTTCAATCGAGTGCTGAACTTTGGTACCTCTTGACTCTACTGTGGTATCACCGGATGGCTGGACCCCTTGAACCACATTTGTCATGACTTGACTATCTTCTATATCAATCTCCTCAGAGCAAGGAAGGGAGATTGGATCAGCATCTAATGAAGACTTTACATATTGGCTAGCAGATGTTGTAGCTTTGGACAGTAATCTAGAAGGTGAAAGTTTAGATTTGTCAATTCCAAAGGGGGTAAGTGGAAACAGACCAGCCCTACGGAAACCATTGCATGCATTTTCCATAGTTGTAACCTGATCCCATACTGTTTTGAATAAGGCCGGAAACTGTTTTTTGGTAAGAGTCTCTCCAATGCTTGCCATCTGCCATTCCTTTACAGTTTTGTGCCATGCAGACTTCATTGAAGAAAATAAGCCAACATCACATGCTTGAAGTATATGAGTAGCATTAGGCAACAGACAGTATAAGATAACATTATTAGCACTGCAAAATTCAGCAGCAGGTAGGCTCAAATGGGTTGAGTGACCATCTACAAATAATAGAATTGGAAATTTTATTTCTTTTTTCTTTACATAATCGACAAGGTGCTTGAGAAAATCTACGAATGCATCAGTGTCCATCCAACCATTCTTGGTGACAGCATAAAGGGCATCCTTGTAGCCGTCTAAACCTACATTACGCATTCTTTCGCCTGGAAATAGAATCATTGGAGGGACATAATTACCATATGCATTTAAACATGCCATTACAGTAATTTGTGTTTTGGAACTTGGTACAACTTGGTATACATGTTTTGCACCAGTTGGTGCTAAAACACGACCAGCCTTGACAGCGAGTGGAAAAACCCGACTCATCTGCATTAAAAATGCGTTGTGGGTCATGTGTTAACATTTCATAATCATTTACTTCAGATCTGAGATATTTGAAAAGTCCCTCATACCAACAAGCAATCATTTCATAGGTAATTGCCGCTCTCTCAAGGCCAAGACCTGCAGGAGTTCGGAATGACATCTCTGGATGACGATGGATAAAAGATGACATCCACTGACGACCTGGCATATTATTTTGAAAAGGAGTGTGACGCTGATCTATATCTAGTATCCTTTTAACTTCACTTCGTAGTTCCTTAGACGTTAAAGGATAGCCAATTTCACACATAAGCTTTGAATAATTTACAATGACGGCTTCTTCAGCTTTCGTCAATGTTGGTTTTACACCTGGTTTGGTTGGAGCCTCGGGTACCCTTCCAGCAAGCTTGTCAAGTAATGTTGATTTTGGTACTTGATAGATTCTGGCTGCAGCTTTCTTTGCCATACCCGATTTTACTGCCTGTATCGCCATTGCCATTGACTCGGGTTTGTACTGTACCCGTTTTTTCTTTCCTAAGTTGACCTGATTAGACATATTTATCTGAAAAAACGGAAGAGAAAAGTAATCCAACTTCGAAATTGCAAGGGTCGATAATAATATCTCCAGCAGAAAAATGTCATTTATTATCGACCTTCTTGTAAATCGGATATCTAAGCAAAATATAAATTGAAACAGTTTTCTGGTGTCTATAGATACCTTTTTAATTCAGATATTTCGTATAACAATAAGGATCGTATATAAATTCGATACTGAAAAACGGTTTGCGAATATGGTACCTACCTTAACTGTATTGGTAAGATTTGAAACGGAATTCTTCCAGGCCTTCTTCAACTTTGAAAAATGGCGGAAAGAAAAGACCGATGACGTCACTATGATGCGCTTTATTAAAATAATGACGTAATATGGCAGCAAGGTCAAAAGAATGTATGATATGAGAAGTTTCGGGGTGGTGTCGATAATTACGGGGGGTCGGTATTACATTCACCTGCTCTACCTTTAAAAAGGATGTTTAAATTAAAAGTTAATCTTACCCATTACACCACACCAAAATTTAAGACAGATCCAAATTGAAAAAAGTTGCAGATGACATATTTAGATGACAAAATTTTGAAAATCTTGGTATTTTTGGGTAGAAAATATTGTTGATAATGAAGAAATTGCTTGTGACAAGCAATTTCTTCATTTTCCACAATATTTGTCCAAGTTATATAATCAAGGTGCATAAAAAGGCAGGATTGTGTGGGATTTGATTAATATCTAACACTTTTGTTAGAGGTAAAATAAGAAACTAAAATGATTTTGAGTAAATTGTATCATTCAATCTGTTGTTACAACATTTAGGTTGCCAACATTCCATTTAAGTTTTTTATTACCTAAGATATGAAGAGAATATTTTTTGTTTTCATGGAGGTATGAACTGAAAAACTAATCACACTTTATGAATAAGCAAAGCAGATTCATACAGAAGTGTGATTAGGTTTTTGGTTCCTACCTCCATGAAAACAAAAAATATTCTCTTCATTTCTTATAATTTAAGAGCATGGAGTGAAAATAAAATAACAAATTTTGATACTTTTTTGTATGGAACTATTTTGTGCGGAAGCATACAAAATTTCTGAGTGCTCAAAATTTTGTTCATGGAGGTATGAATAATTTTTTGTCGCCAAATCAGAATCAGAATCATAGACGAAACCAAAATTAAATTATATGTTACTGACCATAAATTTTGCAAAAAGAATTCAGTTGGCATGGCAAGCAATTGTCAAATGACGGATTGCTGGTGGCTCCACCAACTGATTCAGCAGGCCACACCCACTGACTCAAACAGGCAGTAACAAAAAAGTAAAATGGTGGGTTGATGACCTAAACGTTGTAAGCTATAGTTACAAGGTTTAAGTTGCCAAACCAACAAAAATTCTTCACATAAGTGTTGACCAATGCCGGAGTTCAAATTCACTTCTGGCTTAAATGAATTGGATGATTCTTTGATTGACAGCTGCAATTGATCACTTGGTCATCTTGTTCAATTTCCAATTATAGTCTGCTACCTTAAATCTTTCAAATTAGATCAGGCTATAATTTTGTCAATTGACAAACACTTGACTTTATTTAGACTGTTTGCTTGATTACAGCTGCTGCCTATTCCAAGCCAGAGAATGAGGATATTGTCAAAATGGTAGTCCTACAGACACAGAACTCCAGTAAAAAACAGAGTCTGGTTAAATACTTGAAGGGCGATAAGGTTACAGAATATCAGCCATTGTTTCATGTCAACAATATTTCAATTGGATCAAGATTTAAAGTGAATGCTATAGAATGTGATGAGGTATGAGATCATAAAGGCCTATTGATCAATTGTTGCTGATGAATATTAAGTAATTTAGCCATGGCATTATGGCTGTTGTCATGTGAAAGCTGACATTGTCTTACGTTGAATAAATTTAGGTATTCGGCAATGGCTCCAGATTTGTTATGTGATAGCTGGCACTATCTGACATTGTTGTTGATGATTATTTAGCTAGTTGTCATATCAAAGCTGACATTATCTTAATGATGAAAATTTTAAGTATTCGGCCTTGGTAGCATAGCTGTTGTCATGTGAGAGCTGACACTGGCAAATATTGAATAAATTTTAAGCATTCAGCAATGGCATCAAAGCTATTGTCATATAAAAGCCAAAAGTAAATTGTGTTGAAGAAATTTTAGGTATTAAGCAATGTGATAGCTGACATCATCTTATGCTGTTGTTGATGAAAAATTAAGGTCAGCTGAAGCATCGAAGTTGTCATGTAAATCAGCAGGCATATTTTTTTTAACTTAATTACTGTGGATATCAAACAATAAAATTTTAGACTATTCCAATTTGAAGGAGGTTGCAGACTTCAATTAAAAGTGTGTTACTGTTTACAAATGGGTGCAAAAAAGGATAGAAAACATTATGGAATTAAGAGAAATTGCTTGTCACAATGTTTTTCAATGGCTGTTGTATAATCATGCAGGGTCAAGTTGTAATGGGTTAACCTATCAAGGTACTTGGCCATTGTCATGCTCTAGGAAATCCACTGTCAGATATGCAACAAGACAAAAGGACTGAAAGTATTGAACTGCCAGCTGGATAGGTCAAAATCTTTTCAAGTTTGACTGTATAAAAAACTTGGCTTAGAACAGGAAAACAGGCGGTATAGACTAAGATCAGACTGCAGTGACCTAGACAGTAAATATACAATAATCTAAATACATGCTTGAATGAATTATTGTGTAACATCAGAGTTATTGCCCTTTGATGTTTTAATCACTTACATTTTGTCCGGAGCAAATCTCTGAAAGTATAATTGCTATCAATTTGAAACTTCATAGGTGGATAGATCTTATTGAGGAGAAGTGCAGTGTACAAGAATCACAACTCAGTTTACTATCAAGCTTTTATGGCCAGGGATGGCCATGTCCGACATGGCTCTTGTTTAATTGACGGGAATGTTGGTTATGCTCACTGCCCTCTGATATGGCAGTTTGACTGTGGTAATATACATCATTACTTTTTACAATATGTGGTCATGGACATAAAAGAGGAGGTATGTTGTTTCTTGGTAACCTAAACATCATAACTACAACTTCAATATGCTGTTGTTTAACCCTTTCCTGTTTTTCAAAATTTTAGACTTGTCCAAATTCAAAGAGGTTGCAGACGACCATTAAAAGTAAATGCAAATTGAAAAGTAACCAACCTAAAGGGTAGAAAATATTGTGAGAAAAGAAGAAATTACTTGTTACAAGCAATTTAATCTTTTCCCACAATGTTTCTCAAGTATAAAATCACGGGATTGTACGGGAAAGTGTTAAGTTGTCATACCAACAAAACACTTCACATAAGCAAGTTCAAAGTTCATTTCTAGTATGAACAACTGATTTGATTTGTCAATTAATTTTCTTATTCACAGCAGCAATCTGTCTCCAAGAGCTAGTGAACCTTCAAAGTCTGTCATTCAGATACAAATAAAATGACAGTATTGAAATTAATTTCAGAAAGCTGCTATTGATAGCTTTTCTCCGTGTATTTCAGGTACTGTGCCACCTTTTCCTAACAAAGAGAACCTTATTCGTATTTCCTGTGTATAGTGATACTAGCACTAAAGAGGCTGTCAAGAAGATATTTGGATATGTGTCCTATATTAGTAGTAAAGTAAGTTTTTGTCTATACTGACGCTTTAACCTTTACAACAAAACAAGTTTTCTGCTAGTATGAATTTAATGCTTTCCCTCACAATCCCACCTGTTTATGCACCTCATGAAAAAGCTTTGAAAAATATTGTGGGAAATGAAGAAATCACTTGATTCAAGTAATTTCTTCATTATCCACCATGGTTTCTAGGCTGTTTTAATGTCAAAGACATTGCAGACAACAATTTTGAGTCGATAAAATTTTGAAAATTTGTCTTTCTTGGCAGAAAACCATGTTTGAAATAAAGAAATTGCTTGTTATAAGCAATTTCTTCATTTTCTTCAAAGTTGTCCAAAGCTTTGTTCTTGAGGGGTGTAAAAAAGCAGGATTGTGTTGGAATTTGTTACGGGGAAGTATCGATATTCTGAAACCCACATAAAAAAAATTTTGCCGTCTGCCCAAAAATATGCTTAACAAACATACTTAAATATGAGTCAGATATTGTCTTCCCAGTAATCTTAAAGTGGCTTAATTTGGTTATCTGGAAAGGTTCCACAGAAATCCATGTTATTTTTAGAAATTATGGCATTTGGTTATCGAGATCACATGCCCTCATTTGCATATATGACCAAAATTCAACAGACCATAAAGAAATAACAACCAATGTCCTGAATTATGTCACATCAAATGGTTAGCACAAAATTATGTTAAGTGTCTATATTAATATTAGCTCCTACGACAATTTGGACTGATCTTTACAGAATTGAAAACTGGCTAGAGATAAAGCAGTTTCTTGATTGCGGTCGGTCGTCGCTTCCAAGTTTGGGTTGTGCAATTTAAAAAAATGAATGGAAATACTTTATCAAGAATTCATAAATATTGGTGTGTTTACTAAATTTTGTTAATTAAAACAATTGTCTTTCTTTATTTTGTACATTTTGTGAGGTCATTCTGATAAGGAAACGCATCATTTTATCATGACTACCCTATGTCAACGGGGTTGTAACCCCCCCCCCCCCAAAAAAAAATTAAAAAATCCTGATCTGTGTTAAGCAGCCAACTGTCGTATGTGGCCAGTTTTGATCTGTCCCTTGGCTGGCTGCATACGACAGGTTCGGCTGGTTTTTTGTTTTAAGAATGCTGAAAAAAATTATGACAGAATTTTGATAGATATACTAGTTTTCATTTGATTTCATTCAATTTCTCTCATCATTTCTTGCATCAGTGATTTTGTGTTTTTATGCCCTCACCTGTAATGAAAATGGAGAGTTAACTGTGTGAGTGTGTGTGCTTTGGGTGGATGGGTGTAAGAGTGTGTCTCCATTTCTTGTCAAGAGCTTATCTTCTACATTACTGGATTGATTTCAAAATAACTTGGCACAGTTGTTCCCATTGAAGAGCACTTGCCAATGTCATATGTAAAGTTGTGTAGGATACTCCCAAGTTCAAGATGACAACAGAAAAAAGTCATGTGACAAGCGATTGACATGGAGGGAACCTATGTCAGTGACACATTTCTAATGTAATGTATATGCTTTCCCAGTTTGTGGTCATTTTATAAGGCAACTTTTTAAGTGCCTCTATTGTTTTAACCCATTACCAGACGGCAAAATTTAACACTGGTCCAATTTGAAAAGAATTGCAGATGACAATTTAAAGTTGATGAAACTTAAATAAAAAAGTGGTACTTCCTGAAGAAGTCAATGGGCGGGGCCAACTGAGTAAATGGTAGTGGGCAGCATTTGGTCAACTAGTTTTGTATTCCATAGGTTGCTGGTGCTGTATTCATTATTGCTGGTGTAGATGGTAAACAAACAGATTCCATTGCTAGTTCTATTGCTAAAGAGGTGAAGGCCCTGACAGATAAAACTGCAAGCTTCTATAAGAGAAAAGCTGAAGGAGACAGTAAGATGATTTTGAAAGGGTAAGTAGGAATACTAGTAATGTAGGATTTTGACCCTTTTCATGCTGTAATTGGAATATTCCAGCTTTGGCAGGAGGTATAGACAAAGATATATGTGCAGTCTGATCTTAGTGTACACCACCTGCTTGTGACGTTTAAACCAGAATTGTTTAAAAGATAAATATTCAAAAGAAATAGTACCCTGAAATTGGTGTGTAGAGTGTTCTAACTCTTCAATCCCTGGTCTTTACGTCCATGTAGTTTTATACTTCAGAAAACATTGTGGAAAAAGAAGAAATTGCTTGTAACAAGCAATTTCTATTTTTTCAACAATATTTTCTTTCCTTCTAAATGATTATTATTTAGAAAAAAATCTACTTTAAATTGTCGTCTGCAAAACCTTTGGATTAGGACAGATCTGTAACTTTGCAAAACAGGAAAGGGTAAGCTCTTTGATTTTGAGGAAAGTCTGTAGAGGATTTATAACAAGGGTTAAAAGATATTAGGCATCTCTGGTTTTTAAGCTTTCAAAATAATAATTTCTAAAGTTGCCTAGTGAAGTCAATCAGTCTTTTAGCCTGTCTGCCTCAATCTTAACCCTCAAATTCAAAATATATCAAGGAAGTTAACTCTAAATGCATTTCTAGCTTTGGTGCTTTGAAACGCAAAGTTGGGGTGGTGTCACAACCTTAGTGTTGTTGGTAAAGGCATTGGTGTAGGCATTGGCATTGCTGGCTTCACATATTTTTCCATATCTTACCAGAAGGCATGACCAAGTTGAAAGAAGTTGCAGACTACAATTTAAACTCTATGAAATTCTAGATTTTTAGCTTGGCTGTTTTGGAGAAAACCCGGGGTATTGTGATCACCTTGATGTTATTCGTGTTGGCCTTGGCGTTGGTGTTGGTGTGACAAACTTTAACCTTGGTCATATCTCTGTTGTTATTGATAATATCCTAGAATATTTTAAAAATGTACAAATTCCATTTTAATGACCCACATTGAAAGATCCAGGGCATATTGGCTAACAGTTTTCTGTCTATCTGTCTTTTTATCTGTCTGCAAAACTAAACAAAAAACCTTGTCCAAGGGCAAGGTTAGAATCTTAATGCTTTACCCCCTAAGGTCTTATCAAAATTTAATCTAGCTTAACCAAAATCTCATCAGCTTCCATTTCATCCATACTTTTCAAGATACAAGGTTTATAATTTATATGTATGTACATGTCAATGGTGTACATCTATTATTGAAGGTATGTCAAGGTCAATTACAATTTTTTAACCCTTTGCTCCTTCAGTTCCATTAAAAACTAAAAAACCTAAAAATAACCCTAACTTATCAGATTACTTCTAGCCTGTTTAAGATACAGTGATAATATTTGGCAAGATGCAGTTCTCAATTATTTGCATGTGCTGATATCAAGGTTAATGATATCTGACCTGATCAAGGACATCTTTCAAGGTCAATTGCTACAATGTGTGTGTGTGGGGGGATTTTTGTTTCTCAAGCACATCTTGTTCAATATTGAATGTTACACTGTCAATCATTTGCAGCTCAGTCTGCTCGGTAAGCTTTGAATCCTTGGGACTTGAGTTGAAACTTGCCATGGCCAATATTCTTCCAGACATGTGATTAACCAATTCCCACACAAGCCCTCCTATTTACGCCCCTCAAGAAAAAAGCTTTGGAAAACATTGTGTAAAATGAAGAAATTGCTTGTATCAAGCAATTTCTTCATTATCCAGAATATTTTCTATCCAAAATGCATTTTTTTTAGAATTTTGCTAACTTGATATTGTTGTCTGCAGCCTCTTTCAATTTGGACCAGTCTAAAATTTTGTTGTGTGGGAATGGTTTAAACTCACCAATGGACAAATGGAATGAACCACTAGTGCAACAAACTGGGATGAGCAGGTGGTGGCTCAGATAGGATAATGTACTTTACTGCAAGGAGAAACAACAAGTCATCATGATATAACTAAAATAGTATTGAAAGTGGTATTAACCCATTACTGACAACCAGACTGGTCCAAATTGAAAGGAATTGCAGATAACAATTTCGAATTTATAAAATTTTGTATTTTTTCAATTTTCTATGTAGAAAAACATGGTGTAAAATGAAGAAATTGCTTGTTACAAGCAATTTCTTCATTTTGCAGAATGTTTTCCTAATTTTCTTCATCTTGATGGGAGTCCAAAAGCGTCATTGTGTGGGAATGGGTTATATACTATACAAACCAAAACTAAAAGTGAAGTATAATTGATGGATTGCAAATGTCATTTGAAAATTCAATTGACCAATCAAATCATTCAAATTAGACCAGAAATAAAATATGAATGTCAAGCATTTTTGTTGGTTTGGCAACTTAAATGTTGTAACTCTAAATCATTTCAAGCTATAGTTATGACGTTTAGGTCACCAACCAACGATTCACCTGTTTTTATGTCCCTCATCCCGAATTACTTAAAATAATTTTGTTTATTTCCTCAGTCAAACTGACTTGTCAGTGGGCGTGGCCAGCAATCAATCAGTCATGTGATCTGCAGTGTTCCTGATTGGTGCCTTTTCAATTAATGGGCTATATTGTTACATTTTAGACAAGTTTCTTACTTTTCAGGGACCAAGGCAAGAGTTTAGATGATCAAGAAATGTTTTCGAGGACACTGATCTCAAACCAAAGACTTCAGGATATTCACATTGACTCCACTCATATGGATTTGTCTAATCCTTTTTCTGTAAGTAACAAAAACCTCGGATTGAAAGAAAAAGAGTGAAACAGCTATTAACCCTTTCCTGTTTTATGAAATTTTAGACTGGTCCAATTTGAAAGAGGTTGCAGACGACACTGAATAATGTATGCAATTTGAAATCTGACCATCCTATGTGGTAGAAAATATTGTGGGAAAAGGAGATATTGCTTGTGACAAGCAATTTCTCCTTTTTCCGCAATGTTTTCTCAAGTATGAAATCACAGATACGTAAAATCCCGGGTTTGTCCAGGAAAGGGTTAACCCATTACCACACAATCCCAATTTTCAACACCTTGGGAAAATGTTGTTTTAGGAATTACTAAGAAAAGGAGAAATTTCTGGTATTGCTTATGCAAATTATTTCTTAACTTAAATGAAAGATTTATAAAAGTGAATCAACATACATGAGAAATGGTATTTTGGCATGTAAAGGCTTAAATTTTAAAATGAATGATTCACTCTTTCCACAGTTGAAACCACATAAAATTCAATTTTGAGTCCTAGAATTTCATTGTCAAGCTGTCAATCACTCCATTATTTCAAAATCTAGCACAAACCTTTTTATTCCATTACACACATTAGAATTTACAAACACTTTGTGTTTATTTCTCTACAGGCTGGAAGTGAAGCAGGTAAGAAGATAGAGACAGGTCTACAGAAAGTGTGTGAAGCGTGTCCAGAGGTACAAGAACTGGCTGATCCTATGTTTAAATATATTTCCTCTGGAAATCTCGAGAAGATGATGGGGGATGGAGCAGCATCAATGGAATCATTGAAATCCTCCAGAGTAGCTCTCCTGGACTTGATGGCTGTGATGGTTAGTTTTTTACAGAGTGTAATTCTATTTATATATATTTTGTTTTTGGTTTTTTTTAGGCCAAAGGAGATTTTCATGCCACTGCATATAATAGTCAAAGGGCATTTTCAGTTATGTTTATCTGTGGGTGCATGTGTGAGTCCAATTATGTATGCTATTTATGACACAGTTGTTTCCCTTGTTAAGTTTTAGTGTCATGTGAAAAGTTTGGTTGGATATTCCCAAGGTCATGGTCACAGCTTAAGGTCAAAATTGCCCCTGTCATTACTACAAATTAGAGCAGGTTATATTGGTTTCACTGAGCCTGTCCATTCATTCATCCATTATCCCTTTAAATACTTTACTGTTGAAGCAATTGACCTACAACCTTGGGACTTCATGCAGTTGTTGCCAATGTTCCAAGGAAGTGCCCTATTGTGTTTGTTTTGGGTTATGTAGGTAAAAGGTTGAGGTCAAATGTGTTCATTAAGAGCTATAGCTACGCAAGACTCTCATTTTGTAAAAGTTTTATAAAGGATTTCGAGTGATTACCCCTGATTTGACTTAAAGATGCTCATCCAGATACAACTCCTCCTACAGTTTATGTCTGATTCTCTTTAAACTTGATGGAAATGTTCATTAGGAGGTGCACAACTTTCTTGAAATTCTATGATTATTCAATGAGTTACATTTAAAAGGCTTGTCTATACAACTTATTCAATTTCAGTCTGGTTCCCTTTATACTTGGCATTCGCAAATGCAGATGTGTAAGAAATCAAGAGTTACTGAGTTATTACCTCTGATTTGACTTAAATATGATTAACCTGAAAACTTCTTCTACAGTTTTTATCTGTTTCACTTTAAAAAGGTACTGCAAACTTCCGCAATTTCATTTCCATTTGCTTGATACTTGGGAGATGTTTTTTTTTAAGAGTAGTAGATGTGCAAGACGTATAATTTTTTAAAACTTGTACCAAGAATTAATGAGTAATTGCCCCCGATTTTACTTAGAAATGTGTTAGTATTGAGGATTACAGAATTTTTGCCACTGATGTAAAGACAATAGTTTTGCATGTTATTGGCAAATTTTGATTGTTATTGCCCATTAAATGACATTAGGTAGGTTTAAACCTATTTATTTTACATCAATTGGGAAACAAGTTCTTCCAACTTACTCCCTGGCAATTCTACACCAGTACTCACCAATTATGTTGGCCAATGACAGAACAAAGATCCATTGACATTGCAGATTTATTGCCCCTATGACATGAAGTATAGCGCCAGGGGTATTCGTCTCCTTTAGATATAAGTATTCTTGTTTACCACTAATTTGACAACTTAGTCATTAAGTTAATAAAAGAAAATCAGGTGGATTTACCCCATTCCTACTCAATCCTGTTTTTCACAATCCTCAGGAATGAAAATTAGAAGGCATCTATAATTCAAATTGTGCCAAATTTGGAAGGTAGGCGCCAAACAAGGCGGAAACCATTGTGAGAAAAGAGGAAACTGCTTGTTACAATTTCTTCTTTTCCCACAAAGTTTTCCATGATTATATTTTTTGAGGGTGTCTCAATGTGCCTTTTTATGATAATCGGTTAAACAAAAGGGCATCAATATCTCTCAAAAATTTCAAACCAGTTATATTGGTATATGAAATATTTGCCATCCTGTAAACATAAAATATTGAGGTCAAACTTTTGGGTCAAAAGAAACCCAATTCCTTATACCTGCTGTAATGTATATTTAAAAATAAAATTTAAATAAATAGTGGATAATTGTTTCAATTGTGATAAATTTATCTTTCATTGAATGAACAACAAAAGCCATATCTTTATGAGAGGTGGAGGCACAAATAAACATAGCTTTCATTGTTCACAAAAAATAAGTAAATGCTCACCATTTTGCATGTGATTTACACTTTAACCTGATGATGTTATTAGTATCTTTGGTCCCGCTTAGAAATTGACGCTGATGTTCAGTAGTGGAAAATGAACAAAAACAAGGCTAAATCTTCCTAAAACAGCAACTTTATCAACTTGAAAATTTCACTGTGTTTTTTTGGTGAAGTTGGGGTATGATAATTCACCAAGAAATATTGATAATTCATTGGAAAGCATTAAAGAAGAGCATTATAATTTGTCTCAATTCATTACAGGGACGTATAATCTGTCAGAGGATAGTACAGGACACCGATCTATCATGTTCAATACCATGGTTAACTAAGCTTGTCAATGTTGCATTGACACCACCAGAGGGCTCAAAAACATCAGACACTATGAATAATTTAAAGGCTCAAACACCATACTGGGACATAAATGAACTTAAAGTCTCCCTGACCAAAGCTGGACTCAACAATGTATGTATGTTTCAACAACGTTTTTATGTACTAAACAGGTCGAAATCAAAAGTTTCAGATAACATTTCAACATATGTATAAATTTGAAGAAAAAAAGACAACCATTATAGAACTGGAAACAAAATTTGTGAGAAGAGGAGAACTGTTATTCAAAGCAATTTCTTAATCTTACAACAATCAGAATTCTTGCCTTGAATCTATTTATTTACAATTGATAGTCTGCTGGTCCTATCCACTAGCTTAGATAGGAAGTTTTACTTGGATATTAAAAAAAGCTATTTTGCAAAATTTATGGTAAGTAGCATGTAACAAAAAATTAAAACAGTTGGTTGGTGAACTAAACATTATAACTACAGCTTGAAAAAGCTGTAGCTATGATATTTAAGTTGCTATGTCAACAAAAATGCTCATCATATATGTCTACATTCTATTTGGTCTGAATGAATGGTTTGATTGGTTGATTTAAATATCCTCCTCATCTCTTAAATGTATTGTAATGTGCGAAAATCAATAACAATTTTTCATCTTTTTCCACACAATGACGCTTTTGGACTTTCCTCAAGAAAAACAATTGGGAAAATATTGTGAGAATATATTTGCTTGTGACAAGCAATTTCTTCATTTTCCACAATATTTTCTACCTAGAAAAGCGGAAAAAGCTAAAATTTCATCAAATTCAAATGATCATCTTCAACTCCTTTCAGCATGGACCAGTCTAAATATTGCCTTCTTGTAAATGGTTAACTCCTATATTAAACACCAGGTACTCCCGTTTTATTTACAACATTAATTTCCAGAAATACTGACCCACAGCTAGTAATTTGAGTCCTTTCAGTCCTTTCATTCTGATGCAAATCTGGAAATGAGTTTTTCAGTAAAACAACGGTTAAAAGCTACTTTAAGTCTTTTATTACAGTCAATTTTTGTTTTAATATATTTGTGAACTTTCATAAAATGTGGCAATCTCAGATAAGTTAAACTATCACAGACAACAAAATTTTAGACTAGTCCAAATTTACAGTGGTTGCAGATGACAATTTGAAATGAATAAGTAATAAAAGTCATAATATCGGGTAGAAAACATTGTTGGAAAAAAATAAAATGCTTGCTTCTTATCCCACAATGTCCTCTTGAATATGAGCACATGCGTGACATTTCCAACCATTACACATGTGCGCCAAGTAAAAACTCAGATCAGCCTGTGCATCCGCACAGTCTGATCTAAGTCTTCACTTTGCGCTCTGTAGATAGATACTGACCCAAAGCTTCTTTAAACAATCAGTGAATGTTCTAATTGCCCCGAATGGCTGTCCAGGGTGCTCAATTTGTGCGAGTAACGCACATGCAAAATGGTTGGAAATGTCACGCATAGGCTCATATGATATCTGAGGGTAATGAAAAAGGAAGATTTATTGGAGCAGGTTGAAGGGTATCTATCCAGATAGGCTGAACAAGATCTAAACTTATCCCTTTTCAGAACCTCTGTACAAAAGCAGTCTTTCCAAAGCTACTTAGTCATTTTCAAATCATCTGACATAATTGTTAATCAGCCAGTACCATATTAACCCGTTCCAACACAGTGGAATTTTAGACTGGTCCAAATTGAAAGGAGCTGCAGACGACAATTTCAAGTTGATGGAATTTTGATTTTTTTCATCTTTTTGGATAGAAAACATTGTGGATAATGAAGAAATTGCTTGATCCAAGTAATTTCTTCATTTTCCACAATGTTTTCCAAAGCTTTTTCATTGAGGGGCGTTAAAAGGAGGGATTGAGTGGGAATGGGTTAACCTGTTACAACAAAATTTTAGACCGAAATTAAATGAAGTTTCACACAACATTTTTTAGACATTGAAATATTAAACATATATCTCTTTTGGGGAAAGAAATGTTACAAGCACTTTCTTCATTTTCCACGATGTTTTCCCAAGCTGTTTCTTGTGATGCTTTAAAAAGTGACTGTGTGGGAATGGGTAAAATTTCTTTATGCAATGAAAAGTCTGATTGAACCCTATGCTATGCAATCCCCTTTTTACAACCATTATGAAAAGTTCTAGAAAGCAATGTGGAAAATAGAGAAATTGCTTTTTGTCATTATAAGTTTTTCATTGATAAATTCTGTAATTGACAAGTTATTGTAAATTAGAAAAGTTATCAATAAAAAACTAAGATACATACTTTTCATGTGGCTCTGCCTTCACCATCTTTGAATGTCTACCCTTTAAATAACATACAGCTTACAGCGATTTGAATTCAATGATTTCAGGTTGACAATGGCCTTCTGCTACTCAGTAAACTGGGAATCGGCATCTCAGGAACTGGTTTTATCTCCTATTCCAATCTCAGCTGTGAACCGTTTATTGAACTGGTAAGTAATGGTTTGATCCATTATGATATGAAATTTTTTTTTTAGATCTACCGTTATTCAAAGAGGTGGTAGACAACAATTCAAAGTGTATTTATAATGAATTATAGGTGACATATAGTATAGAAGACATTTTGAGAGAGAGAGAAATTGCTTGAAATAGGCAGTTCTACCTTTTGCTTAAAACAAGCAATTCTTCCCCCCCCCCCCCAAAGTGTGTCAAAAATTTCTCAATTTAATAATGTGTCACAGAAAAATGGGATTTAATTGAAAAGTTAGGAGGTTTTTTTTTTTCAAATTTCTTCAAAAATTTTTCATATGATTTTCTTGAACTCTTCTTGAGGGTTGAAAAAAAAATGTGTTAAGAATGGTTAACTAATTATTCACCCCTCAAAGACGGAACTTATTATAGGTTCACCCAGATGACAATTCGAAATGATTAAGTTATCAATCCATTCGGTGCATATCTCAGAAAGTATAATAGCTATGATCATGAAATTTTGTGGATAGGTAGATATTATCAAGGGGAAATGCAGTGTACAAGAACAGTAACTCTACCT
This sequence comes from Fragum fragum, assembly GCA_946902895.1. Classification (NCBI taxonomy): domain Eukaryota; kingdom Metazoa; phylum Mollusca; class Bivalvia; order Cardiida; family Cardiidae; genus Fragum; species Fragum fragum. The sequence goes on along the minus strand of OX336378.1, from coordinate 37,750,145 downwards.
TGCCTATTATTTGAGTTATTTGTAATTTTTTTTATACTTGGACTTTGTCTGCAGCATATCTCTGAAAGTGTATTAGCTATGATCATGAAACATTATAGATATCATCAAGGGGAAGTGCAGTGTACAAGAACTGTAAATCTTCTTTGCCTATTTTGAGTTATTCCCCTTTGTTGTTTTTCATACTTGGCTTTTGTCTGGTGCATATCTCTGAAAGTATAACAGCTATCATTATGAAACTTTATGGGTGGATAGATATCATCAAGGAAAATATCTTTTTTTCAAATCTCTTATATTGTAACAGCCTATGGTTTTCAAAACCTTATGATAAAAAACACACCAGAACCATGAGTTATCATTTTGAATTGTTACCCTTTCTTGAATTTATACTTAAATTTTAATTCCCTTCCCCAGTCAACATCCAACAGTGTGACGGGCGTATCTTGTGACAATTTGCCACCTTGTTACCTTATGGAAAAATTTTACGCTTGTAAAATTGAAAGATGTTGTAGGCAACAATTTTAATTTTTTGTCCTTTGGGGTTTATTATTTTTAACAATCAATTTCTTCATTTTCACTATGTTTATTAATGTTTATTTCTTGGAGGCATCAAAAGTATTACTGTGTTTAAAAGATAAATTTACCTTGTATGATTTTAGGACCAGTTTTTCCCAGAATATCCTGACTTTCAAAAGAAGAAAGAATTGTTTTACACTTCTGGTTATCAGATTGAATTTAGCACACCGGTTCCCAGCATGTTAATGCAGAGACTGGTTAACATCTGTTCTACGATAAGAAAGCCAGCTGTGATTTGGGAAAAGGGAATCATTCTACAGGAGGCCTGTGTGGAGACTTTATTTCATCTTATGGACCAAGAAAAAGGAGGTAGAAATGAACTAATTCCCACACAACACAATTTTAAACTGGAGGGGGGGAGGGTGCATAAAAACTGTAATTGTGTGGGAATAGATTATCCCTTTAAAAAACAACACTATTCTAGAATTGTCCAAGTTGAAAGTGGTTATACGTTATAGAATTTAACCAATAACTAGATGACAAATTTTAGACTGGTGCCACTTCAAAGAAGTAGCAGACAACAATTGTTGTTAAATTTTAGAAATCATGGTGTTTAGGATAGAAAACTTATTAAGAATGTAAAAATTGCTTGGAGGAGTGTAAAAACGGGAGATTGTCTGGGAATGAGTGTCAATTACCAGACAAAAAATTCTAGACTGGTCCAAATTGAGAGGAGATGAAGATAATGATTTAAAGTTATGAAATCCTAGATTTTATCAACTTTCTGAATTGAATTGGTTCATGCAATTTCTTCATTTTTATACGCCTGTCGAAGACGGGACGTATTATGGGATCACCCATGGTGTCCGGGCGTCCGGGTGTCCGGGCGTCCGGCGGTGTCCACTTCTTTGTCTGGAGCATAACTCTGTCACCGTAAGTCCGATTGACTTTAAACTTGGCAGTTATATTCTTCTCATCAATACGGAGTGCAGTGCATAAGAACCATAACTCTACCTGGCCTATTTTTTGAGTTATTGCCCTTTGTTGTTTTTCATACTTGAATCTTGTCCGGAGTATATCTCTAAAAGTATAATAGCTAGGATCATATTACTTAATGGGTGTATAGATCTCAACAAGGGGGTGTGCAGTGCACAAGAACCATAACTCTACCTGGCTTATTTTTTGAGTTATTGCCCTTTGTTGTTTTTCATACTTGAATCTTGTCCGGAGTATATCTCTAAAAGTATTAAGCTAGAATCATGAAATTTCATGGACGGATAGAGCTTACCAAGTGGGAGTGCAGTGTACAAGAACCATAACTCTGCCTGGCCTATTTTTTGAGTTATTGCCCTTTATTGTTTTTCCTACTTGAATCTTGTCCGGAGTATATCTCTAAAAGTATAATAGCTAGGATTATGAAACTTCATTGGTGTATAAATCTCACCAAGGGGGAGTGCAGTGCACAAGAACCATAACTCTACCTGGCCTATTTTTTTTAGTTATTGCCCTTTGTTGTTTTTCATACTTGAATCTTGTCCGGATTATATCTCTAAAAGTTTTATAGCTAGGATCATGAAACTTTATGGGCGTATAGATCTCACCAAGGGGGAGTGCAGCGCACAAGAACCATAACTCTACCTGGCCTATTTTTTGAGTTATTGCCCTTTGTTGTTTTTCATACTTGAATCTTGTCCGGAGTATATCTCTAAAAGTATAATAGCTAGGATTATGAAACTTCATGGATGGATAGAGCTCACCAAATGAGAGTGCAGTGTACAAGAACCATAACTCTACCTAGCGTATATTTTGAGTTATTGCCCTTTGTTGTTTTTCATACTTTGTTTGACAAAAAATATTCATTCAAAATAACCTCAGTTCTATTCAAACCCCCATTTAATATTAAGCAGTGTGACGGGCGTATCTTGTGACAATTTGGCACCTTGTTTTACAATGTTTTCCCAATTGCTTTTCTTGAGGGGAATCCAAAAGCTTCATTGTGTAGGAATTTGTCAAAAAAAATCCAGATGGCAATTTCATGTTAATAGAATTTTGAAAAATCACTTTCTTTCTTGGAAGAAAAGAATGTGCAAAATGAGGAATTACTCCATTTTGAACATTGCTATTCACAGCACTTTTGCAAAGGATTGTTAAAAGAGCTTGGCTTTATTGGTGCTGGTCACAAGGGTTTGTCCTTGGGCAATATATACTAATAATTTAATTGTTAGTTTCGTCTATCAAAAACGAGCGATCTGATTGGTCGAAAAATTTAATTCATACCTCCATGAACAAAATTTTGAGTACGCAGCCATTTTGTTTGCTTCCGCATAAAATAGTTCACTACAAAAAGGAATCAAAATTTGTATAGTTGTTGCATTTTTCGCTCGATGCTATTAAATTATAAGAAATGAAGAGAATATTTTTTGTTTTCATGGAGGTACGAACCGAAAAACCTAATCACACTGTATGAATACGCGAAGCGAAGCGGATTCATACATTGTGTGATTAGGTTTTTTGGTTCATACCTCCATGAAAACAAAAAATATTCTCTTCATCTCTTAAATGAAACTGCTGAAAAATGGTTGATAGTATTGTTTTACTCCATATTTTGGCCTTGATCATGGCGCAGTTGGTCAAGACTCTAAATCATGAGGTCCAGGGTTTGATCCCCAGTCTTGGCACATATCCTTTCTGACATTTGTCTCCCTTTAACCCATTCCAATACAGCTTAATTTTAGACTGGTCCAAATTGAAAGAAGCTGCAGATGACAATTTCAAGTTGATGGAATTTTGAACTTTTTCGTCGTTTTGGATAGTAAACATTGTGGATAATGAAGAAATTGCTTGATACAAGCAATTTCTTCATTTTCCACAATGTTTTCAAAAGCTATTTTCTTGAGGGGCGTAAAAAGGAGGGATTGAGTTGGAATGGGTTAATGGTTGGATAATTGTAAACCTAAGCGGAATGAGCAGCTGGAGGCTCAGAAAGGATGTATTTGTAGTACTGTGGTGGATTAAATACCAGGAATCATTTGTTAGGTACTCCAGCTGCTGTGATAAGACTGAAATACTGTTAAAAGTGGCTTTAAACCCCATTCAATCAAATAACTCCATAGTTTTTAATTGTTGACAGATAGTTCCACCCTTTCCCTTGTGACTCACACAGTGAAGAGTAACAAAAGTTCTGTAAAGGATACAGATATAGAACAACTTGTGTGGAACACACTCAATACATACAAGACTGTGCTCAAGTTTGTGCTCAAAGAAAGTGGTTTACCCTATGTGAGAAAATTTATAGGACAAAAAGCAACAATGAAAGGTAATTATTTATAACTCTATTGCTTTCAATTTCATCATTTTTTCTGTCAATAAATGTCCCTATTCTGCTAAGAAATTGTTCTATCATGTTATATTTGTAACAAAAAATGCACATTTCATCTATGTGGCTGGATCTATACAGGAGAAAAATGAATAGAAAAGAAGTGGCTCTTCAGAACAGATAAGTTTCTTAACCCTTTCCCTTTTCAATCCCTTGTTTTTACGTCCCTGTGATATCATGATTTAGAAAAAATTGTAGAAAAAAGAAGAAATTGCTTGTAACAAGCAATTTCTTCTTTTTCCACAATATTTTCTACCTTACTGAATGGTTACTTTTCAAATTAAAACCACTTTAAATTTCGTCTGCAAAACCTTTGAATTTGGACAGGTCTAAAAATATGCAAAAAAGGATAGGGTTAATGTAGCTTGGTTCAAAAGTCTGAACATTTCATCAAATTCTATTCAAGCGCACAAAATGATTTTTCTATTGTTACCTTAGTTGATATTAACAGTGTGTTTGATCCGTCAAATTAGCTCAGTTGGTTATAGGCTGTGCTCTCAATTCTGGGTTCATGAGTTTAGCATTGCTAAAATTCTTTCAGACATTTGATAATAGTCATCACAATATGTGTCATATGTTTTTTACCTGGTTTCGTCCACGGCAGCCGCACATATTCTTTCTGACATTTGTCTCTCACCAATGGATGGATAATTGTGAACCGAAGTGGGATAGTAGCTGGAGGCTAGGAAATGATGTAGTGGTAGTACTGGTGTGAGAAATACCAGGAATCCATGGTAAGGTGCTCCAGCTGCTATATGACTGAAATACTGTCAAAACTGGCATTTAATCCAATCCAGTCAATGAATCAATCCTTGTTCTTAACTAAATAATAAGTATGTACTGTTTAATGATTTGATCACCTCTTGTGATTTCTAAAGTCTTGTCTATTGGACTTTTTTCTGGTGCTGTATTGTTTTCATTCTCCAAATGCTAGAAATATATGTAATCGAATTTTTAACCCATTATTAGTCAACAAAATTTTAGACTCTCAAATTTCAAATAAGTTGTAGACAACAATTTGAAGAGCAGTAAAATTGCAAAATTATTGCAATTGTTGCTGAAAACAATTGCAATTGTGGCTGAAAACATGGACAAAAGTGGATGATGTAGTAATTTGTTATTTTATGAAATGGAATGAGCAGCTGGTGGCTGGGATCGGATGCTGTGGGGTTTTTTTTGTGTGTGTTTTTTGTTTTTTGTTTACTTAAAACACTATAATTTTCACATGTTTGTAAAATGCAGTAATATGGAATGTTTTTCTGTGTACTTCAGAGGGCATTGTAGAACTAGTGTCAAGTCATATGTTGAAAGTATCTGAAGATGGAAGCCAAGCTATGATGTTATGTTCTAATTGTGGCTCAAATCCTAAAGCAACATCCCTTCCATGGGTAAGTTCCATATTTCTTAAATACTGTCTTGTTTTTATCAGATAACTTACTTTTAGACAAAGTTTAGAGAAACTTTGACACTTTTGCAGAAGTACAGTGGCTGCAGCCATAGCACAGTGGCTGCGCATAGGACTCCTAGTCAAGAGGTTCTGGGTTCAATCTCTGGTCGCAGACATTATTCTCCCAACCATGGATAATTGTAAACTGAAGTGGGATGAGCTTGAGGCTCAGAAAGGATGTTATTGTAGTACTGATTTGAGAAATACCAGGAATCCATGGTTAGATGCTCCAGCTGCTATATGACTGAAATACTGTTAAAAATGGCACTAAACCCCATTCAGTTAATTGATTTCCAGAAATACAACTTAATACAATACTGGCATGTAATATTTAGACAATTTTGTTGGCAAAAGAAAAGTTTCTTGCTACATGGAAGTTTTATAACAAAGAACTAAAATTGCTTGTCTTCTTTTGTTTCATTTTCATTGTACTCAAATTGATATAAGAAGATAAATAGGTTCCTATGATCTCAATTATGAATAATTAGTTAATAAATAAGCTGTAGTTACAATGTTGACAGTCCACAAACTAACAAAAATGTTTCAACATAAATTTCCTCCAATGTTGGAGTTCACTTCCTGTCTAAATGTATGATTTGATAGGTATAATGAGTTTTTTGACAACTGTGATTGGTCAAGTGTGCTGTCATTATCAGAGTGCCAAACGATTTCTCCATTTTCCACATTGTTTTCCAACCAATAGGTTAGACATGCTGAAAATTCTATCAACTTGAAATTGTTGTCTGTAACTTCTCTGGACCTGGACTGCTCTAGAGGTTCATCATCAGGAATTGAGTTAACCCATTCCAACACACGGATGCTTTTGGATGCTCCTCAAGAAATACATTTGGGAAACATTGTGTAAAATGAAGAAATTGCTTGTAACAAGCATTTTCTTCATTTTACACAATGTTTTCTACCCAGAAAGCTGAAAAATTCTATAATTTCATAAACTTAGAATTGTAAATTGTCATCTGCAACTTCTTTCAATAAAGACAGGTCTGAAATTTGTCGTCTGGTAATAGGCTAAATTTTACAGTTGTTACATTCCTCCCTGATGTTGAGTACAATGAAGCCAAGTATGGTTGAGGTCATCACTAAAGGTGAGCAGACTGAAGAGGCCATAAAGCAGCTGACGATATCCAGGTTTAATGGGAGTGTCATTCATCTGGAGGCAAATGAGCGCGCAGTTCTTGCATCAGGTGTGCGCTCTGGACAGCAACATGGATTTAAAGTGATGATAACTTCTGCTACAGGGACCAAGATTGAAATTGGATTAGGGTAGGATTTGTTTATGAATAGAATTGGAATAATATAAGACTTAACCCTTGTCATGCTGTATAAATTACCTTACTGAATTGCTGTAAATTCAAAGGGCTGAAAGCACTGATAGAACTTGCTCAAAAGTCAATATTTCTTTTAGAAATCAATTTCATAAATAACTCTGGCAAGAACAGTACAAGCTGGAGGCATAGACCAAGATCAGACTGCACTTATGTGCAGGCTGATCTTGGTCTATACCCCCTGCCAAAACCGGAATATTCCGGGTTCAGCATGACAAGGGTTAAAAAAAAATTCATTCAATTTTTATCTCCGCTATTTTCTGAGAAAACCAAGTGTATTGCTCTGGCCATGTCATTGTCTGTGTCACTGTTTGCAAAATTGTCGTCTGAATAGTTTGACATTTTGCAATATCTCCTACTATCAACCAGGTGAACAGCAGAGCATTTGAATCCGCATGCATTGATCTGGTATTAATACCCCTGTAAGGCGAATGTTATTGGGGGTTTACTGGATTCAACTGTTTGTCTGTTGATTTGTCGGTCTGTATGTCCTTCCATCTGTCTGTGTACAAAAATTCAAGTAATTTTGTGTCATCATCTTCTCCTACAATTTTTCCTTCAAAGATAATCAAACTTTCAACATGTATTGATGATATGTTTAACCTATGCAAGGAGCACTTTTAGAGTCTCAACTTCCCCAGGCAGAAGAATTACCTCCCCATGACCTCAAGTAATTTTGTGTCATGAACTCCACCTACAATTTTGCTTCATAAATATGTAACTTTATACATACATTGATAACATGTTAAAGTTTGGCAAGAAGCTTTTTTAAAGTTTCAACATCCTCTTACAGTAGAATTTCCCCCTGAACTTAGACACATTGCCATAGATATAGCTCATTCAATTGGTTTTTTGTTGTAAACTCATTCTACTATTTTGCCTCAAAAGTAATCAAATTTCATACATATATTGATCATATGTTAAAGTTTTGCAAGACACAGTTTGAAGTCTCAACTTCCAAAAGAGGAAGAATTATCTCTCCTTAAACGTAGACACTTTTCACAAATAAAGCTTATGCAAGAAATCTTGTGTTGTGAAATCACACTATTTTGCTTCAAATATTATAAAACTTGATAACATGATAAAGTTTTGCAAGAATCTTTTTCAACCCATTACCAGACATCAAAATTTAACACTGGTCCAAATTGAAAGAAGTTGCAGACAGCAGTTGAAAGTTTTTGAAATTTTAGATTCTTTCAACATTCTGGATAGAAAACATTGTGTAAAATGAAGAATAATATGTACCAAGGGTGAAAAAAGGACCTTCATAATTAAAGGTCAACATTCAAGATCAAGGTCACCGGTAAAGGCAACAGTTATACAATTTGTTAGTTGTAGAGTATTCTATTAGTTAGCAAACATATCTGATTTTATGATAAATATCTATTTCAGATCACAGTATATCAAAAAGACAAAGTAAGTTGAATATGTTTTCTGGACTGTCACAAAGATGCCATCCAGGTATTCAATTAAACAAATACTTGAAAAATAGATAAGATCCATCACAGGGCAATCAGTGATGGATTTAGAAATTGAACAATCAGTAATTGTTTAATAAGGAAGAATGACCATGATGAAATCTAAAAAGTATGGAGTTGTGGTGATGCTCAGCTTTTGTTGCCTACAAAGTCTTATAAGAGTCAATACTTTTTTAAACTTCTATTAAATCTACATCATGCCTGACTGGTCACATTTTGAAGTGTGAAGATTTTCAAATCAATTGACCAATCAAGGCCGTCAATCATATAGTTACTACACCAACCAACTATTCTACTTTTTCGTTACATACTACTGGCCATAAATTTTGCAAAATAATGCCATTTAAAATCAAAGGAAAATACCTGTTACAGTCAATGGGCAGGTAAGTATTGAGTAAGTAAGATAAACAACTGGTTGCTCGGATTGAATGATGAGGTTGTTCTTGTGTGAGGAAAGGAAAGGCTTATATAACAATCTCTTGTACTCAGCAAAGCCTGTTATCAAACATCAGAGTTTGTGAATAGAGTTAACTACTTTTTTCTAAATGACAAAATTGTAGACTGGCCATTTTTAACACTTTCCTGTTTTGTAAAATTTTAGACCTGCCCAAATTCAAAGGGTTTGCAGACGACAATATAAGTTCAATTCTATTTGAGAAATAATCATTTAGTAGGGTAAAAAATATTGTGTTACAAGCAATTTCTTCATTTTCCACAATATTTTCTCAACTATAAAAACACAGGGAAGTAAAAACCAGGGATTGAACAGGAAAGGGTTAAAGATGACGATTTATAATTGATGAAATTTTAAAGATCTTTGTCTTTTGGGGTAGAAAGCATAGTAGATAATGAAAAAATTGCTTGTATCAAGCAATTTCTTCATCTTCCATTTTGCTTTCGAAAGCTTGTTTTCTTAGGGGTGTCAAAAAACAGGATTGCGTGGTGGTAATGGGTCAATACTAAATATTTGGCTCTGAGTAAGCTTCCCTTTTTAACCCATTCCCACATGTTAAAATTTTAAACCAGTCCTAATTCAAAGAAGTTGCAGACGACAAATTTAAGTTGGCGAAATCTTTAAAATCTTTGTCTTTTGGGGTAGAAAACATTGTGGATAATGAAGAAATTGCTTGTAACAAGCAATTTCTTCATTTTCCACAGTGTTTTCCAAAGCTTTCATACTGAGGGGCGTTTAAAAGCGTCATTGTGTGGGAATGGGTTAATGTTAGAATTTCTGAGCTATCAATAACATTAGATTGAAAACTATGTGGTAGGCAACATTAACCAACTAGTAAATTGTTAGGGGGGACTACATAAATGTCCTGAGTATAGCTTAATAACATGTAGAAATGATGTTAAAAGTCATGCACCATTCAGATACACTTCTGGTCTAAATGAAAGATTCGATTGGTCAATTGCTGGATTTACAGTGGTGACCTGTCTTGATATTTCAGGCCAAACTTCTGGTCTAAATGAATGATTTGATTGGTCAGTTTCTTGTTTAACAGTGGGGACCTGTCCTGATATTTCAGGCCAAACTTCTGGTCCAAATGAATGATTTGATTGGTCAGATTCTTGTTTAACAGTGGTGACCTGTCCTGATATTTCAGGCCAAACTTCTGGTCTAAATGAATGATTTGATTGGTCAGTTTCTTGTTTAACAGTGGTGACCTGTCCTGATATTTCAGGCCAAACTTCTGGTCTAAATGAATGATTTGATTGGTCAGTTTCTTGTTTAACAGTGGTGACCTGTCCTGATATTTCAGGCCAAACTTCTGGTCTAAATGAATGATTTGATTGGTCAGTTTCTTGTTTAACAGCGGTGACCTGTCCTGATATTTCAGGCCAAACTTCTTGTCTAAATGAATGATTTGATTGGTCAGTTTCTTGTTTAACAGTGGGGACCTGTCCTGATATTTCAGGCCAAACTTCTGGTCTAAATGAATGATTTGATTGGTCAGATTCTTGTTTAACAGTGGGGACCTGTCCTGATATTTCAGGCCAAACTTCTGGTCTAAATGAATGATTTGATTGGTCAGTTTCTTGTTTAACAGTGGGGACCTGTCCTGATATTTCAGGCCAAACTTCTGGTCTAAATGAATGATTTGATTGGTCAGATTCTTGTTTAACAGTGGTGACCTGTCCTGATATTTCAGGCCAAACTTCTGGTCTAAATGAATGATTTGATTGGTCAGTTTCTTGTTTAACAGTGGTGACCTGTCCTGATATTTCAGGCCAAACTTCTGGTCTAAATGAATGATTTGATTGGTCAGTTTCTTGTTTAACAGTGGGGACCTGTCCTGATATTTCAGGCAAAATTGATGTCATCTTTTTACTGAAGAACATTAACCCATTACTAGATGGTAAAATTTTAGACTGGTCCAAATTGAACTGAGTTACAGACAACTTTTTAAAGTTTATGAAATTTAAGATTTTTCAACTTTCTTGGCAGAAAACATGTGTAAAATTAAGACATTTCTTGGCGCAAGCAATCTATTCATTTTCCACTATGTTTTCCAAACCTTTTTCTTAGGGGTGTCAAAATGTGCCATTGCGTGAAAATGGGTTAAATAGTGTTAAACATAAAGATTTATGACTATCTGTGGCTTTTAAATTACACTGAAACCTCCCTCTTGAGAAAGTAGAGAAAACATTTATTTTCACTGAGGATAGCTGAGTTAAGTATTGTCTTTTCAGAAAATTCACAGAAGAGATTTTCCTTGATGTGGGTAAAGGAACTTTATCAGTGAGAAGTATTTCCACACAGGCCAAGGTTGTGGGGAACTGTAACCCAAGTTCTCTTCCAACTATTGGAGACACTATCAGCTTTGAACTGACCAGCAGCCCAGAAAATCCTAAAGCTGCAGAGCTCAGCATTTGCAGGTAATTAATCTGTTTTTAACTCACCTGAGTATAGCATACTCAATGGAACCTTTCAGATTCTCTCAGTATCTGCTGTCTGTTGTCATCTGTCGTCAAAAATTCTAAAACATCTTCTCCTCAGAATGATCTTGACAAATTGGGACCAAACTTGAAAGGAAATGTTCCTTGGGTGACCCTTTGCAAAACTTGTTTGTTAATTTTTGATTTGCCAAAAAATGGGGATGTTGCATTGCGAGGCTTATCAGACTTGGACAACTTATGAAATAATTCTTTAAAAAGAATTTTCCCTCCTTAACCATTGGACTGATAAGGACCAAACTTGGAGGACTGTTCCTTGGTTGACCATTATCAAAACTAATTAATTGTTAATTTTTTATTCCTCAAAAAATGGGATTCCTGGTATTTCTCACACCAGTACTACCACTACATCCTTTCCTAGCCTCCAGCTGCTATCCCATTTAGGTTTATGATTATACACCATTTGGTAAGTCTTCATTTGGAGGATGAATTGAGACCAAAAAGTTTCTACACTGCAGACCAGAATTTTTTTTTTGCACAGCTCAGCAGATACCTTTTCTAGTGATGGGTTACATGTATCTCTTGTTTTGACAAATTAACCCATTCCCACACAGTCACCCTTTCTGACGCCCATCAAGAAAAAAAAGGTAACACATTGGGAAAAATGAAGAAATTGCTTAAAATAAGCAATTTCTTCATTTTCCACAATGTTTTCTACCATGAAAGTTGAAAAAATCTAAAATTTCATAAACTGTTGTCTGCAATATTTTCAATTAGGACCAGTCTAAAATTTTGCCATCTGGTAATGGGTCATGGTAAAAAAGGCAGTGGGAATGGTAATGGTGCATAGCTGTTCTTTTGAAGGATATTACAGCATATTTCTGGATTTTGATGCACTGTAGGAAATTAATTTGGAAAACAATGTGGGAAAAGAAAAAATTCCTTGCTTAATGGGCCCAACACATACGGAGTTACTCCTCTACTTCCCTTGAACTCTGGGTAGTTCCAGTCTGTATTTGTACATTATCTATTTATAGGAATGAATAGGAATACCTTTAAATATCAATGTTTTTCACCATATGAAAATAATTTAACCCTTCCACTTTATTTTTTTAAATGGTTCAAGTTGCATAGTCAATTTATTTGAAAACTAAAGCGCTTTAACCATTTCCTGTTCAATCCCTTGTTTTTACGTGTCTGTATTTTTATAATTGAGAAAGCATTGTTGAAAAAGAAGACATGGCTTGTAACAAGCAATGTCTTCTTTTTTCACAATATTTTCTACCCTACTAAATGGTTATTTTTCAAATTAAATCTACATTAAATTTTCGTCTGCAAAATCTTTGAACTTGGACAGGTCTAACATTTTGCAAAACAAGAAAGGGATAAATGACAAGATTACCGTAAATCAATCCAATTTGTATGTGTTACTGACTATTGCCACCTGAAAATAAAATAAGCGTACCTCTTTCCCTAATGTTAAACTTGCAGATATTAGTTTTGTTTGTTTGTATATATAACAACATAACAACACATACATTTCAATAGCATTAAATGATATTTATATGATAATGACAATGACATGGAAGTGGTAAGGACATGTCGATCTAATTTTGAATGGTAATAAAGTTTTTATTTTATTGTAACATGTTCACTTAGAACAGAATAATTTGAAAAGGTATTGCCATGCAAAATGTGACTTATTGCACCACCCGATACTTTACTATAAAATTATCTACTAACCCAAACGCGTAATTACAGCTTGAATGTGTTTATCCAATAAGTTAATACAATATTTAGATATATACATTTATGATACAATGTATATTTCAAAATTTTAATATAAACTTAATGGTAAAAAGAGATTGTTTTCAAGTATCTAAAAAACTTTTTTTTCAGATTTTCTAAAGAGATTCTTTTAAGATGTATTTTCCTTACCTCTTGAGATTATAATCCTTTTTAAAATGTTCAAACTCAAATTGTTTTATTCCTTAGAGCTAAGTGGATTAGAATAATTTTAGTCAAACCTCTTTCTTGGTTATTTGTTAAAAGGGAACATCTGGGCAGTCGGGTGAAAATCAAAGTAAATAGTTGATCAAAAATGGAAAAAATGCTGATATATCAATCCTGTACATTCATTCAATGGTCTAATACCAAGAATTTTCTACAATTAATGTTTTGCGAATTTGAAACCATTTAACTCAATTTGACAAAATTAATCTGAAATACTTGGGTCTAGTTCTTGACAGTTAACATACCGGGGGCTTAGAGCAAAAACATAGTATGGCTCTATACAATGTATAGAGCCATACTAGGTTTTTGCTCGAAGCTATCAATATATCTATATTTGTAGAAATTCAGAAAAGATTGGATCTCTAGGGGTGTCAGATACAACCTTCCTACCTTTCATAAAGTCCACTGGTGACAAAGCTGCCTTTATGATCTATCCTTTATATGATTATGTAAGTATTTTTTATTTCAACTCCATTCCCACTCAACAAAATTTGAGACTGGTCCAAATTGAAAGAAGATGTAGACCACATTATCAAGTTGGTGAAATTAATATAAAGATATCTTTTTTGGGTAGAAAAGATTGTTGATAATGAAAAAATTGCTTGGTACAAGCAATTTCTTCACTTTCCACAATGTTTCCAAAGCTTTTTTCTTGAGGTGCGTGAAGAGGAGGGATTGTGTGGGAATGGGTCAAAGCCAGCTGTGGTATTTCATTGCAATAAAATTTAATTTCAGTTTAATCTATCAAGATTCAAGCTTTTTGATTGGCTGAATATTTTTTTTTCATAGTTCCATTATCAAAATTCTGGGCATGCAACGTTTTTGAATGCTTGCGCACAAAATAGATCCACACAATTTCACTCAATTTTTCTTCTTTGTTTGTTTTAACCCATTACCTCCTGGCAAAATTTTAGACTGGTCCAAATTGAAAGGAGATGCAGACGACAAATTTAAAGTTTATGAAATTTTGGGTTTTTTCAACTTTCTAGGTAAAAACATTGTAGAAAATGAAGAAATTGCTTGTAACAAGCAATTTCTTCATTTTCCACAATGTTTTCCTAAGCTTTTTTTCTTGTAGGTGTTTAAAAGCGTCACTGAGTGGGAATGGGTTAATGGTGTTTACTTATATGAAGTGGAGTGCATATTTTTTTGTTAGTTTTCATTGAGGAATCCACTTTGCATTTTCATGCAGTGTAGGGGGTCATTGTGATTCAAGCACTGATTAAAAAGCAATTTTAAATATATAGTCAACATTCTTAGCCTTCATTCAAAATTTATGCCTTATTGATCAATAGCTTGCCCCACCCTGCCCATTGCCTCCGACAATAAGTTCCACTTCATTTTCAAACAGCATTATTAGTAAAAATTTATGGCCGGTAACAAAAAGGAGAATTGATGGTTGGCTTGGATTGTGTTTGCATGGAGCATCTGTAGTTACAGCATTTAAGTTACCAAACCAACAAAAATGCTTCACATAAATGGCAGCTAATGTTAACTTAGTTAACTTTCACTCTTAACCCTTTCCTGATTTGCAAAATTTTAGACCTGTCCAAATTCAAAGGATATGCAGACAAAATCTAGGATCAATTTTATTTGAAAAAATAATCATTCAATAGGGTAGAAAGCATTGTGGAAAATGAAGTAATTGCTTGTTACAAGCAATTTCTTCTTTTTATACGCCGATGAAGACGGGACGTATTATGGGATCTTCCGTGGTGTCCAGGCGTCCGGGCGGGTCCACTTCTTTGTCCGGAGCATAACTCTGTCACCGTAAGTCCGATTGACTTTAAACTTGGCAGTTATATTCTTCTCATCAATACGGTGTGCAGTGCACAAGAACCATAACTCTACCTGGCCAATTTTTTAGTTATTGCCCTTTATTGTTTTTCATACTTGAATCTTGTCCGGAGTATATCTCTAAAAGTATTATAGCTAGGATCATGAAATTTCATGGGTGTATAGATCTCACCAAGGGGGAGTGCAGTGCACAAGAACCATAACTCTACCTAGCGTATATTTTGAGTTATTGCCCTTTGTTGTTTTTTATACTTGAATCTTGTCCGGAGTTTATCTCTAAAAGTATTATATCTAGGATCATGAAACTTCATGGGTGTTTAGATCTCACCAAGGGGGAGTGCAGTGCACAAGAACCATAACTCTACCTGGCCTTATTTTTTAGTTATTGCCCTTTGTTGATTTTCATACTTGAATCTTGTCCGGAGTATATCTCTAAAAGTATTATAGCTAGGATCATGAAATTTCATGGGTGTATAGATCTCACCAAGGGGGAGTGCAGTGCACAAGAACCATAACTCTACCTATCGTATATTTTGAGTTATTGCCCTTTGTTGTTTTTCATACTTGAATCTTGTCCGGAGTATATCTCTAGAAGTATTATAGCTAGGATCATGAAACTTTATGGGTGTATAGATCTCACCAAGGGGGAGTGCAGTGCACAAGAACCATAACTCTACCTGACCTATTTTTTAGTTATTGCCCTTTGTTGTTTTTCATACTTGAATCTTGTCCGGAGTATATCTCTAAAAGTATTATATCTAGGACCATGAAATTTCATGGGCGTATAGATCTCACCAGGGGGAGTGCAGTGCACAAGAACCATAACTCTACCTGGCCTAACTTTTGAGTTATTGCCCTTTGTTGTTTTTCATACTTGAATCTTGTCCGGAGTATATCTCTAAAAGTATGATAGTAAGGATTATAAAATTTCATGGGCGTATAGATCTCACCAGGGGGAGTGCAGTGCACAAGAACCATAATTCTCCCTGGCCTATTTTTTGAGTTATTGCCCTTTGTTGTTTTTCCTACCTGAATCTTGTCCGGAGTATATCTCTAAAAGTATTATAGCTAGGATTATGAAACTTCATGGGTGTATAGGTCTCACCAAGGGGGAGTGCAGTGCACAAGAACCATAACTCTACCTGGCCTATTTTTTGAGTTATTGCCTTTTGTTATTTATCATACTTGAATCTTGGCTGGAGTATATCTCTAAAAGTATAATAGCTAGAATCATGAAATTTCATGGATGGATAGAGCTCACCAAGTGGGAGTGCAGTGTATAAGAACCATAACTCTACCTAGCGTATATTTTGAGATATTGCCCTTTGTTGTTTTTCATACTTTGTTTGACAAAAAATATTCATTCAAAATAATATCAGTTCTATTCAAACCCCCAGTTAATATTAAGCAGTGTGACGGGCGTATCTTGTGACAATTTGGCACCTTGTTCCACAATGTTTTCCCAAGTATAAAAACACAGGGACGTAAAAAGCAGGGATTAAACAGGAAAGGGTTAATGAACCATTTCATTTGTTGACTGGTTATTTGATTGACAGCTATGAATGGTTTATTTACATTATGTGATCAAAGATGTAATACCATTGTTGTAGAAATACACATAGAAAAGACCATTTCTTATTACTTTGTTTGAAACTTAAATATTCTATCCATTAATAATAAATCTGGGAAATTTTGGAGGAAATAACATTCACGTTTTCGCTATTAATTCCTGAATTTAGAATGATGCACAATGTGAATGCACAAATTGTTCATCCTGAAATTGTCATTAATTAGTTTGGTTGTTGGGGCATCTGATTGGTAATAGGTGTCAAGGGTTACGACTTCAGGCCCTGGTTGTGTATGTAGACAAGCAGATGTGTCCTTCCGTCAGGTATTCAGGGCTGGTGACACCCAGGAAGCACATACATGAACTTTGCTGGGACCAATTTGGCAAAAATGTTCCTTTGGTGGTGCCCTTTAAAAATTGCTAAAAGAATTGAAATCGGTTGAATACTATTGTTGCCATGGTAACATAAAAAACTTTGAAAGTTATCTGCTCCTAGCCCAGAAGGCATAGAGCTTTAATATTTTGCATGAAGCATCAGTACAATGATCTCTTTCAGATTTACTAAAATCATCACCTTGCGGTCCCAAGGGGCCGAGCCCGGGGGGGGGGGGGTTTAAAATGACATTTCCTCCAAAACTATTAAGCTATTTGGCAGAAATGTTCCTTAGGTTGTGTGCCTTTTAAAATTTGCTAAAAGAATTTAAATCAGCTGAAAACTCTGGTTGCTATGGTAACAAAACAAAATTTTAAGGGAATCTTAAAAAATTGTCTCCTCCTGACCCAGAAGGAGTAGAGTCTTGATATTTTGCATGAAGCATCAGTACATTGATCTTTCAGAATTGCTAAAATCAAAACCCTCGGTTCCCAGGAGCAGAACTCAAGGAGGGTTGGAGGTGGATGGGGCTTATATAGAAATAAAGAAGGATTTTTAAAAGGACATATTCTCCGAAACCACTCAGCTGATTTCAACCAAATTTGGCAGAAATATTCCTTGGGTGGTGCCCTTTAAAAATTGATAAAGGAATTTAAATCTGTTGAAAAACTCTGGTTGCCATTGTAACAGAACTGAAATTTTAAAAAATCTTAAGAAATTACCTGACTCAGAAGGCATAGAGCCTTGATATTTTTCATGAAGCATCAGAACAATGATCTCTTTCAGAGTTGCTAAAACCATTATCCTCGGGTCCAAAGGTGCGGAATCCGGGGGGGGGGGGGGGGGGGGGCGGGGGTGCTAAAGGAAGTAAAGAAGGATTTTTGAAACAACATTTTCTCTAATACCATCAAGCCAATTTCAACCAAATTTGGCAGAAATGTCTCTGTAGGGCCTCTATAAAAAAATAAAACCAACAACTCTTCCAAAACCACTGGGCCAATTTTAACAAAATTTTGATGAAATGTACCTTAGGTGGTGCCCTTTAAAAATTGCTTAAAGAATTTAAATCCGTTGAAAACTCTGTTTGCCATGGCAACAAAACTGAAATTTTAATAAAATCTTTTAAATTATCTCCTCCAAACCCTGAAGGCTTAGAATCTTGATATTTTGCATGAAGCATTAGTGAATTGACCTCTTTCAAAATTGCTTAAATCATCACCCTTGAGTCCCCAGGGGGATGGAGCTTATATAGAAATAAAGAAGCATTTTTAAAACAACATCTCTTCCCAAACCACTAGGCCAAATTCAACCAAAGAAATTAAATTAGTTAAAAACGCTGGTTGCTATGACAACACGAGTAAAATGTTAAAAAGGGATTAACAAATCATCTCTCCTGACCTGGAGGTTGAAGAATCTTTAATTTTGCATGAAGCATCAGTACATTGACTTCTTTCAAAATTGCTAAAATTTCAGAGCAACAGTGTGATTGGCCTTAAATAGAAATAAAGAAGGCAAGTCTTAGGTCAATTTTAACCAAATTTGGCAGAAATTTTAATAATTACTAAAAGATTTGAAATCTGTTGAAAGCATTGGTTGGCATGGCAACATAAGAGAAATTACTTGTTACAAGCAATTTCTTCTTTTCTAAAATGTTTTCTCAAGTATAAAATCATAGCAACGTAAAATCCCGGGTTAATACTTTTTATGTTGTATACAGGTTGAAACAGCAGATGAGATCAAGGTAGGGATGAGACTTGAAGCTTTAGATAGACTTAATCCTAGCCTGATGTGTGCTGCAACTATTGGTAAATAGAGATTTATTGTATTTTCCTGGGTTACTTTGACTCATTAGATCTTACTGGATGGGAAAACATATACAGTGTATTTTTTTTTACCCACCGCCACACAATCCCCCTTTTTACGCCCCTCAAAGAAAATGTTTAGAAAATATTGAGGGAAATAAAGAAAGTGATTGTAAGAAACAATTTCTGCATTTACCACTGCTTTAACGTGAAAGAAATATTCTTAAATTTTCACTAACTTGAATTTGTCGTCTGCACATTCTTTCAATTTAGACCATTTTAAGATTTTGTCATCTCGTAATGGGTGAAGGGAAAACTTAAACAGATGTTCAAATATTTTTTACTGAGAACCATTACTATTGATAAATAGAGATTGAATTTTATTGTCTTTCTCCTTGTTACTTTGACTCATTAGTTCTTAAATGAGTGGAAAACATAAACAGAGAAACTTGTAATAAAGGACCATTCTAAATGTGGTCACTGAAAAAAGTGGTTGCTAAATAAAGACTAATGCAACAATTGATAAATAGAGATTTCTTGTATTTCCCTTAGCTTCTTTGATTCATATGATGCAAGGCTAAGGTCAAATATCAAGGTCATATTTCCATAAATTGGAGAGTGGTGGATACATCTAGGTAATGCAAAAATCTTGGGTGAAAAAGTTTCAGATTGCCAACTGCTTCAATGGCTGAGTGGTATAGGTGCTTGACTAATGATCTGAGGATCAGGGGTTAGAGCCCTACTGTCACCAGAGTGTGTTCAAAAGCAAGACAATTAATAGCCAGCCTCAGTCTACCCAGCTGTGAATTTTGGTAGCAGTGGGTTTAAGCTACTGCCTCTCTTCAGGGACATGAAAATACCTGGATTGTGAGCATTCGAAAACAACTCTATAAGGTAAAAGCTTTTGCCGCAATCGAATTAAAATACAATAGTATAAACAAAACTAAAAATCTTGGGTTTAAATGTACATGAAAATCACTTTTTGTTCTTGATGACAGCTGAAGTGTACCCGGATGGTAAAGTTCTCATTCACTTTGATGGTTGGACAAACAGATACGATTATGTGGCAGAGCCAGATTCTAACGACTTACATCCCATTGGATGGTTTGCGAAGAACGGCCTTCAAACAAGGTCACTGAGAGGCCAGTTACAGGCCCCACATGGTATGACCTTTAACCCTTTCCTGTTCAATCCCTGATTTTTTAAATCCCTGTGATTTTTTAAGTGAGAAAACATTTTAGTAAAAGAAGGATTGCTTGTAACAAGCAATTTCTTCTTTTTCAACAATATTTTCTACCCTACTGAAGCCAGTTAAAGGCCCAAAATGTTATGATATTTGATTCTGCTATTGATATTTATTCTGGTATTGTTCTTTTTAATTTCATTAACCTATTACCAGACAGCAGAATTATATACTGCTCCAAATGAAAAGAAGTTGTGGACAACAATTTCAAGTTGATGATTTTTTTGTTTTAAAAATCCTTTTCTGGTTAGATAACATGGTCAGAGATGAAGAAAATGCTTGTTGCAAAAAAAAAACCAATTTTTTCAACATGTCTCCCAATCTGTGAATCTATCGACAAAGTAAAAGAGGGATATATATATCGGGTTCTTGATAAGTTTTTTCTTACTGATTTGTGAATGTTTGTTCAATAGTAGCCAAAGAAGATTCAAGTCAAAATGTATGGGGCCTGATGTAAGCCTCTACTTTCAATTTGATATTCTGTCATCAGATGATAAGATTTTTGTTTCCAGGTTACCATCGAAGTGATTTTGATTGGTCTAGATATTGTGTACAAGAAATACAACAGCCACCGGTACCTTTCACCTGGTTTACAGAGGTATGCAGGTTTTTTTACTTTGCTTTTAACCCATTCCAACACAGTGGAATTTTAGACTGGTCCAAATTGAAAAGAGCTGCAGACGACAATTTAAAGTTGATAGAATTTTGAATTTTTTTGTCATTTTGGGTAGAAAACATTGTGGATAATGAAGAAATTGCTTGATACAAGCAATTTCTTCAATTTCCACAATGTTTTCAAAAGCTTTTTTCTTGAGAGGTGTAAAAAGGGATTGAGTTGTAATGGGTTAATTATGGATTTTAAATTGGTCTGAGCACTGAGAAAGCTTGAACTTTTTTGTTGTACATGTGTGTGTTAAAGAGACATAGTTTGATGTATTTGAGCCAAGAGTCATCTAGGAAGGAATTTCATATGTATTGAAATGTCCTTGCAAAACTAAACCCATTACCTCATGAGAAAATTTTAGACTGGTCCTAATTGAAAGAAGTTCATTATCTACAATATTTTTCAAAGCCTTTTTCTTGATGGGCGGAAATGTTTTCTACCCCAAAAGACAGGATTTTGAAATTATGTCAACAAAAAATTTTCATTTACAACTTCTGGACCAGTCTAAAATTATATAGTCTGGTATAGGTTGAAGTGGCCAATAAGCATTTTTTTTTCTTTTCACACAAAGATTTCTACCATTTATGAAATTCTAAATAATAGCCATTTTAATTTTTTTTGTCTGCAATCTCTTAAACTTAAGACTCATTGGAAATGTCATCTTGCACCAAAGGCTATTGTAAAGACTTTTTTTGTCATGGTTGAAAAATGATGAATTTTTTAACTTCTTTTGAGGCACAAATCCAGGGTACATCATCAGATGAACTGAATGGAATAATAGCCAACTTCAATCTTGGGAAAGGGGATTCCTCATTTGCCATGCCATGTATAACTCTGAAAAACAGACCAAAAGGTAATAATTCAATATCAATTATTCTTACTTGGTTTGTAGATTGCTGGGTTCTAATTTGTTAACCAATTCCCATACAATTAAGCATTTTTACACCCATCAATAAAAAAACATCGGAGAACATTGATGAAAATGAAAACAGTTGACATATCACTAACCCTGTCCAATGACTTCAACGAAGAAATCAAATGATGTTTTTTTGCCAAATTTATTGTCAGTGACCTGTAACTATAACATCAAATCATTGGTTTGTAAAAAAAAGTTCTAATTACTACTTGAATAATAAAAAATTACCATCAAACGCTGTCTGCAACATCCTTGAAATCTGTCAAGTCTAAAATTTTACATCTGGTAATAGGTTTACATAAAGGCTAGAATTTATAATTCATGCTTTGGGATGAGTGCCCCAAGAAAAAGCTATTAATTAACCCTTGTAAAGCTGAACCCGGAATATTCCTGTTTTGGCAGGAGGTAAAAACAAAGATCAGCCTGCACATAAGTGCAGGCTGATCTTGGTCTACACCTCCTGCTTGTCCCCTTTCTTCCAAAGTTGTTTAAATGATCAATTTTCAAAGGAAATATTGACCCTTATTTAGACCCGCCAGTG
This sequence comes from Fragum fragum, assembly GCA_946902895.1. Classification (NCBI taxonomy): domain Eukaryota; kingdom Metazoa; phylum Mollusca; class Bivalvia; order Cardiida; family Cardiidae; genus Fragum; species Fragum fragum. The sequence continues at coordinate 37,728,174 of OX336378.1, read as the reverse complement.
CTGTCAGTCCTTTGATTTTAAAGCAATTCTGTATAGGAATTTAATTCAGCATGACAAGGGATAAAATCATTAAGAAAAAATGTTACAAACAATTTCTTGATTACCCACAATGCTTTCTACACTGAAAGAGGAAGAATTAAAAAATTCATGAAGTAAAAATTGTTTTCTATTGAATGAGCAACGCCTCCAAAAGACAGTTAGTTGTTACAGGGAATATTGCAAGGATACAGGAAGCTGATAACCCTGCTTGATGAAGAGAATTTTCACACGGGGGCTCTGTTCAATCAATATCTTGAGGTTTGAAGTCAAGTGCTCTATCAAATAAGCTACTTGGACCGATTAGATGTGAGATTTTTTAAGAGATGAAGAGAATATTTTTTGTTTTCATGGAGGTATGAACCGAAAAACTTAATCACACTGTATGAATTCGCAAAGCGGATTCATACATTGTGTGATAAAGTTTTTCGGTTCATACCTCCATGAAATCAAAAAAATATTCTCTTCATTTCTTATAATTTAATAGCATCGAGCAAAAAAACCCAAAAGCTTTACAAATTTTGATACCTATTTGTATGGGACTATTTTATGCGAATGCATACAAAATCGCTCAAAATTTTGTTCATGGAGTTGTGAATAATTTTTTTGACCAATCAGAACGCCCGATTATGATAGACTTAACTGAAAATTAAATTTTATAGTAATGTGTATATTTTTCCCACCATTTGTAGTGTATGAATACAATCTCCTAAAGAAATGTGTGATGTCCCCCGAACTGTTTAGCTTCTTCACCAATCACAACAAATTTTTCTGTCTCCTTCCGACGGGACTTGACTATCAGACGCTTAGAAACCCAAGTCTTATGGCGCTTATGGATTTCTCGAGGCAGAATGTGCATATCATGTGCCCTGGGTTGAGTAAGTATGAAGTTGGTTCTTTCCTCCTTACCTAAATTTATTAAAATTCAACAAAAAAATTAGACTGTTCTAAGCGTCTGCAGCTTCTTTGAAAATGGACCAGTCTAAGATTTTTTTGTGTGGAAATGGGTTAATGTTCAAAAGTGAAATCAATTTTAGATTGGCAAATTTCATAAAGGTTTTCTTTCATTTGTAGATTTTACCTCTAAAAATTGATTTTATTATAAGAGAAAATAAAAATCAGATTGCAGGAATCACATACAGTATATTCTCTCTCTCTAGGTTTGCACTAACATCTCAACAAATTACTAGATGACAAAATTTTAGACTGGTCAAATTTAAAAGAAGTTGCAGACAACAGTTTTAAGTTGATGGAATTTAAAAAGGCTTTGTCATGTGGGGTAGAAAACATTGAGGATAATGAAGAAATTGCTTGTAACAAGCAATTTCTTCATTTTTTGCAATGTCTTCCAAAGCTTTTTTCTTGGTGTCGTCCAAAGCATCATTATGTGGGAATGAGTTAATTAATATTTTAAAATTTCAGAGATGGAGCTTCTACACTTTGTGGATTCTCCGGGTACCAAATATATAGAGGACAAGTCTATCGAAGAGTTGGCAGTTTATCTACAGTTTTGTTACAAAGGAATTCTTCTACAAAATGTAAGTCATTTGGTAATTTATGTCCGATACAGGTTTTGTCAATTGAGTTTATAGAAGACAAGTTAATGATAGAATCTGTATTCTACCTACAGTTTTGTTGAAAAGGTTCAAAAACCAATATTTCGTTTAGAAGTCAATTTCATAAACAACTCTGGCAGTAAAATACATGCAGGAGGTGAAGACCAAGATCAGACTGCACTCATGTGCAGGCTGATCTTGGTCTACACCTTCTGCCAAAACGGGAATATTCTGGGTTCAATTTGACAAGGGTTAAAAGTCTTGTGTCATTTTTATGGAAGAATACATAGTGGAAAATGAAGAAATTGTTTGTGAATATCAGTTTCTTCATCTGCCACCATGTTTTCTTTTTAGAAACAAGCTTTAAAAAAACAGAGTTGTTTGGTAATAGATGAATGGAGTTTATAGAAGGCAAGCCTTTTGTTGAGTTGAGATAAATCCTCAACTCAGAAACATTAGAATTCCTCTACAAAATTTAAGTGTTAGAAGTAGATCAATTATAGTATTCTTCATTTTATGTCATATTCTGCATAAAAGGGAGCCAAAGGATTGTCTCATAACTATGCATTCTCTATAACCCATTACGAAATGATAAGATTTTAGATTTGTCCAAATGAAAAGAGGTCAAAGAATGTTTAGATTTGAAAACACATGTCATACAGGATAGAAAACAGTTTTAGAAAAGAAGAAATTGCTTTTAACAAGCAATTTCCCCTTTTCTTAAAATATTTTCTTCATTTTCCACCATGTTTTCTTTTCTAGAAACAAGCTTTAAAAAAAGCAGAATTGTTTGGTAATAGATGAATGGAGTTTATAGAGGGCAAGCCTTTTGTTGAGTTGAGATAAATCCTTAACTCAGAAACATTAGAATTCCTCTACAAAATTTAAGTGTTAGAAGTAGATCAATTATAGTATTCTTCATTTTATGTCTTATTCTGCATAAAGGGAGCCAAAGGATTGTCTCATAACTATGCATCCTCTATAACCCATTACGAAATGATAAGATTTTAGATTTGTCCAAATGAAAAGAGGTCAAAGAATGTTTAGATTTGAAAACACATGTCATACAGGATAGAAAACAGTTTTAGAAAAGAAGAAATTGCTTTTAACAAGAAATTTCCCCTTTTCTTTAAATGTTTTCCTACAGTATTTCCTAACATCCAATAGAAAAAAATGTGTTTTCATTTAAAAAAAAAGTTTAAGATGGATTAATATATTTGTAAAAAAGAAAAGGTTTTGTTGAGCCTACTTGCATTAACCAACACATATTTGTATGTTTTGCTTAGTGTATCAGTCAATGTATTTTTAAACCATAACTTTCTTGATTTAGAAATAAGGAGGCTTGATTTTGCCCCATCATAAGTAGATTGTCCCTTTTACAGAAGTTTTTCTATAGTTTCAAAAAAAAGGTCAAACATCAATCTCAAATTGAGCTTGTCCATTGCATAACTCCTACGTCCATGGATATATGTTAACCCATTCCAGCTCAATCCCTCCTTTTTACGCCCCTCAAGAAAAAAAAAACTGTGGAAAACATTATGGAAAATGAAGAAATTGCTTGTTTCAAGCAATTTCTTCATTATCCACAATGTTTTCTATCCAAAAAGATGAACAAATTCAAAATTCCATCAACTTGAAATTGTCGTCTGCAGCTTCTTTCAATTTGGACCAGTCTAAAATTTTGCTGTGTTAAGATAATGTGACACAGTTGTTAAAAATCCTAAATAGATATGCTATTTGAAATATTTGTTTAGGTAAGTTAAGTGTCAAGATGACTGTCTAAGGTCAAAGTTTTGATTAGACAATAGCTCTTTTATTTTATGGATAGATGTCATTTTGAATTTAACACATTTGTTTTCCATCAAAATGAGCAATTTTTTCTTTTTCTACATTATTTTCTACCCTGCTGAATGGTCATTTTTTAATTAAATCCAAATTAATTTTTCATTTGCAAGGCCTTTGAATCTGAACAGTTCTAACATTTTTAAAACAGGAAAGAGTTAAGTGAGTTTAAGGTCAAGGTCACAGCTGGAGGTAAAATGATTGTTGGCTAGACAAAAGTTGTCATATGACAATCATTCTAGTATACATTGACTAATGAAACAAAAATAGATGATTATATCAGAGTCAATATCAACATCCAAGGTCAGTGTTCTATTTATATGCAACACCATATCCTTTGAACTTCTTAAGCTATTGTTTTGAAACATTGCGCATGTTTTCAAGGACTACAGCATAGTGTAAAAGGAAAAGTCAAAAAATTCAAATGCACATTCAAGAAGAGTTATGTCCCTCAAAGACTTACAATGTTGTCACTGTATAGTGCTTAGAAATGTCCAGCACTGCTGTCCACAGACCACAATTTACATATTTTATTTATAACATCAAAATGTATAGCTTGAACACCAGGTAGTAACTGAAGCACAACACAGTCACAGGGTTTTGGAAAAATTTGTTGAAAATCATCATTTGTATTGTGGTGTCATGCATAACTGCCATCAGATATATATAGATTTGGAAGCTTTTGGAAGTACTCTTGAAATTAACCAATTGCCGGCCCCGCCTACATACTCCTTTGGGCACCACCACTGATGCCGACATGATGTCCTGCTTTGATATAAAACAGCATTAATTTGCCAAATTTTTTGTCAGTAGCATGTACAATTTGTTGGTGATTTAAATGTTGTAACTACAGGTATGACATTCAAGTTGCCAAACCAACAAAAAAGGTTAACAAAATGGCGGCCAATGTATGAGTTGAAAGCTCAGGACTTGGTTGAATAAATGATTTGATTGGTTGGTTGATTCCTTGATTGACAGCCGCGATTGGTCAATTATTTGCTCTAACATTAGTTTTGGACTATACTTTCAAAGTAAAGCAGCTATTGGCTCTTTCTCCTTTTCTGCTTTAACCCATTCCCACATGACAAAATTTTGGACAGGTCCAATTCAAAGAAGTTGCATACGGCACTTTTTAGGTGATAGAATTTTGAAAATTCTTTGTCTTTTTGGGTAAAAACCATTGTGGACAATCAAGAAATTGCTTGTAAAAGGCAATTTCTCCATTTTCCATAATGTTTTCCTAAGCTTTTTTCTGGAGGTGCCTAAAATGGTGGGCTTGTTTTGGAATGGTTTTAAGGAGCTGTTTTCTGTCTACTGGATGGAAAATTGCATGTCATGATTTGGTTACCCTATTACAAAACAATAAATTTTTAGACTGGTCCAATTTCAAGAAGTTTCAGATGGCACTTTTTAGGTGATAGAATTTTGAAAATTCTTTGTCTTTTTGGGTAAAAGCCATTGTGGACAATCAAGAAACTGCTTGTAAAAGGCAATTTCTCCATTTTCCATAATGTTTTCCTAAGCTTTTTTCTGGAGGTGCCTAAAATGGTGGGCTTGTTTTGGAATGGTTTTAAGGAGCTGTTTTCTGTCTACTGGATGGGAAATTGCATGTCATGATTTGGTTACCCTATTACAAAACAATAAATTTTTAGACTGGTCCGATTTCAAGAAGTTTCAGATGGCACTTTTGTATTTGTGAAACTAATTTCCTTTTTGTATTCAACTCATTACCAGACGACAAAATTGTAGACTGGTACAAATTGGAATGAGTTGCCGACGGCAATTTATAGTTCATGAGATTTCTTCATTTTGCACAATGTTTTTCCAATTGATTTTCTAGTGGGGCGTTAAAAAGAGTCCCTGTGTGGGAATTGGTTAAGGGAAGGAAACATCTTAAGAACATTATTTTCCTTGTTGTTTTTTTAAGCATTTTTCTTGAGGGTAGTAAAAGAGTTGGATTATGTGGGAATGGGTCAATCTAAATCCAAACAACCCTGCTTTAACTCTTTTAAGAAAAAGAATCAGGAAAATTTTGCAGAAAAGGAAGAAATTGCTTGTAACAAAGAATTTTTCTGTATTACCCGCTATGTATTCTACCATGAAAGACAAAGATTTTTATATTTTTATGAAAATAAGATTGTGGTCTGTTAACTTTTATTAATTGAACAAGTAAAAAATTTGTCAACAGATAATAATTGCATCAATATCATGTCTCCAAAGCTACTTAAATCATTACCACATAATGGTGAAAAAGGAGAAATTTCTTTAGAGGGCAGTTTATCCTTTTCTAACAATTTTTTTACTGTGTATGACACTCATTTTACATCTAATTGCTTTTTAAATACTGGTTGCAGTTCTTTTCAATTTGAATCAGCTTACAATTTTGATGTGTGGTAATAGGTTAAGTTTTTATAGTCAGGAAACTTGCTATCTCTACTATTTACTCAGGCTATTGCTTCCAAATCATACACAGCAGCTGAGATCAAATGCATTTTCAAGGACCAAGTGTCTTTATTTTTATTGAATTATTATTGGAATAATTGCTCTTTATCTCTTTCCTTTTTTTGGGTAGTGTTGAACAGTTTTCTGTTCAAAAACTTTTCTTTTTTGGGTAGTGTTTTCTGTTCAAAAACATCATACATTTGTTTGTTCAAATGGAATTTAAGGCCACTTTTAACAGTATTCCACTCATACCACAGCAGGTAGAGTATCTAACTATGGATTCCTCACAGCAGCTCATCCTGCATCCAAAAGCTTGGATATTTTCCTATATCTCTACTATCACTTTACTAAGGGACCTCATAATTAACATTTCTTTTAATTGTCTCTAGAACTTCTTGCTGTAAAAAAGTTCAAGTTAATTGGTAAAAGTCAAGGTCATATATATCATGAGGTCCTATCAATTCCCTATGGTATTATTCAATGTATTAGTTATCCAATTTTTTAGCTCACCTAAGCACAAACAGCTAAAAGATGCTACTCTGATCGTCTTTTGTCCGGTGTCCGTTAGGCATCCGTCCAGCATGCTTAGTCTGTCGTCAGTCATGAGGGCCAGAAATGTTCCTTAGGTGGCCCCCTTTTCTTAAAGAATAGAAATCTGTTTAAAATTATGCTTGCCATGGCAACAAAAGTGAAATTTTAAAATAATCTTTAAAAATCTTCTCCTTCTGACCCACAAGACATAGAGCCTTAATAGTTTGCATGAAACATCAATATATTAACCTCCTTCAAAATAGCTAAATTCATTACCCTTGAGTTCCTAGGGACTGAGCCCCAGGTTGTTTATATAGAAATAAAGAAGGATTTTTGAATAACATATCCCAAGCCATGGGGCCAAATTGTACCAAACTTGTCCGAAATTTTCCTTAGGTGGTCCCCTTTCACATTAGTTTGAATTATACAAATCCAGTGGAGGACTCTGGTTGCCATGGCAATAAAAAAATATTTATCTTTGAAAATCTTCTCCTGACTCAGTTTATCTTCAGCCTGGATATTTAGCATTAAGCATCAATTCATTGACTTCTCTCTTATTTCTAAAACTCTTACCTATGGATCCAGAAGGGAGGAAAAAGTGTTCTCAACACTTCAGTCCTAAAGATGAAATTTGTCTTTGAGACTTTGTGATCCCTAGGTGCAGAGCCTTTAGATGCATAAAGTACTTTTATTATGTACCGATAAATGATATGAATTAAAATCTGGCTATCTTATACAACTCAACAGAAAAAAAAGTCAATATTCGGCGTGTACCAAAAAATCGTATTCGTCGAGTACCGTATAACACAGACTACTCTTTTGTATATTGACATTCGGGTTTTTTTTTGGGGGGGGGGTCCAGAAAGCTGGTCATTTCTTAATCATTTAAGAGATTAAGGAATATTACAACAGTGTGTTTTTCTATTTGTTGTTATCGTGTTCTTGAATCGTGTGTAGGTATTTTTATTGGATTCGACCTTTGGTCCCATCAAATAAAAAATACTTACACACAATTCTCAAACGGAATAACAACAAATAGAAAAGTACACTGTTGTATTATTCCCTATGTATCATTATCCTAACCTCAACATTAAATTAGACCATTGAAGGAAAAAAGCCTGTATCGCAGGTGAGCGCACCACGGCCAATGGCCATCTTGTTTAAATTTGAAGCCTTAAAGTTGAAAAAGGGTACTTCTGGTAAATTTCATATTTCCAAATATTGCATGTATCTATTCTAAAATTTCTTGAAAGACCATATTGATACTATTTATTTATAGCCCTACACAATACAGTTTTTGTAATTTAAAAAGATAAAGTTACGATAACTTTAACAACTTTTGTGCATCTTCACTCAGAAGGTAGACTTTCTTATAACTTTTTTATACAAGTTCTATTTCTTATTTAGTTATCAATTGATGTAAATTGCTGTAAATGGAGCTCAGTGAGGAGAAGTACTGTACAAAAGAGCTATAACTATAATAGAAATCAAAGTACTGAAAGTGCTGTAAGCTAGCAAAGCATGGTTGAATTTAGAAAATATTTCCCTTGTTGAGTAGAAAACATTGTGGACATTGAAGAAATTGCTTGTTACAAGCAATTTCTTCATTGTCCACAATGTTTTCTAAATTTGGTGTTTTTTCCTTGACATGCTTAAAAAATGGAACTGAGTGGAAATAGGTTAAATAATATGCTTTTGACAGAGTTCTCTACAATTTGAAAAGAGTTTGCAATATTCCTGAAATACATAAGAACTATTTTTATGGCGTAGGCATTTAACGGATTTAGTGGTTAAGCCTCCAGTGACAGTTTGCACTCGTTGAACTTTGAGACGACCTCAAAATTTTGTCTGTTAACTTAAGCTATCAAAGCTGACGCTTTGCTAGCTAAAAAGAAGTATAATCTCCTTCATCCTTATTTTAACTCATTCCCATACAATGACATTTTTTGATGCCCTTGAGGAAAAACTATTGGGAAAACATGTGAAATGAAGAAATTGCTTGGTACAAGCAATTTCTTCATTTTTCACAATGTTTTCTACCCAGCAAGTTGGGTTTAAATTGATGTCTGCAACTCCTCTCAATTTGGACCAGTCTAAAATTTTTGTTGTCAGGTAATGAGTTAACCTGTTTCATTCATATTTCATGAGAACATTTATATCATATTTTTTGTGACAAGCACTTGTCAGGGAGCAATTGTCTATGTCTGACTGCTCTTGTTTTTATATATTTTGTTATTTGAACGTGTTCCCACATAATCCTGCTATTTTACACTCGTCACTTAACTTTCGGCAATAATTGTCTGAAACTTGTTTTAATTTGGATCAGTCTAAAATTTGTTGTCTGGTAATCGTTTGACTATTCAACATTGATTATTAATGATAAAAAGTGTATCCAAATGAAAATTCTTGTTTCAAAAAATAGCAACACACCCCACCCCTGAAACAACAACAACAACATCAAAAGAAACACTATGTTTTGGGGAATATGATAAGTTGAATCAAAGGCATTCTTGGTGACATACACAAAGATTTTTGAAGAATGCAAATTAAGAATCAACTCTGCTCTAATTATACTCACATATTATTATTATTATTTTTTTTTTTCAGGAAACTTTACCTCTTCACTGTACACAGCTGGTTCAAGGATTCGATAAGATAAAAGGGAAGGTGAGTAATTTAGAAACAACTCAGGTATCTTTTTGATTAACCCATTCTTAAATAATGATGTTTTTTTACACCACCAAGAAAATTGCTTTGAAAAACATTTAGGAAATTGAAGAATTTGCTTGTTACAAGCATTTAAGCTGCAATTTCTTTATTTTCCTCAATGTTTTCTATCCAAAAAGACAACAAAATTTATAACTTCATCAAATTGAAATTGTCTTCTGCAGCTTCTTTCAATTGGACCAGTATAAAGTTTTGGTGAGTGGGAATGGGTCAACACAGTACCTTACAAGCATTAGTTTTGTTGGGACTTAAATTCTGCTTTTTCTGCAGTCAGGATTAACAACCCAGAATTAAATACATAGAAATTTAGATCTTATTAATGTACAAGACCCAATGGAATAGCGTTGTTATGCTCCCCGAAGGGAGAGCATATAGCCGCCGCTTCATTTGTCCGTCTGTCTGTCCAGAGTGTTTTCTCCATAACACTTGGACCAAATCAAATGAAACTTACCATGTGAACTCCCTATGATATAATGCTGATGAATTTTCCCGCTTCTTGAATTTGAGCTCTCGTCACGGAAAAAGCGGACTTAGGTTAAATATAGTTTTTATGCCATAACCACTTAATGTGGGGGGTGGGGGAGAGAATAGAGATTTGCATTTGTCCATCCGTCCATACTTCCGTACTTTCCTCCTTCCGTCCTTCTGTCCTTCCGTCCGGCCCGAAATTGTCCGGGGCATATCTTTGAAAGTATTATAGCTATCAACTTGAAACTTCACAGGTGGATAGACCTCATTGAGGAGAAGTGCAGTGCTCAAGAACCACAACTCTTGTTTGCATAATTTGGAGTTATTGCCCTTTGTTATTTTAAAGACTTATATTTTGTCCGGGGCATATCTCTGAAAGAATAATAGCTATCAACTTGAAACTTCACAGGTGGATAGACCATATTGAGGAGAAGTGCAGTGCACAAGAAACACAACTCTTGCTTGCATAATTTTGAAGTTATTGCCCTTTGTAATTTTGAAGACTTACATTTTGTCCGGGGCATATCTCTGAAAGTATAATAGCTATCAACTTGAAACTTAATAAGTGAATAGACGTCATTGAGGAGAAGTGCAGTGCTCAAGAACCACAACTCTTGCTTGTATAATTTTTGAGTTATTGACCTTTGTTATTTCAAAGACTTACATTTTGTACGGGGCATATCTCTGAAAGTATAATAGCTATAAACTTGAAACTTCATAGGTGGATAGACCTCATTCAGGAGAAGTGCAGTGCACAAGAACTACAGCTCTTGCTTGCAAAATTTTTGACTTATTGCCCTTTGTTATTTTAAAGACTTACATTTTGTCTTGGGCATATCTCTGAAAGTATAAAAGCTACCAACTTGAAACTTCATAGATGGATAGACCTCATTGAGGAGAAGTGCAGTGCACAAGAACCACAACACTTGCTTGCATCATTTTGGAGTTATTGCCCTTTCAAAAATTTACATTTTGTCTTGGGCATATCTCTGAAAGTATAATACCTATCAACTTGAAACTTCACAGGTGGATAGACCGTATTGAGGAGAAGTGCAGTGCACAAGAACCCCAACTCTTGCTTGCATAATTTTCGAGTTATTGCCCTTTGTTATTTTAAAGACTTACTTTTGTCTTGGGCATATCTCTGAAAGTATAATAGCTATCAACTTGAAACTTCACAGGTTGATAGACCTCATTGAGGAGAAGTGCAGTGCACAAGAACCCCAACTCTTGCTTGCATAATTTTGGAGTTATTGCCCTTTGTTATTATCAAAGCTACCGGTCAGGGCATCTGTGTCCTGTGGACAAAGCTCTTGTTCTCAAATTTCTCATAGTCTAATGGTCAGAATTTATTGAAATTTCATATTTGAGTAGCAAATAAGATGCCCTTGACCATGAACTATTTGAAAGTTTTAATGTTTGACAGCTTTATGTTAGCTCTCCATTTCTCTGCAAACAAACTTACATTGGCCATAACTTTCCATAAATAAGAGATATAGCCTTCATATTTCACATGAGCATTGTTTATGACAAAACCTTTCTGTTGGTACTTAGGTCAAGGTCATCTGTTAAAGTCAAAATCATTTCCAAAGGTTAGAATTTCAAAAATTTTAACTTTTACATTGTCCATAAGTTTACAATGGTAAGTGATATAGACTTCATAATTGACATGTGCACTGCTTATGACATGATCTTTCTTTTGGTACTCAGTTCAAGATCATCTGTCAAGATCAAGATCATTTCTCAAGATCAAAATTTCGAAAAATTTAACTTAAACATCACCATTAAGTATACAATGGTAAATGATATAGCCTACACATTTTACATGTGCATTGCTTATGACATGAACTTTCTGTTGGTACTAAGTTCAAGGTCAAGGTCAAAAAATGAAGGTCATTAATTTTCAAATATACCTCCTTTACAAATTGCCAAAATTTCTTGTTACATTACATAAATGTTGTTTATTAAATGCCTTAGGTTATGCTTATTTCAATTTTTGACTTGATGACCCTTACCATGCTAAAAGGGGGCTTAATGCCATGTACCCTTACATTTTGTATATTTCCTGCTCTAAGATAAATCAGTCTATTGCTTCTGTAAGATTACTCAAGTTAGAGTCTTCATTTATTGTATGTGGACATTTTTCATTGATAACTTTGATAGTCAAGGTAAAACATTTTACCCATTTACCATATAATGATATTGAATTTTACTAGTATCAGGCCTGTGAAGCCATGCAGATTCCTTCAATGTTTGTCAAACTTCCAAATTTCATGTGAACTTATCTCTCAAACTATAGTTGCATTCAATTTGAAGTTTTTTGTCCAATAATGGCATACAGTTTTGTGACAAAAGCCTTTTTTCGGGGAGCATAATCCGTCTCCAAAGGACAAATGTGCCAATTGGTATAGCAATATCAGGTATTGTATGTGAGATGTAGGTCTGCCTTGTAACTTAGTAAAAACCCAATCATTTATCCGATTCCAAAACGACAAAATTTTAGACTTGTCCGACTTGGAAGAGGTTGCACAAAACAAAAAAGTTATAAGTAAAAAGCAGACGAGGACTTCTGAAATTTTAGATTTTTCAACAATTGTAAAAATTGAAGAAATTGCTTGGTTCAAGCAATTTCTTCATTTTACATTATGCTTTCCAAATTGATTTTCTTCAGGGGTGTCAAAAAGTGTCATTGTGTGGGAATGGGTGAAGGAGTGAAGTAAGTTGTAGGGCATGATGTCAGACTATGTAAGGTTTTTTGATTGCCTTTGCTCTGGTGAGATGAATGCTTACAATGAAAAATGGCAGGAAAAGAAAATACACACATATCTAGTCCAGATAAGATTTCCTTGTTAAAAGCTTGTGAAAAGCAATTTCTTCATTTTCCACAATACTTACCACATTCTTTTGTTAAGGGTTGTAAAAAAGTGACATTGTGTTGTAACAGGTTATACTATTTGTTTTATAAATCCATGAAGGCATATATGTAGTTTCAATTAAGCAATACATTGCTATTATCTAAAATAAGTAACCTACATACAAATTCTGTATATTACAGGAAGGGAACTCCATGATGTTAAAGATTTGCTTTCTGTACCTGACCATTTTGGAATTCCTCTCTCATAGAAATCCTAACAAAGAGGTCAAGTCACCAAGAGTAAGTATATACATACGTTTCTTTTTGTGACCAAGTGCAAACAAATTAGTTCACATATATCAAGTGTGCAAAGGGATAGTATTGCTTTGGTAGTTTTAAAATAGTATGACCGAAACAAAATATCAATGAAGACCTGCTATGGTGAATTGTTCACTCTTTCAGCTCAGTGTCTAATGTGTGCTCTAGTTTGTATATACATGTATTAGGAACTTACAGCTTAGATAATGATCTTACATGTATATAAGAATACTTGATTGATTGATCAGGTTTAACGCAACTTTAAACAGTATTTCAGTTATATTGTGAAAGCTGGATCATGTAGCAATGGATTCCTGGTATTTCTCGCACCAACACTACCAATACATCCTTTCCTAGCTTCCATTACTAGACAGCCAATTTTTTTGACTGGTCCAAATTGAAAGGAGTTGTAGACCATGATTCAAAGTGTACGAAATTTTAGATTAGTTAGATTTTGGGAAGAAAATATTGTGTAAAATCAAGAAGTTGCTTGTAACAAGCAATTTCTTCCTTTTACACAATGTTTTGCATCCAAAGGGTCATTGTGTTAGAAAGGATTAAGATGTTAACAAGTTTTATTGGTTTCAATGTTATAAGGTCCAGCTATGAAGTGGTTGATGATCAAAAGGAATTCTCTCAAGGTCAAACTTTAAAAGTGACTGAACAGTCTCAAAGTTATTGGTTACTTACAAAGTTTTCACCTCATTAAAATTAAACCCATTTACTGATGTTTTAAGGAATTGTTCTGAGAATAAAAATTGAAGGAAAAACATCATGAAAAAAGGAGAATTGGCTCATTTCAAGAAATTCATTTTTTTCTCGAAATGTTTTCTATCCTATACGACTTTAATTTTTATCTTCTTATCACTTTGTGTTTTGTCTGCAGCCTGTCTCAATTTAGACCTGTCTCAAATTTAGTTGTCTAGAGATGGCTCAAGGTTGAGTTTTATCTGACTTCAGGTTGCAATAGAAATTTTCAACAGAGCTGTAAAGGCAAAGGAATACTCCAATGGAATTCTAGCTGGAACAGACACAAACATCAAATGTCGTGGTCACTCTATGTCCATGATGACAAACAAGGATCTCCAAGAAATCTCCATGGATGATTTCAAACAGACATACTCATTCATGACAAAACTGGAGTTCAGCAACAATCACCTTGAAAAACTACCTGAAGATTTCTTCAAGAATTTCACTGCCCTGGAGATACTTAGTGTTTCAAATAACAAGTTGACAGAACTCCCTGCTGGAATTGACAATCTGAAAGATTTGGGACATTTAGACATTTCAATGAATAATATAAAATCTCTGCCGGATGAGATGGCTGAATTACAAGAAACTCTTACCTATCTTGATATTTCTGACAATCCATTCAATCAGATACCAAAGGCTATCAATAAACTGGTAAATCTAGAAGATCTGCTTGCTGAAAACATAGGAGTAATCAAGGATTTGTCTGGAGTTACAAATTTGAAGAAGTTGGTCACACTAAATGTTGGGAAGAATAAGATAGCTGACCTGCCTGCCGGGTTACATGATCTCCCGTTAACAAGTCTGGATTTAAGTGGAGTGCCATGGGTTCCTGTGTCCACCTTCCAGTCATACCAAGCCTTTACTCATACATTGAATGCCAATAATGTGACAGGAGCCATGACAGAGGAGGTATGTCTGATTGTTTATCATATGCCTACAAATTTTATGGAGTTGATACATACATTCATACTTGTCAGAAAAAAATGTAGATAAGAACTGTGCTGTTACAGTTATGATACAAAAACTTGTATTGGATTAGGGTCACATAGAAAAATTTGGATATTTCATGAGATCAAAGATATACCATAGTGTTCCATTTATTCTCAAATGATATAAACAAATGGTTTTGGACAATAAAAAAATAAAAAGAAGCTAACAAATTTTGTCCAAAATCACAATAACATTATTCTTGGTGTCACATTATTTCACAGGGAAAAATGACATCATCTCACCATTTTGCAATATTTCAGTACATAGATTTCTTTTCTGTTAAGTCAAAATTTGTCCATGTGTAATGATTGTATTTGACAATAAATCAGTAGGTATACAATGGATTAAGTATCATAAATGGTGGCTTTAGATGACATTATTATCCTACCGATATGACTTCACATATTGGGACCAGATTTAAATGTAGAAAAAGTTGAGTTTCAGACAATGTTGTCACAAATATTCCCTTCTTAATTTGTAAAGATATATGATAAATGGAGTACTGTAGTGAAGTATTGATCTGCACCTGTTATATATCCTTACTTATATTACACTTGACCTTTAGTCTCATTAAAATTGCTTATATTTGATTACATATCTTGTCTATATCTAACATTATTTTGTCACTTGAACTCATTGGGTGGAGTGTGTTACCTCTGTGATAATTCTTGTTAAAATCAAACACACTTTTACCTATTCCCAGACAACAAAAATTCAGACTGGTCAAGATTCAAAGAAGCTGCAGACAACTATTTCCAGTTATTGAAATTCTAAAAGTCTTTGTCTTTTTAGATTGAAATCATTTTGGATAATGAAGAAATTTCTGGTCACAAGCATTTCTTCATTTTCCACATTTTTTTCTAAGACTCTTTTTATTAATGGGCCTTTAACAGCTGGATTGCGTGAAAAAGGGCTTAAACCTCTTTTGATTTGGACCAGTCTGTAATTTTGTAATTTTGTAGTTGGAAAAAAATGAATTCCTACATTCAAATTATTACAGGAGAAGACATCTCTATTTAAAGCAGCAGATGCCGATTTATCCAGTAATCTAACTCCAGAGGAAGTTCTCAGTATGAACTTTAACATTCTGTTCCCAATGTATCCTAGATTTGGTGAAGGAAACCTCAATTATCCTAACTGTAAGTAGGCTTTTAACTTTCTGAGGCAAAATAAGTAAATACAAGTAAATTTACTCTGTGTAAAAGCTAATCACATAGAAGATTAGAAAATCAAATGTTTGTTCCTTGTAAATGAAGGATTTTTAAGTCAATGAAGCCAAAGGGGACGTTTTATGGCAATTGTTGAATAAATTGCACTGCTTTTTAGCTAGCCCGGGACAAATGTCTCAGAGGAGCTGTTGTCATACTCTTGGTGTCTGAGTCGGCATCCAACCTGGTTTAAGTTTTACTATCTTTATCATAACTAGTGCTTAGGGTCTCATATTTCACACATGCATTTATCAATTGTAGGATAGAAAGTAACAGGAAGAAAGTAACGGGAAAAAAGTAACAGGAAAAAATGTAACAGGAAATAAAGTAACACCTCCATAATTTGATGTATCTGATGTTGCTCATGGTTCAAAATATAAAATACAAGAGTTAAAATATTTTTTCCTCTGGTAAAAAATCCCCATAATGAAAAGCAATGAAATGAAAGAGAAATCTAAATTAATTTTCCCCTTTCTTCCACAAAATCTGTTTCTGTAAAAAAAACATGTCTTATAATATCAAATTCTGAATCAAAGACATGTTTTTTTATGTTCTATTCCATCATCTAGAACATTAAATATATATAATAAATCATTTCTGTTAAAAAAAATCATGTCTTATATTATCAAATTCTGAATCAAAGACATGATTTTTTATGTTTTATTCCATTACCTAGAACATTAAAGATATATAGCAAATCATTTCTGTAAAAATAACATGTCTTTATTCAGAATTTGATATAAATTAAAAAATATTACTTTCTTTCCTGTTACTTTCTTTCCTAGCTGAAACTGTTATTTTTTTTTCTGTTACTTTTTTTCCTGTTACTTTCTTTCCGAGTACCACATTTACCAAGACATGGGCTTACATTTCGGCAATGACCTTGACCTTGCAGCCTTGACCTTTAACCTAATACCAAAACCACCAAATTTTAGACTGGTCCGAATTGAAAGGAGTTGCTGATGAAAATTTAAAGTTTGTGACATTTTAGATTTTTCAACTGTCTGAGTAGAAAACATTGTGAAAAATGAAGAAATTGCTTGTTTGAAAGCAATTTCTTCATTTTATACAATGTTTTTTCATTTGTTTTAGGTTTGTAAAAAAGTGTCATTGTGTGGTTAAAATATCAGTCAAACTGCCATGTCACAGGTCAGTGGGCGTGGCCAGCAATCCATCAATTGGTTTTTTTTCTTCCAAACTTCCAAAATCCAATTATTTGATTATGTTTTTATAAAGCTGGAGGAATCCCCAGTGTGATATTTGAGATGAAGCAGTTGAAGAGACTAATATTGTGTTACCATGGTATCCAGAGTGTCCCTGACAACATAAAAAATTTGAAGGACCTGACTGAGTTAGACCTTAGTTACAACCCTAAACTGGTCAGTCTGTCAGCTGAGCTGGGTGGTCTGAGCTTAAAACGTAGGTGTTTTGATGCAATCTTATTTGCATATTTATTTCAAAGTTTCAGAATAAGCAAAACAGATTTATTTTTGTACTTGCCTATTAACACTCTTCTATAAAATTCTAAAAGTCTTGTGTGGTGTCATTGGTCGAGAAGTAGAGCATCAGATTCCCAATCAAGAGGTCCTGAGTTTTATTTCAGATTTTATAGGCTATCAACCTTGGTTCTGTCCTTTGCCAACTTGTTTGTTGTGGGTACTGGAAGCAGAATAGCAAGATATTAACCCTTGTCATGCTGAACCCGAGATATTCCTGTTTTGGCAGGAGGTATAGAAAAAGATCAGCCTGCATATAAGTGCAGTCTGATCTTTGTCTACACCTCCTGTTTGTCACCTCTAAACCGGAGCTGTTTAAATAATTAATTTTCTAAAGAATATTTGACCTTCCAGTGCTGTCAGTCCTTTGATTTTAAAGCAATTCTTTAAAGGATTTCAATTAAGCATGACAAGGGTTAGTCTAAGTTTAAAGACATTGTTACCCAATCAATGTAAAATAAATAGGTTTAAGCCTAAACCTAAAAAGTTTGCAATAGAATAAGTAAGCTCAAGTTTCTATTTTTATACCTGTCACTCTTTAGCTCCACTGACCAAAGGTCAACAGAGCTATTGTCATCTTATGTCGTCCATTTTGCTAATGTGTGTGCTTGTGACTATCTATATACCTATTCTTTAACCTATTATTACACAATCCGGTGTTTCAACACACTGAAAATGCTACTTATTTTCCGTCTAAATAATCTCTGAATTTCGCTCTGCAACCTCTTTCAAATTTGACTTGTCTAAAATTTTGTAATATGGTAATGTGTTAAAGGTCATCTGCTTTCCATAGTTGTGTTTAAGCCATTTGCTATACATACACAAAATTTAGACTGGTCCAAATTGAAAGAAATTGCATATGTTATTTAAAATTGTACTAATATTGGAAAATAATTATTATAAAGGATAGAAAACATTGTTATAAAAGGAGGAATTGCTTGTCACAAGCAAATCTTTACTTTTCCACAAAGTTTATGATTGTATTTCATCAGGGTCTCAGAAAGTGTCATTGTGTAGTAATGGGTTAGATAGTCATCTGCCATTTATAAAAATCTCAGACTTACAATAAGGTAATAATTTAATGAAAAAAAAAAAGTAGTTCTTCGATATTTTGCTTGTTTTCAGGTGTATGATAAAAGGAACATTATTACAGTCTTTTTTTTTGTTACAATCTGTATCTCATCTCACAGCTTGTATAGAATACCATAAGACTCCACCTTCAGTCTAGTCAAAAAGTATTCTACGCAATCTACTTGACAGATACTGTTTGTAAAAAACAAAAACTGTTCTAATATTCCCTATTTACACACTGACAGAACTGCATCTAAAAGATTGTATGGTTCTAAATACCCCTCCCAAAGAGATTGTGTCTCGAGGCTTTATGGCTGTCATGGGATACTTGAAGAGATTACGACTTGGTGCTTCGCCATGTAAACGTACCAAACTAATGATGGTTGGGTTAGGAGGTGCTGGAAAGACAAGGTAATTTAGTGGAGCCTACACATGATAAATCCAACAATCAAACATGTGTCATGTAAGAACTATTACCAGCCTTTTCATCCTCATAGTCTGGTCAGAGTCTTGACTACACACTCTATAAATGTATACCAAATCTTCCTGAGACAGTTTAGCAGATATTCTATATACACTGAGTGGATGTCCAGGCTGCTCTGTGTATGCTCTTCATGATTATATGAAGTTGATTGCCCACTAATACCACTTGCTGCGCCCACTTCTAAAAGGATGGCTTTATTGATAGGTTACATTATAAGTTTAAATTTGTCTTTAGAAGAAACTTTTACTCAAGAATTCTAAAAGAATAGTTTGATTGATAGATTATCAAACCAAATAAAACATATCATATCAATTTTAAAAAGATTTTAGAAAATGAGAATTACATTATGATACACAGCTCAGCCGGGACCTGAGGTTCTTTGTACTTCACCCTTATGATATTACTGTTATTAAAGACTGTTCAATACACATGGTTCATATTTCGGACATAGGTTCCTTGCATTGATATGCATCAATTGGTTGTAAGGTCAATGTCACCCACAAACAATTGCTTCATTTTATCGTTTTCTGCCAAGGCTGTTAAAAAAAATGTAAAATTTCATTAACATTAAATTTTTGCCTACAACTCCTTTCAATTTGCCATCTGGGTTAAAATTAGTTGTCTTATAATGTTATGAAAGGAGCTATTATTGTAAAGATCATATTGCCAAAACATGTCATACAAACCATGTTTTCTCGTCCAGCTTGGTTCAATCCTTGATGAACAGGAAGTACAGGGCCTACATGGATGCTGATGAGCCCATCACAGATGGTATTGACATTAAAACATGGCAGGTCCCTATACAAGGGGATAAAGACAATCTGACATATAGTGTGTGGGACTTTGCTGGTCAGACAGTATACTACAATACACATCAGGTATGTTATCAATAGGGTAATTATATAAATTTAAAACATGGCAGGTTCCTATACAAGGGGATAAAGACAATCTAACATATAGTGTGTTGGAATTTGTTGGTCAGACAGTAAACTACAAAACTCATCAGGTATGTTATCAATAGGGTAATTATATACATTAAAACATGGCAGGTTCCTATACAAGGGGATAAAGACAATCTGACATATAGTGTGGGGTACCTTGCTGGTCAGACAGTATACTACAAAACTCATAAGGTATGTTATTAATAGGGTAATTATAAACATTAAAATATGGCAGGTCCTTTACAAGGTGATAAAGACAATGTAACATATAGTGTGTTGGACTTTGCTGGTCAGACAGTATATTACAATACTCATTAGGTAGGTTATTAGTAGGGTAATGATATACATTAAAATATGGCAGGTCCCTATACAAGGGGATAAAGACAATCTGACATATAGTGTGTGGGACCTTGCTGGTCAGACAGTATACTACAAAACTCATTAGGTATGTTATTAATAGGGTAATTATATACATTAAAATATGGCAGGTTCCTTTACAAGGGGATAAAGACAATCTAATATATAGTGTGTGGGAATTTGCTGGTCAGGCAGTATACCACAATACTCATTAGGTAGGATATTAAAAGGGTAATTATATACATCAAAACATGGCAGTTTCCTATACAAGGGGATAAAGACAATCTAACATAGCGTGTGTTGGACTTTACTGGTCAGACAGTATACTACAATACTCGTCAGCTAGGTTATTAATAGGGTAATTATATACATTAAAACATGGCTGTTCAATCCTTTGAAGAACCACATGAATATCCCAAATAATCAGTTGCAAATCAGGAACAAAATTTTCAATTTTATGAACTGGATACATAGTCATTTAAGAAAAAAAAAATTTCTTAAATAATCTCTGTTTTTTTGTAAATGTACTTTTTTGAATATGATTGTATATGTGCAATTTGAACGGTTATAAAAATGATAAAGATCTCCAGTATCTATACCTTCTAAAAATCTTGATTTTATCAAATCTATTTATCACAAATAAAAGAAACAGTATCAATAAAATAATATTGACCAATTAAACTGTTCAGTAAGACCGGTTGATCTCTGACATTTATATCGGAAAATTTGATTGCACAGGGACTTAAATGTCATATCTACAGATTATTCAAGCTGCAGTTAGGAAGTTTAGGTTACAATTTGTTGGCTGTTTAATGTTCCTGAGAAAGTATTTAGACAAATTAATTCGATTCAAAATTTGACATAAATTGCCATTTTGAGCACTGTGGCCAACTATCCATCGATTACTTTACCCGTACCCACATAATCACACTTTATGACACCCCTCACGAAAAAAAAAATTGTGGAAAACATTTGTGGACAATGAAGAATGTTGCTTGTTACAATCAATATCATCAATGTCCACAATGTTTTCTACCTTAAAAGGTGAAGATTTGCTTAACTCCACCAACTTTGAATTGTTGTCTTCAACTTCTTTCATTTTGAACTAGTCTTAAATTTTGTTTTGTGGTAATGGGTTAAGATCATGTAAGCCATCAACACATATCAACACACATACGATACAATATGATGCATTTTATTTTTTCAGTTTTTCCTATCAAACAGGGCTGTATATCTCCTACTGTGGAATGTAAGGCAGGGATATGAACATGCTGGTCTGGATTTCTGGTTAAGTTCAATAGCATGTCATGCTCCCAAGGCTCCAATCCTTGTTATAGGTACACACATTGACAAGGTAGGGATGTGTCTTTTTATTTGGGATAAACTGGTCTAAATTTCTAGTGACAAGTTTACAGAGTAACCTCTGTGTCTATTGGTGTTTCTGTGTCTATCTTCTACATTAATTGATCAATTTCAAAATATTTTGGAGTGTCTTCTTCCTTAACTCATTGCGCACCGGACTGTCAATCTAGAGGTCCCGGGTTTAATCCCCAACGGCGGCACTCATCCATTCCGACTATTTGTCTCTCACCAATGGTCGAAAATCGTAGACCTATGTGGGATAGCAGCTGGAGGCTAGGAAAGGATGTAATGGTAGTACTGGTGTGAGAAATACCAGGATTCCATTGTTAGGTGCTCCAGCCGCCGCGATATAACTGAAAGAACTAAAACCCCATTCAAACAAACAAACAAACAAATCCTTAACCCATTACCACACTTTACCAAATTGTAGACTGGTCCAAATTGAAAGGAGTTGCAGACGGCAACTTAGTGTTGATGAAATTCTATATTTGTTCAAACTTTCTGGATAGAAAACATTGTGTAAAGTCAAGAAATTGCTTGTTACAAGCAATTTCTTCACTTTACACTATGTTTCCCAATTGTATTTTTCTGTAAAGGCATCCAAAAGTATCGCTGAGTGGATATGGGTAAATGACTACTTGTGTCATGCGTAAAGATCCGTTGGATACGCCAAAGTTCAAAGTTTCAACTTAGGTAATGGAGAGATTTTCATAGGCTTTTCATAGATGTAAAACAAAACTTCAACCATAATTCATTCCAACTAACCATTTTATTATTTTTAGTACATATTATTGATTATGAATTTTGAAAGTAACAGCAGAGTAAAGGAGTCAGTGAGTGTGGCCAGCATTCTACCAATTATGATAAGGAGGATTGAATGTATCCGGCAACTTATAAGTGTTTTTACTTTCAGGTTGAAAAATACAAGCTACCAGAGGATGTTCTAAAGACCAGATATCCTCAAATTAGTGGTTTCCATTATGTTAGTGCCTACACTGGAGATGTAAGGACAATTTACTCTTATCCACAAATTACTAGATTTTAGGAATTAGGCTTATTCTACATGAAAGGCAATGCAAAGTACAATTTAGGTTTTGCTTAAACCAAGAAATTTAGGTCAAAAAGAGAAGAAAGCATTTTGGCAAAAGTAGATGACAATTACCAGCGTACCCCACAGTGTCTTCCAAAGCTGTCTTTATCAAGGACATAAAGACTAGTTATGCTGTGCCAATAGTATAAGGTTGAATATGTGTTTGAAACACACATAAAGATAACCCTAATCTAAGAATCATAAGGGTTTGCCACAGATTAAGGCAAAGATGCATTTTTATCTCACCTGTTGTTAACAATTAACGATTCTCTGTCTGTCCATTCACAATATAAAAAATCTTTTCCCAACCTCACCATGAGATTTCAACCAAGTTTCATGAATAAGATCCTTGAGTCAAGTTCTTTCAGAATACTTCAAAGAATTTATATGCATGAAGAACTCTGGTGACTATGGGAACAGATTGAATAAACTTAATAAATCTTCTTGTCCCAAACCAAAAGACCTTTGATATTTGGTATATATCATTACATAATGAATGTATTCCAAAATTCTTCAAAGAACTAGTCTACTCTGGAAAT
Organism: Fragum fragum; assembly: GCA_946902895.1. Lineage (NCBI taxonomy): Eukaryota > Metazoa > Mollusca > Bivalvia > Cardiida > Cardiidae > Fragum > Fragum fragum. The sequence goes on along the minus strand of OX336378.1, from coordinate 37,705,109 downwards.
TAGCCCTATGCTGTGCAATTCCGTATTTTATACCAGAACAAAAATGAAAATCTTTAAAATCTTCTTCTCCCAAACTTAACTACCTATAGCTTTCATATTTGATACATATCATCAACTTGTGACCTTCAAAAATACTTCAAAGTACTACTTTACAATTTTTCTACTCTGAAAATTAGCTCTTTGTTGTGAAATCCCAGATTTTAAATAGGATTAAAGTAGGTGATCTTTAAAAATTAAGGCTACACATTTGGTTACCCAATGGGCCTAAAAAAAAAGCATATATTATAAAACATGTGTAATCACCATATGACCTTGTACCAAAATAGTCCAAAGAATTACTCTACCCTGAAAATTAGCTTTATGTTGTGTGATCCCAGATCTTAGATAGGAATAAAGAAGGAATGAAGAAGGAAATTTTAAAAAGTCTTCTCCAAAACTGTGAGGCCTAGAGCTTTTATATCTAGTATATCATCACTTAATGACCTTTTACCAAAACAAATCAAAAGATTATTCTATTCTGAAAATTAACCATAGCACTGTCAAAAATATATTTGCTTGCAGTATGGTGGTCTGATGATTTAAATTAATCTATCCGAAATCAGAATTGTTGTAAAATTCAATATTGCACAAAGGGGAAAGATTGGAAATCTTTTAAAAAAAACTCAAATTCAATAAAGTTTTAAGCTATCATACTTCGGTGAGCCATATGGAATAATCATGGTCCTCATGTTTTTGTAAACAACCATAGTTAAATACAGATGCATTTTGTCAACTGTGAGACTGTGTTTAGAATAGCAACCATGTAATATAAGAGAAGAGTTCAAAAAAGAGTTCATCTTTATAAAATTGTTTTCATAATTTTGTCATAATCATAATAAAACTACAATTCTGTCATCACTTTCCTTGATTTAGTCAGTTTTGGCGCTTTATTGCAATTATCAGGTGGTTGGTTGTGATCCTATGGTCTAGTTTAATCACTGAAGGCCCAAGGGTGGGTTACAATGTATAATTATCCCCCCCCCTTCTTCCACTATTTCATTTCTTGGACCCCACCTACAGCATTATTACAGGGGTGCAGTGTATATGTTTCATTAAATCCATTACCAAACAACAAAAATTTAGACAGATCCAAATCAAAAGAGATTGTAGACAACAATTCACAGTGTGTTGAACTTGATAATTAAGTACAAAATAGAGTAATAAACATTGTGAGAAAAGGACAAATTGCTTGCAAGCAATTTATCCCTTTTTCCACAATGTTTTCAATATTAATTCAGGGTCAAGTCAAAATTGGGATTTTGTGGAAATGATCTTGGGATGGTTAAAAAGCTCAAATATTTAAAAAAAAGTAAGAGATCCTTTGAGTCAAACACTTTTTCATGTTGCCAACACAGTTCTGCCTCACAAATATCTTATTTCTTTACAGGGAGTAGAATCTCTGAAGACAGTTATTATACAGAAAACACTGGAGCAGAAATACATGGGAGAAAAAATCCCAGAGGCTTGGCTTACTTTGGAGAAAAAACTGATCAAATATAGAGAGGAGAAGAATGTGGACTTACTGCCTTTAAAAAATCTGGCAAATATTGGGAGTGAGTGTGGGATCTTTGATAATACAGAGGTATGTATGCTTGAAATATTGTATTGAAATATGTCCAATAGGATGTAGTAACATATGAATTAATTACAATTTTCTCTTACCTATTACTATATATTTTCAGACTGGTTCAAATTGAAACAAATATAAAAAAAAAATTAAGTTGAAAAATGAATGCAAGATAAGGTAGAAAAATTGTAAGAAAAGAAGACATTACTTGTAAAGTCATTTCTCTTTTTCTCACCATGTTTTTGCTAACTAAATTCTTTTTTACTTGTAAAGTCATTTCTCTTTTTCTCACCATGTTTTTTTGCTAACTAAATTCTTTCAACTTGTAAAAAAGTAGGATTCAGTGGAATCGATCAATTAATTGCTTGCTTAAGCTTACTGATTTAAGTTATACATCTTTAGACAGCAAGGTCTTTGTCATTTAACAAGGTAAAGGTCATTTGTCAAGGTCAAACATTCACATAATAAAAAAACTTAACACCATCATAATCTCTTCAAGCCTTTTCAAGGTACAATGCTATAATGTCCCTTTCACAAAAGATGGGGGGAGGATATTGTTTTACCGTTGTCTGTCTGTCATTCTGTTGTCTAGAAACAACCCTTAACATTTACGATTACCTTAGCCTTTTCAAGATTCATAGCTCATATTTGGCATGATGATAGATCTTGATATGCATCTGCATATACCAAGGTCAAGGAATTGTGTAAAGGTCAAACTTCAAAAATTAACCAAAAAAATCAACATATACAATTTCTTTAAGCCTTTTCAATATACGAAGTTCATATTTGGCATGATGATAGATCTCATTGATATGCATCTGTAGATACGAAGGCTTGTATTTGACAAGGTCAAAATCATTTGTCATGGCCAAACTTCTTTATCTTTATCTTCTTCTTTATCCAAACTTAACCAGAAAACTTGGTATATACAATTACTTTGAGGCTATTCTAGATAGGATGCTAGTATTTGGCATGCTGATAAATCCCATTGTTATGTAGCTGAAGATACCAAGGCCAAGGTCATGTGAAAAGGTCAAGGTCAAACTTCAGCAAAAACCTAACCAAAACACTTATTCACAATTTTTGTCAGTCTATTCAAATACTATTCTTATATTTGGCATGATGATAAATCTTGATCTCATTGATACATATCTACAGATACTTAGATCATGTTAGAAGATCAAGGTTGTTTGCCAAGGTCAAACTTCTGCAAAAATTTAGCCAAAAGGTTGTTAAACCTCCGCAAATTGTATCTATCTGTCCGTCTGTGTACAAAAAAATCAAATAATTTTGTGTCATGGACTCCTTCTACAATTCTGCTTCAAAAGCACTCAAACTTTATACATACATTGATTACATGTTGAAGTTTTGCATGATTCTGAAGTATCAAATCTCCGGCAGTAGAATTATTTTCACTTGAACTTAGACACTTTTCATTAATAAGGCTCATTTAAGTATTTCAGTCTACTTCTCCTATAATTTTTTCAAAGGTCATAAAACTGCAACTACAATAATTACATGTTAAAGTTTTTGGCAAGGAGCTTTAAAGAAGTCTGGACACCCCCTTGCAGAAGAATTTCCTCCCCTTGAACTTAGACTCTTTTTTATAAACAAGATTCATTTAAATAATTTTGTGTTACCAACTCCTTCTGTAGTTTTGCTTCAAAAATAGCAAAGGTTTTTTTAAGTCTCAGCATCCTCTGGCAGTAAAATTATTGCCTCTTGAACACTTTTTCCTAAATATGTCTAGTTTAAGTAATTTTGTGTCGCAATCCTTGTCTACAATTTTACTTAAAAAACACACAATTTCATACATTCATTGAGAATGTGTTGAAGTTTTGCTAATAGATCTGTAGGAGTCTGAACTCTCTGTTTGAAACAAGATCTAGGTCATTTGTAAATGTTTAACTTTTGCAAAAAAATAACAAAAAATCTTCACATTTACAATTTGGTATGATGATAAAGCCCCTTCTAAAAAGTTGAAGACATGTTGTAAAACTAGCTTTATTTGCACTTTCAGCTTGTACAAGCCATTCAGTTCCTCCATGATCTAGGAGCTGTACAGTTCTTCAACAAGGATTTTCTACGAGATATGGTGGTGATTTATCCACAGTGGATCATTGATGTTATGGCCTGTCTAGTCACTGTTCATGAAGGAGCCGTAAAAGTATGAATTTACCAATTGCGGCTGTGGTTCAAGGCGTATATCTACCAATCAAATTATTCATTTAGCCCGGAAATGAGATACACTCCGACATTGGCCACCGTTTGTGAGAAATGCTATTTTCAAGCTGTAGTTACAACGTTTATGTCTTCAACCAACAATTCTAATTTTTTGTAACATACTATTGACCATAGTTTTTGCAAAATGACGCTGAGTTGAAGAGTTTTTCCTATCGGAATCAGTGGCCGTGGTTCATGGAGTAAGTTAACAGGGCAAGCAATTGGTCAATTGTCAGTATAGTGGATTCCTCTGAATAGGAATTCATTGCTTAATTGCAACTAACTTTATGCACAAATATTAGATTTAGATAGAAAATAGCTCCTTTTTAATAGCAACTTCTTGTTAATTGCAACAAAAGTATTGACAAACAGATGTTGCAATTAACATGATTCTACTGTATAATATAATAAAGTCAATCTTGTGTGAGCACCTGTCTCTAAATCAAAAGATCCTTCCATATCATATAGATTTGCCTTTGTCCGTCCGTCTGTACTTCTGTCTCGAAATTGTCCGGGGCATATCTCTGAAAGTATAATAGCTATCAACTTGAAACTTCATAGGTGGATAGACCTCATTGAGGAGAAGTGCAATGCCCAAGAATCACAACTCTTGCTTGCATGATTTTGGAGTTATTGCCCTTTGTTATTTTAAAGACTTACATTTTGTCCGGGGCATATCTCTGAAAGTATAATAGCTATCAACTTGAAACTTCATAGGAAGATAGACCTCATTGAGGAGATGTGCAGTGCAGAAGAACCACAACTCTTGCTTGGGTATTGCCCTTTGTCATTTTAAAGACTTACATTTTGTCCGGGGCATATCTCTGAAAGTATAATAGCTATCAACTTGAAACTTCACAGGTTGATAGACCTCATTGAGGAGAAATGCAGTGCAGAAGAACCACAACTCTTGCTTGCATAATTTTTGAGGTATTGCACTTTTTTATTTTAAAGACTTACATTTTGTCCAGAGCATATCTCTGAAAGTATGATAGCTATCAACTTGAAACATGGCGGATTGACCTCATTGAGGAGAAATGCAGTGCAGAAGAACCACAACTCTTGTTTGCATAATTTATGAGTAATTGTACTTTGTTATTTTAAAGACTCACATTTTGTCCGGAGCATATCTCTGAAAGTATAATAGCTAACAACTTGAAACATGATAGGTGGATAGACCTCATTGAGGAGAAGTGCAATGGACCAGAACCACAACTCTTGCTTGCATAATTTTGGAGTTATTGCCTTTTGTTATTTTAAAGACTTACATTTTGTCCAGAGCATATCTCTGAAAGTATAATAGCTATCAACTTAAAACTTCATAGGTGCATAGACCTCATTGAGGAGATGTGCAGTGCAGAAGAACCACAACTCTTGCTTTGGTTTGCCCTTTGTCATTTTAAAGACTAACGTTTTGTCCGGGGCATATCTCTGAAAGTATAATAGCTATCAACTTGAAACTTCACAGGTTGATAGACCTCATTGAGGAGAAATGCAGTGCAGAAGAACCACAACTCTTGCTTGCATAATTTTTGAGTTATTGCCCTTTGTTATTTTAAAGACTTACATTTTGTCCAGAGCATATCTCTGAAAGTATAATAGCTATCAACTTGAAACATGGTGGATAGACCTCATTGAGGAGAATTGCAGTACAGAAGAACCACAACTCTTGCTTGCAAAATTTATGAGTTATTGCACTTTGTTATTTTAAAGACTCACATTTTGTCCGGAGCATATCTCTGAAAGTATAATTGCTAACAACTTGAAACATGATATGTGGATAGACCTCATTGAGGAGAATTGCAGTACAGAAGAACCACAACTCTTGCTTGCAAAATTTATGAGTTATTGCACTTTGTTATTTTAAAGACTCACATTTTGTCCGGAGCATATCTCTGAAAGTATAATTGCTAACAACTTGAAACATGATAGGTGGATAGACCTCATTGAGGAGAAGTGCAATGGACCAGAACCACAACTCTTGCTTGCATAATTTTTGAGTTATTGCCTTTTGTTATTTTAAAGACTTACATTTTGTCCGGGGCATATCTCTGAAAGTATAATAGCTATTAACTTGAAAATTCATAGCTGCATAGACCTCATTGAGGAGAAATGCAGTGCAGAAGAAACACAACTCTTGCTTGCATAATTTTTGAGTTATTGCACTTTGTTATTATCAAAGCTACTGGAGGGGGCATCTGTGTCCTGTGGACAAAGCTCTTGTTTTGAAACTTGTCAGAATCGTCTCAATTCTAATGAGTCCCAACAAAATAGTTTTTAGCAAGAATTCTATAATAACAAGAAATTTATTCTTATTTTTACAATAGGTTCTGCCCTACTGAATGCTTATTTTTCACATAAAATCCACTTGAATTTTTCAACTGCAAAACCTTATAATTTTGACAGATCTAAAATTTTACAAAACAGAAAAAGGTTAAGCACCAAGCAGTAGAGGGTAAAACAGCCTTAAAGGCACTTCTTAACCAATAACTGCATATTTCTTTCAGGAAGGAAAGCTTTTTCTGAAGGATGTGAGTAAAGTTTGGGCAGACTACCCTAAAGAACTACATCCATGGTTGTTACGTCTCACAGAAGAGTTTGACCTTACATGTCCACTTGGGGATGAAGAAGCCAGCATTGTTCCTTGTTTGTTACCTGATGAAGAGCCTAATGTAAGGAATTATAACCAGACCTATTATTCGGGAGTGAATTAAGCATGTTGAACATGGGTGATATTACGCTTTTGAAATAAGTATGTTAGAAATAAGTATGTAAATGAACTAAATCATTTATAATAACGCCATTTTGTTACTGTGAAAATGATGTTGCATAATGCTTGTGATGATGTCATTTTGCAAACTATGTTTATCATTTAACCCATTCCCACTCAGAGATGCTTTTAGACGCCCCCAAGAAAAATCTTTGGAAAACATTGTGGAAAATGAAGAAATTGCTTGTTACAAGCATTTTTTTCATTTTCACAAAATTTTCTTCCAAGAAGTTGAAAAAATCCAAAGTTTGATACACTTTAAATTGTCGTCTGCAACTTCTTTCAATTTGGGCCAGTCTAAAATTTTGCCGTCTGGTAATGGATTAAAGAATATCCTATATCGATAAAGTGACGGATTTCATCAATTTATCTAAAAACTTCATATTATAGAATAGAATATCAAATTCATGCTTGTAAATGAAATAAATTTATTAAACTTGTCATCTAAAACAAATAAAACTCCGCATAGCTTTGTTTTATCTGTTTATAGATAAGTGGATGAACCCATTCCTATACTATGACACTTTTTGATGCCCCTTGCCCTTCATGAAAAGCAAGTGGGATGTGTAACATTTTGTAAAGTGGGGAAATTGCTTGAAACAAGCAATTTTTTTTCATTTTACACGTTTTCTACCCAGAAAGTTGAAAAATCTAAAATTTCATTAAACTTTAAATTGTCACCTGCAACTCCTTTGATTGGTCCAGCTAAAATTTGTCATCTTATAATTGGTCAATGAATTCCGTTTTTTATGACTACTCATTCAATATCCTCTAATGGGCAGATTTTTTCCCCTGATCAATCAGTCATTCCTAGTTTACTGTTGGAACAATTTTATGGCCCCTCAACAATTGACATATTGTGGCTACTTATCAAAAAATTAAATGACTCTTAGAAGTGAAATATTAGAATTAACCGAAATTGAATTGGTCAGGAATATGACCTATTTTTGTTGCAGATTTTTAGCTCGGCTGTTTTCGAAGTAAAACCGAGGTTTTGCGATAGCCTCCATGTCGTCGTTGTTGTTGTTGTTGTTGCACAAAAACTTTGACATTTGTGATATCTCTGGTTCTACTGAAGGCATTCACTTGAAACTTGTCACACATGTTCACTATCAAGAGAGGAATCTATACTATCAAGGGGGATAACTCTAGATGCATTTTGTGTGAATTATGCCCCTTTTTCGACTTAGTTTTTTTATCCACTATCCAGCACCAACAAGCCGAGTGGGCACCCGTAGGCGGTGCTCTTGTTTTCTTAAAAGATTATCAAAATTTTTCTGCATCATGTGTAGATGTACCAAATTTTAGTATGGGTTCAAGATCACATCACATCTATCATGAGTAGATGGACCTTTAGCAGGGGATCTCATGCAATTAAGTAATCCGTTTAAGATATTTTTTGTACCTCAAAAGTGAGTTTGCCAAAGCTTTTTTCTTGAGGGGCATAAAGAAGTGGAATTTTGTGAGAATAGGTTAATCTTTCATATGTGTTTATGTTTTCTTTTTTTTCTATTTTTTAGTTCAACTGGCCTCATGCAAACCCAGAGAAGAATATCAGAGAATCAATCATCATCTATAAGTTCCAATATTTGCCAGCCGGTCTGTTTAATAGAGCACAGGTAGGTTTGTGTTGGAATAATTCACATTATACACATATATTGTGTACATTCAGATTTTTTAGTTTCATACATTATGGTATTCATTTTACTTTTATGCTGCATTATGAAAGAATATGTTAGCCAATTCCCTCACAATCTTGCTTTTTGACAACCCTGAAGAAAGAAAGCTTATCTGTGGAAAATAATGAAATTGCCTGTAGTAAGCATTCTCTTCTTTCCCACAATATTGTTCTACCCCAAAGACAAATATTTTAAAAATTTCAACAACTATAAATTGTTGTCTGTAGTTTTCTTGAATTTGAACCAGTCTAAAGTTTTGTCATATGGTGATGGGTTAACCATAGCTGTTTCTTTTACTTGTTGACAGACGGGGTAGTAAGCTCGGCTTGTAATTGGATTTTAGACATAGAAGTATTTTGAAGTATTTCATTTTCTGTAAGGATGGCAAGTTGTCAAATACACTCGATACTAATTGTCTTGAAATCGGAAATCTTGAATTGCGGATGTGTCAAGGTCATATTCAAGTTCCTTTTTATCCCTTCTTCATTTCATATCAAACTGGTCCAAATTAAAAGAGATTGCAGACATTAATAAAAATTGGATGTAATTTGAAATGAAACCACCCTACGTGGTTGAAAATATTGAGGGAAAAGGAGAAATTGCTTGTTACAAGCATTTCTTCTATTCCTTAATGTTTTCTCAAGTATAAAATCAGTCACTTAAAATCTGAGGTTAGTACAGGAAAGGATTAAAAACACAATCATACCTCATTATGATAACATCTAGGATATACAGTCTTTCAATTTTTCACAATGTTTTCTAAAGCTTCTTTCTTGTGCAGCAGAAAAAAAAGTGGAATTCTGTGGAAATCAGTTAAATCACCTTTTTAAACCATTTCCACACAATGATGTTTTTGGATGTCCTTCAAGAAAAACAATTTGGAAAACATTGTAAAAATTGAAGAAATTGTCACAAGCAATTTCTTCATTTTTCACAATGTTTTCCATCAAGAAAGTTGAATTGATGTCTGCAACTTGATTTAATTTGGACCAGTCTATAATATTGCTGTCTAGTAATGATTTAAATATTGTTGGATAGCTGTTTCAATTAGAACAAGTCTAAAATTTTGTTGCATGGTAATGGAATGATTTTGTCTTTTACAGGTCCGACTGAATCAGTATTCCAAGGGTGCCCTCATCTGGAAGAGAGGATCATTTATGAAGAAAAACAATCATATTGCTCTCATGTTACAGACTGGGTAAGGGTTTCATTGGCATTACTGTATATATTTTATCCAAAGGTGTTTAACCCATTCCTGCACAACAAAATTTTAGACTGGTGTGAATGGGTTAACCCATTGCCTCCTTTTTACGACCTTCAAGAAATAAGTTTAAGAAAACAATGTGAAAAATAAAGAAATTGTTTGCTACAAGTTTTTTCTTCATTTTCCAACATATTTTCTTGCCAGAACAACAGAGGAACTTAAAATTTGAAATTGGTGTCTGCAACTCCTCTTAAATTTAATGAGTCTTAAACTTTGTTCTCTGGTAATGGTTAACTTTAAGAGAGGTTGAAATTTAAAGAGGTTGCAGATGATAACAATTTGCATATAACATATGTCTGTGTTCAAAGTTCTAAATTAATCAAATTTTCAATAGAAAGTGACAAGTTGTCAATTATCTTATTCCTCTATTTTCAGTGACCAGGAAGTGATAGTGAGATCACAAGGATTCCGTCCAGAAAACTTCCTGTTTATTGTACACGAAATGATAGAGACCCTGATTATGGAGTCTTACTCTGGAGTAAATTATGATTTTATGGTACCCTGTCTTGACTGTCTCAATATGGTGAGTTCTCATTTTAGCATGGTACCAGAAGACAAAATGTTAGACCTGTCCAATTTTAATGATGTTGCTGATAACATTTCTAAGCTGATGATATTTTTAAAACCATTGTCTTTTGAGGTAGAAAACATTGTGAATAAGAGAGAAATTCTTTGCAACAAGAATTTTTTTCTTGCTGAATGATTTCTTTAGCATAAAAAAGCAGGATTGTGTGTGAACTTGGTTTCTCAAACCCTCCACCCTCTGAGTAATTAGGTATATTTATTTTCAAAGATGCCATTTCATTTAGTCATTTGAATGAAACTTTTGCTTCCATTTTGTAACATAAAACCCATGTCACGTTTAAAATTGAAACATTCTTAGGACATTGCATATGACTTTAGTATGCATACATCTTTTCAATATCTGATGTAAAGTTCAAGGTCATAAATGACCTTTTGTTATACCCCCCCAAAACTATGTTTTTGGGGGTATATAGGAGTCAGCTTGTCAGTCCATCGGTTGGTCGGTCTGTCTGTAGCTTTTTTGTGTCCGCTCAATTTCTCGGCAACCATTGGACGGATTTAATTCAAACCTTACTGATATAATCAGTATCAAGCAGAGATGTGCATATTCCATTTTGGTTATGGTCCATTGATTTTTGACTGAGTTATGGCCCTTTGGTGAAAAATCATGTCCGCTCAATTTCTTAGCAACAATTGGACTGATTTGATTCAAATTTCACAGAAAAAATATGTATAAGTCAGACATGTGCATATCTGATTTTGGTTATAGTCCATTGATTTTTGACTGAGTTATGGCCCATTAATTAAAAAGTGTGTTTTTTGTTATGGCCCTTTGGCAGATAGCGCTTGTATATGGACAAGCACTGTAAGGGGGTATTCGTCGGCTTTGTGACAATGTCTAGTTTCAAATAACTTCTATGCTCATATCTTTAAAGCTATTTGAGGGATGCCAAAGGATCTTTCCACAGAGGTTGTCTTTATCCCCAGGAGGCATCCCTTGTTTTGGAGCCCATAGATTAAAGCTCAATGTGATAAATAAATCTCTTCTAACCCATTCCCACACTGTGATGCTTTTTCATGCCCTTCAAGCAAAACAATTTGGAAAACATTGTGTAAAGGGAAGAAATTGTCTGTATCAAGCATTTTCTTCCTTTTACACAATGTTTTCTACCAAGAAAGCTGAAAAATCTAAAATTTCATAAACATTAACATTCTTTTATTGAACTCCTTTCAATTTGAACCTTTCTAAAATTTTGCCCTCTGGTAATAGGTTAAGAAAAAGTTAGTTTCTCTGATGATAGCACTTCTGTGGAAACAAGATAGTTGAGATTGTATATACATTTCCTGTCCAACAGTTCAAGATTATTTATTGTATCTGAAGTAGGGAAATTAGAGTCTTTATTTTCTATCTAGAGGATGATTATATCGTTTTCCAAGTTTAATTTGCACATACATTTTTGGCAAGTTCAAGGGGGCCTAATCCATGTTGTAAGAACTTGTTTCATAATCAGTGCATGATAAGTTGATTTAAACTAAAAGCATAAAAAAGAGATTGAATCAGATGTATTTTGTACTTAACATATTCTGACACAAGAAAATATTAGACTGATCCAAAATGAAAGGAACTGCAGACGACAATTTAAAGTTTATGAAATTCTATATTTTTCAACTCTCTTTGTAGAAAACATTGTGTAAAATGAAGAAATTGCTTGTCACAAGCAATTTCTTCATTTTCCACAATGTTTTCCGAAGCATTTTTTCTTGGGGGGTGTCTAAAAGCGTCATTGAGTGGGAATGGGTTAAATCACCATGAACCCATTCCCACTCAATGACACTTTTAGATGCTACCAAAGAAAATAAGCTTTTGAAAACATCTAGTAATGGGTTAATGTTCATAAACTAGTTGATATCTTTTTCCTTTTACCTTCTTTCTACCTTACAGAATGTGAAAGACCCCAGTATGGTTGGAAACAACCGAGTCCAGCGTGCTATGGAGATGAATGTGCCTTTCATACAGTGTGATAAATTCTTCCATATCCTCTCTATACAAGAGGTCAAAGGTCTGTAATCAGATTCATGAAACAATATTCAATATTAGGGCTGATTTTTTTTTTTATTTCTTTTCATTTTATTCCATTTTGAATCAATGAAAGAGAAGTCTAGTGTTGATTTAGATGTCAATTTCAAGGAAGCTTTTCCAGCTCACTTGAGCACATACTCCTGTGAGCTTTTAGGAATAATGGATGTCAGTCGTCTGTCTGTCTTTGGTAAAAGTTTACTTCAAACAATATCTCCTCCTTAATGGCTGGTCCAATATTGCAATAATTTCATTCAAATGTTCCTTGGGTGGTCCTTTTATCAAATTGCTCATATTGTTCTGGTCCACTGCACTCTTTAGCTGCGAGCCCCAAAAAGGGTTCAAAATTTGCAATCATCAAAAATGTCCTTTTATGAAACTACAAGAGCCAGAGCTTTCATATTTTGGTGAGTAGCATCATTTAGTCGACCTCTACCAAGTATACTCAAATTATGACACCTGGGCTGAAATTGGCCCTGCTGCAGGGGTCACTTGATTTTACATAGAATTTATTTAGGAAAAGTTGAAGAATCATGTTCTCTAGAACAACAAAGCCTTGAGCTTTGATTTTTATATGAAGCATTACCTAGTAGACCTGTACCAAGTTTTAACAAATCATGACCTCTGGGGTCAAATTGGCCCCATCTGAAGGGTCACTTAATTTAACATAGAATTTGTATAGAAAAAGTTCAAAAATCTTATACATTACAGATTCCATGCCGTCAGACAAGATGTCTGATATGGACAGTCATTTACGTAACAGTGTTAGAGAGTTGATAGATCTGACCCAAGAGACAACCGTCAGTGTATTCTTTATCTACTCTACAAAGAATGTACCAGATCTCAAAGATGTAGAAAAGATTGTTAGCCCTGGACAGATTATGGAAGACTTGAGGAAACAAGGCAGTTTTAAAGTGTAAGTCTTTGTGCTCTACTTTGGAAAACCCAAATTAGGTCAGTGTGCTATTTTCTTTGCTGTTTATCAGAGATTACTGTTATTCACATCAGTGGCTTAGAACAAAAACATCATAGGTGTCTATACAAAGTATAGCCATTGACATTCTTCCTGACATTTGAATAAAAAAAATTGCAATATGCTACATTTGTATGACACAATAACTAGCAAATGATACTTGTAAGTTGGATTGGCAACTGGTGGCAACTGGTGGCTCCTATTGAATGGTTTGATTTGCACTTAATCGGGAAACTTGTTTGATAATCTCAAGCTGCATTCTTTACACTTACTTAACCCATTACCAGACAGCAAAATTTTAGACTGGCCCAAATTGAAAGGAGTTGCAGACGACAATTTAAAGTTTTATCAAATTTTGGTTTTTCTGAATGTAGGAGAAATAGCTTGACACAAGTCTGTTTTTTCTCTTCCCTCTATGTTATCACCCACCCACCCCCAATCACATGCTTTCTGATCAAAACCCCATGTAATCAAAACTAGAAGAGAATGATTGCCTCTGACACTTTGACGAGCAATTTGTTTGTTTGTTTGGTTAAATAAGCATCGTAAATACAGCTTTTGTTTGTTCTGTTAACTAAACATCGTAAATACAACTTATTCAGCATATAGTTACAACATTTAGGTTACCACCAACAATTTACCTTTTGTTTTATGCCCCTGACCGCATATTTCTGCAAACAAACTTTATTAGATACTTCAGTCAAACTGCCTTGTTGAAGTTAAGTGGTTGGGGTCAGCATAAATTGGTTAACTCTGTTCTGTTTTGCAAAATTTTAGACTGGTCCAAATTCAAAGGTCTTGCAGACGAAAATTTAAAGTCAACGTTATTTGAAAAATAATCATTCAATAGGGGAGAAAATATTGTGGAAAAAAAAGAAATTGCTCTTAACAAGCAATTTATTTTTTTCCACAATATTTTCTCAAATATACAAATGAAGGGACGTAAAAACCAGGGATTAAACAGGAAAGGATTGACTCTTTCCTTGATACAAAATGTTAGACTTGTCCAATTTGAAAGAGGTGGCAGATGACAATTTCAAGTGAGGTTTATTCAAAATGTTATTATCCTATAGATTAGAAAATGTTGTGGTAAAAAAAAGAAAATTACTCATAACAAGCAATTTCTTTTCCCACAATGTTTTTTCAAGTATAAAATCATGGGGACTCAAAAATCAAGGAATGTACTTGAAATTGTTGATTTTTTTTCTTTTTCAGGTCTTACTCAGATAAACCAGAAACCTCTAACATGGAAGCCCTGACTCTTGCCGTCAAATCTACAGATGTTGTCATGATTGGGATGTCTGATGAGTTCTGTGACAATGCTGAGTGTAAAAAACTACTGCTCTACATCAAAGATGTCCTGCGACTGCCTGTGTTATTGGTCCTGCTTGGAACTTCAAAGAGATGGCAGAAAGGGGAGCTCAATATGTCATTTGGTTCTGAGGTAAATTTCTGTCCAAGTTTACTTATTTTTATTTTGTCAATTCAAAGGAAGAGACTACCTTTTTGGGAAGAAATTCTGAATAAAGTTTTATAGAAATGAAACAGATATTTACAATATAATACTTTAGTATCTTGAAAATTATTATTGAATATATGACTTGTTATTCAGTAAAGGATCATCTTAAAAGAGCAAAAGCTGTAAACCCTGGTCTCACTGTGCACCTCGCAAAAACTGAAAAGGGTTGATTGCTTTCACTTTTAGCAGCTTTTTATAGAGAGAATGCAAAAAGGCTATACAATATGCTTATATAATGTTAAAACACTTAATCTATTACCAGATTAGAAAATTTTAGACAGCTCCAAACTGAAAGAAGTTGCATACAACTGTTTTTAGTAGACAGAATTTAATACGTCTTTGTATTTTAGGTAGAAAACATCGTGAATAATGAAGAAAATGCTTGTTACCAGCAACTTCAACATTTTCAAAACTGTTTTCAAAAGCTTTTCTTGAAAGGCATCAAAAAGTGTGATTGTGTCAGAATGAGTTAAAAACGTATCACTTTCACCAGTCAAAATCTAGATCATTTAACCCATTCCCAGACGGCAAAATTTTAAACTGGTCCAAATTGAAAGGAGTAACAGACGACAATTTAAATTTATGGAATTACAGATTTTTTCCACTTAATAAGTAGAAAACACTGTGGAAATTGAAGACATTGCTTGGGACATGCAATTAATGTTTTCCCAAATGTTTTTCTTTAGGGGCGTCCAAAAGCGTCACTGTGTGGGAATGGGTTAAATAAAGGATGTTGTACCATATTTCTCCTAATAAGGGCTCCTATTCCCTATTGACAAATTTAAATCATGAAAAACAGGATATATGGTATTTCTTCTGATTATGTATCTATCTATCTATATATACTACCTAACTCCCCTTTAGGGTATTACTGGCAGCCTCTCATGCACTATAGACAAATTTGTATCATGAATAGCTTGATAAATGGTATTTCTCCTAATAAGAGCTCCCATTCCCATTGATAGATTTAGATAATCAAAATTGTGACGAACAGTTGGTCTCCTAATGTGAGCTCTAATTCCTTATTGCCAAAAAAAGATCATGAAAAACTTTACATACGATAGTCCCTCCAAATGATGCTCCCATTTCCTTATTGACAAATTTAAATGATGAATAGCTTAACCCATTCCCATATGATAAAATTTTAGACCATTCAAAATTCAAAGAAGTTGCAGGTCACAATTTTAATCTGACGAATTCTTTAAAATCTTTGACTTTGAGGGTAGAAAACATTGTGGATGATGAAGAAATTGCTTGTGTCAAGCAATTTCTTCATTTGCCGCAATGTTTTACAAAGCTTGTATATTGAGAGGCGTTTGAAAGCGTCATTGTGTGGGAATGGGTTAATATACCATATATCAACCAATGGGGATTATTGAGATCAAAGGCTAAAAGTTACTTGAATGAATTTATCTACATTTGAAGAATCTTTTGATGGTTTCTCCCAATAAGGAGGATTTTCTCTGAACAATCGTTGACCCATGACCACACAATCTCGTTTTTACAATAGTCACAAGATGCCTTTGTAAAGTATTGTGGAAAATGAAGAAACTTCTTTGAATAACGAATTTCTTTATTTCATATAATGTTTTCTATCCCAAGAGACGAAATTGAAATCAAACTCCATCAACTTTAATTTCACCTCTTGAAATTTAGACTGTTATCTATCAATTGGTTTCAGAAAAAAATATTATCAATTTAAGAAAACATTGAAAATATACTAATTTACTAGAAAAATTGGGTACAAGATTTAACCCTTTCCTGGACAAACCTCGGATTTTACGTCACTGTGATTTTATACTTGAGAAAACATTGTGGAAAAAGGAGAAATTGCTTGTAACAAGCAATTTCTCCTTTTCCCATAATATTTTCTACCACATGGGATCGTCGGATTTCAAATTCCATGCATATTTCTTTCTCGGCTGCAACCTCTTTCAAATTGGACCAGTCTAAAATTCAATAAAACAGGAAAGGGTTAAGCTCTTTGTAAGTATATTGAATAGCTCTTTGAAACGGGAAAATAAGGTTTTCAATAATTGTAATTGTAGGTGTATGTAGACATGCAGAACATCAAGCGATATGAACATAAGATTAATGAGTTATATGATGCAGTCAAGAAAAAGGCAGACAGTAACAAAAAGGTAAGTCTTTGTGAAATCTTTTAACCCATTACCAAACATTGAAATTTTAGACTGGTCCAAATTCCAAGAAGTTGCAGACAACAATTTTAAGTTGATGAAATTTTTAAAATCTTTGTCTTTTGGAATAGAAAACACTTTGTATAATAAAGAAATTGCTTGTGACAAGCAATTTCTTCAATATCCATAGTGTTTTCCAAAGATTTTATATAGAGGGGTGTTTCAAAGCGTCATTGTGTGGGAATATGTTAATGTAGATTCCACAGATAAAGATAAGGCAACAACTTTTAGACTGGTCCATATCAAAAGAAATTGTCGACAACAATTTTTACTCTTTTTATACCCGCATCGATAAGATCGGGGGCATATTGTTTTACCGGTGTCCGTCTGTCTGTCTGTCTGTCTGTCTGTCTGGCCGTCTGTCTGTCTGCAAAACTTAACCTGCCAATTAAAAATTTTCCCATAACTTCAAACCTGATTAAGTCTCAATGCTAATATTTGGTATGTAGAAAGGTCTCAACAAGGCGCAACTGGGGAAGGTCATTTGATCAAGGTCAAGGTCAAAATTTTAACCCTTTACCCGTTTCTAAAGAATTCCCGTTTCGGGGGCATAGTGTTTCACAAACACATCTTGTTCTGTTTTGTAAACTTTTAGACCTGTCATTCAGTAGAGTAGCCACTCAGTAGAGTAGAAAATATTGTGGAAAAGGAAGAAATTGCTTGTTACAAGCAACTTCTTTTTCTACAATGCTTTCTCAATTTTTAAATCATTTGGATGTTAAAACCAGGGATTGAATAGGATAGGAATAAATGGTTAATTTTGAAAATTATTTGAGTTTTGTGCTAGGAAACGCTGTGGATAATGAAGAAATTGCTTGTTATAAGCAATTTCTTCATTTTCCAAGAAGTTTTCCTTGCATTTTATTGAGAGGCATAAAAAACAATTATGTGGGTATGGATTAATGGGTATGTGACTCTTAACATAAAAAGGGACAATCTCAGAAAAACTTCTTGATCATAATAAATAAATCCGAATGTTAAAAAAAAGGATTAGACACAACACAGATCAATCAGAGCCTGTATTTCAAAACTTAAATGTGGTAGGGCAGAATGGCCATTCTGCATTCATTTAATAGCTCATAAATGAATATTTTTGACCCTGGTCAGCAAGTGCAATCTATGCAGAATGTACATAGTTGATGTTTAATCAACACTATCAACCCAAAATTAATTGACCTATCAAACATTCACGTAGACTCGGTGTAAAATGTGCATTTCCATTTGTTTGCAACTTAAACATCATAACTACAGCTATTAACAATCCTTTGTTTAAAAAAGAAAAAAAAAGTTTTAATCCATTCCAAAATGACAATATTTTAGGCTAATCCAAACAGAAAGAAGTGTCAAAAGACTTTTACAAGTACAGCAAATTAAGAGAAGGATAGATAACATACAAGAACTGGAGAAATAGCTTTTTACAAGTAATTTCTCCTTTCCAACAATGTTTTCTAAAGCCATAGTTCAGCAGCTTGAAAGTAGGTGTTTTGAAATGGATTGTAATCATACTATTCATCACAATTTTTCAATACATATCTCACTGACAACCATACCTTTTTTCAAATTTTATCCCTTTCCTCTTTTTCAAAATTTTAGACTGGACCAATTTGAAAGTAGTTGCAGACGACAATAAAAAGTGGGTGCAATTTGAAAAGTAACCAACCTATTGATTAGAAAAAAGTGTGGAAAAAGAAGAAATTGCTTGTCACAAGCAATTCCTTCTTTTTCCACAATGTTTTCTCAAGTATAAAATCACAGGGACGTAAAATTATTTGGGATTTGTAAACTTGCTTGTTGAGTAATAAAGGAACAGAATGACATGATATTTTTACTGTTTGAATCTTTTCCCACTGTGTAAGTTGTTCATATAAAATAATACCCATTTTCAAATGAAATTATTTCAGCACAAACCAAGTACGAAGGTATACAATTAGAGCACCTTAATTATATATCATGTTGTTTAGAAGTAGATTAATCTTTCTGAGTTAGACATTTTCGTTTCAGTTCAGAGATAAGGATATTATTTGACACATTACCCTCAAAGAATTTTAGACGGCTCCAAATTCAAAAGATCGGTAGATGACAATTTTAAGTTGATGAAACTATAAAAATCTTTGTCTTTGGGATAGAAAACATTGTGGATAATGATTAAACTTGGTCGTCACAAGCAATTTCTTAGTTTTCCATAAGGTTTTTTATTTTTTTTTTCTTAGGAGCATAAAGAAGCGGGATTATGTGGGTATGGGTTTAACTTTATCCAGACATGCCATAATATTTTCAATCAATTCTTAGACATTGGACCGAAATTTCCAGGATGTACAGACTATTCAAGGACGCATCCCCTGTCCATTTCCTGAGTACTGCTGCCACACACACACAAAAAAAACAAACACCTCCCATACACACACACGCATACACAAATAAGTTTTTCAATTTCACTCCAGCCCACCAATCGAAAATAAGTTAGACAGTGACATAGAGCTTAAATTTGTAATTTACTTTTTCATTAACAAGTTATCTAAATTTCTGTTTTTAAGATCTGTAATTTTAACTCTAACAAAGATCACAGTCATAGAGATGTTCTTTCAACACAAGCATTTGTTGATGGAAAAATGCAGCTAACCAGAAAAAATGTCGGGTCTGTCCATTCTTCTCTACACAGATTTGTTGTTTCTTTGTTGAATTTATTTTACTGAACTAACAATATTATTAAAGTAGTCTTTTCATTCATTTGCTACCATAGATCAAATTATCTGCATTTTGCGGATTTCCACTGATTGTTTTAATTTAATTGGTTAGGATACTTTCAGTGAATGAAAAACAAAAAACATGAGCATGGATCCTGGGGAACATCCTTTGTTCATAGAACAAACTTTAAATCACAGTTGGATCTTAGAAATGCTGAAATTTTAACTAAACTAGGCTATTGTTATGATATTTTGGTATCCAAATGACCTTGTATTGGCCTAACAACCAAAGAATCGACAACCAAATGTGTTTTGGATGGCAAATATTCGCCATTTTTGGTAAAGTTATCACATTTTGAAAAATGCATGATATATCATAGGAGTCCGTCATAATAAGGACATTGCGTGGGTCACCAATGATAGTCTAAAATCAGTAGAGGAGTGAAAGTTTTGTCAAATTGGTGATTGATGGGTGTTAAATCTATATTGGTTGCATCTAACACCCACCAATCATCAGTTTGTTCATGACTTTCACACCTTTGCTTAATGCTAAAATTCTAATTTTGAACAATTTTTCAGTTCAGCAAAGGATCGAACAGTTATATCATACTTAACATTATGTTTAAGTGCAAGCCATTTTCTCTTGTTCACACATTGTTTGCTTTAGATCTAAATGTTTGAAAATGGCACAAAAATGTTAAGAAAGCCAAAGTTGCATCACTTTGGTTCATATCTAACATAACACTAGGGCTGCTGATTGCGCAGGCAGTGAAACAAGAATCAAAACTCATATATAAGCTGTCTGGTCTTTGTTTTCCCTTCCTGCTGGTGCTTTCACATACTTGAGTCAGGTGATGAATGTCGAAAAAATCTGTTTTATACGTAGGGAAATTATTTTTAACCCTTGTCATGCTGTATAAAATACAATACTAATCATGCTGTATAAAATACAATACTAAATTGCTATAAAATCAAATGGCTGAAAGCACTTAAAGAACTTGTTGTTCAAAAATCAATATTTCTTTTAGAAATCGATTTCCCAAACAACACTGACAGGAAAAGTAAAAGCAGGAGTTGTAGACCAAGATAAGCCTGCACTTATGTGCAGGCTGAACTTGGTCTACACCTCCTGCCATAACTGGAATATTCTGGATTCGGCATGACATGGGTTAACTCACCTGAGCATGAAGTGCTCTTGTTGAGCTATTGTAATTGGTCATCATCCGGCCTCCATCCATCTGTCCATCCATCTGTCCGTCCACAATTACTAAAAATATTCTTTTTCTAGACTAACAATGGTATTTCAATCAAAAATCCACAGAAATGATCCCAAAGTCATGTATTTCAAAATATTCTAAATAATTGAAATTTGTGAAGATCTTTGGTTGCCATGGGAACTGAGTTAAAAAACTTATAAAATCTCCTCCCAAACCATATGGCCTGGAGCTTTGATATTTGGTATGTATCATCATCTATTGACCCTCTACCAAAATATTTCAAAGAATTACCCTACGCTGAAAATTTGCCCTTTTCTGTGTAATCCCTGATTTTACATAGGAATAAAGAAGAGAATCTTTGAAAATCTTCTCCCAAACCATAAGGCCTAAAGATTTGATATTCGGTAAGAATCAATGCCTATTGACCCTCTACCAAAATGCTTCAAAGAACTGCTGTACTCTGAAAATTTGCCTTTTTATATCCCTGCTTTGGAGAAGTTGGTATGATGGTTAACCCTTGTCCATCCTTATGTCAATCTGTAACCACTATTTTTTTTTGCATTTTTTTCACAGCAACTATTCATACCATGGCCATTAAATTTGTTGCCGATTCTACATGCCCCTTACGAATTTAGGTCTGCAAGTTAACTACTTCCTGTTTTACAACTTTGTCTATTTTCAGACATTGCCTAGTATAGTGATCTATTTTTGTTGCATTTTTCTCGGCAACTACTCATAACATTGACTTGTGATTTGGTGTGAGGGTTCAGCTAGTGGTCCTACATGGAGCTTACTGAATTTGGGTCAGCAACTTGACTGCATTCTGTTTAACGCCTTACTTAATTCTCGTACATTGCATGGTATAGGCGTATATTTTCATCATATTTTTCTCAACAACTATCAAAAGTATCAACTTCAAACTTTATCTGAATGCTAAACTAGGGATGTCCATGGTGCTGATCAAATTTAGATCTGCATGTTATCTACTTCCTATGGTTTGACTCACAGATTTCTTGTTCTCTGTGATTCTTGAATAAAGAAAAAAAAATTGACAATCTTCTTCTCCAAAACCGTAAGCCCCAGAGCTTTAATATTTGGTGTTGTATCAATATTGAACCTTTACTACAATACTTCAAAGAATTACCATACTCTGGAAATTTGCACTATATTGTTGGATCTTCGATATACCAAGAGTTAAAGGGAGGTATCGATGTTTTTGAAACCTAGATAAGAAAAAATTACCAAGTGCCGAAAAATAGACTCAAACGAACATTTAAAACTTTAAGTTAGGTCAGGTATTATCTTGGCAGAAATCTAATAGACCTAAAGTGGCTTTTTGTGGTTATATCGGAAAGGTTCAGCGGAATTCCAGGTTATTTTTAGATATCACGGAATTCGGCCATCGACAATGGAATGATCTTATTTGCATATGACCCAAAGTCAAATGAAGGTAACAAATTTACTAGCGAAACAGCCAATGTCCTAAATCATGTCACATGAAAGGCTAAGCGCAATAATACGGTAAGTATTTATATTCGTAATAACGCTTAGGACAGTTTTGGATTGATCTTTACAGACTGGCTAGCGAACATAACTCCTGATGACGTAACGATGATGTTGGTTTGATGTAATTCAAACCAAATGCAAGGTTCCAACGATTATTCGCGCCACGTGAATGTTCTATATTCTTCGCAACTGTCTCGGATTGATCTAAAAATAGATTAATAGCCTACGTAGGCTATTAGAGAAATACCCTGCTTTTTTCTGATAAGCGACCTCCAATTTTTGCAAAAATACTTTGAGGCATATTGTATTCAAATAGTATATGAGAGGAAATAAAAGAAATTAAAATCTGTGATATGAAAAAAACATTGATACCTACCTTTAAAAGAGAATTCTTTTTAAAAATCTTCTCCAAAATAATTATTTGTACAGCTTTGATATTTTGTATATATCATAGAGCCTTGAGCCATTATACTCAGGGGTGTGATATAGGACCTAGTCCTCTTGTTAAGATCACACTTTCATTGTTTAAAAAATTAATTTCAGCTTTGATAAACTGTGGATACAGCGTCTTTAAAAACATTTAACTCAATCCCTCTTTTTTACGCCCCTCAAGAAAATAGCTTTTGAAAAGATTGTGGAAAATGAAGAAATTGCTTGTATCAAGCAATTTTTTCATTTTCCACAATGTTTTCTATTCAAAACGATGCAAAAGTTCAAAATTCCATCAACTTGAAACTGTCGTCTGCAGCTTCTTTCAATTTGGACCACTCTAAAATTTTGCTGTGTTGGAATGGGTTAAGAGATGAAGAGAATATTTTTTGTTTTCATGGAGGTATGAACTGAAAAAACTAATTACGAACACTGTTTGAATACACAAGACAGATTCATACATAAGGTATTTCGGTTCAAACCTCCATGAAAACAAAAAATATTCTCTTCATTTCTTATCATTTAACCCATTCCCACACAGTGACGCTTTTGGACGCCCCTCAAGGAAAGCAATTGGGAAAGCATTGTGAAAAATGAAGAAATTGCTTGTTACAAGCAATTTCTTCATTATCCGCAATGTTTTCTACCCTACAAGACAAAAATTTTGAAGATTTCATCAACTTAAAATTGTCATCTGCAACTTCTTTGAATTTGGACTGGTCTAAAATTTTCTCGTCTGGTAATTGGTTAATAGCACTGAGCGAAAAAGGCAACAACTTTACAAATTTTGATACCTTTTTGTATGGGACTATTTTGTGTGGAAGCATACAAAATGACTGTGTGCTCAAAATTTTGTTCATGGAGTTATAAATATTTTTTTTACCAATCAGAACGCCATTTTTGGAAGACCAAACTAATGATTAAATTATTTGACGATGAATAAAATCTATCAAATGTGAATGTTACACTATGTGGTAATGGGTACTGTTAGAAGTTATATCAAAACCCAATATTTTAGATATATATTCCTTTGAGTGCTCCCTCCAAGATATGTTCTAACTGTCTTCTCTTTTATCATATCCTATGACTTAGATGAAATTCAGTATTGAAACTTTTTAATATGTTGTTCAATTAATAAAATATTATAACAAGAAATGTAAATTTAAGAAATGAAGAGCAAAAAGAATTGTGATTGTTGCATTGTTATTCTATAAAGGTAGTACAATTCCCAAACAATCCCAAATTTTCATGTTTCAAAGAAAACTAACTCTGAGAAACATTGTGAGAAATAAAAAATCACTTGTAACAAGCAATTAGTCTTCTTCAGACCACAACCTATTACACCCCACATGGCATTTATTTTTCAATATAAGAAACTTTGAATGTTACATGCAGCCTGTTTCATTTTGGACCAGCCTAAAATTGTGTTGCCTTGTAATGGGTTAAGTAATGGGTACTTAATAGTTTAATTCACTTGTTTCATTTATTTACTAGAAGATATTATGTCCAATGTTGTGCTCTCCTCTGCGAAATGACCTTATTTAGCTTTAGTATTTTACATTGAGTGCAATCTTAGTTGTGTATAATGTCAGTTATAATGTAGGAGAGTTCTTACAATTAACCCTTTCCTGTACAAACCCGGGATTTTACGCCCCTGATCTTTTATACTTGAGAAAACATTGTGGACAAAGGAGAAATTACTTGTAACAAGCAATTTCTCCTTTTTCCCACAATATTCTACCTCATAGGATGGTTTAATTATATATTGGATCTAATTTTCATTGTCATCTGCAACCTCTTACAATTTGGACCTGTCTAAAATTTCAAACTACAGGAAAGGGTTGAGCATTTTCATTAATTTTTCATGCCGGTAATGAGCACACTCTGAAGTTCTATGCATTGCTTTTAGAATATCTGTGACCGAGGGTTCTTTCCCCGATCACGCTTTTGAGGAATTTGCTTGGGGAATTTGTCTTTTGTCTCAATGTTTCCTAACTCGCTTGGCGTGAGTATTTGTTTTCAACACATTAAACGATGAAGTCCATTTCTGTATTTCTTTAATCAAGTAGACACTTCAATATTGCATAAGATATTAACAGTAAGACAAGCACTGATTTCAACTGACAATTTCTAAATTCTAGTTCCAAATATCATATTTTCTAATATCTAAATTAACATCCTTCTACTAACTAGACACAAGCATTTAAGTGAAAAATGTTAAAAGATTAATCATAAAATAACCAATGAAATTCAAGATCCAAAGATTATAGATTTTGACCAATGAAAATTTGAGACTTGAAAATCAATCTACATCAAAGATAAACAAGAGGATTCTTATCAATTTGGAATGTCAAACTTTGACACCTTATCATGGTTAGGATAAGTTTGCTTTGACAATGAATAACAGTTATCAAGTAGCCATCTATTTAATAGGATTTGGTCAGCTCAGCCAAAAGTTTTAATTCTCATATTTAGATTAATGTTGTTGGAAAGAATATAATCTTTTCACAAGTAAAATCTAAACAATGAAACCATATAGAATGTATTTAAATTCTTTTTATAGAAAAATACCAAAGATCGTGCCAAATGGTGCAACACATAATTTCACATTTTTGTGGACTGTTACACTTTCCACTGCCTTGAAAAATGATTGTCCTCAATCATATACTAATAAAAGGAAATACAGAATAACAACAAATGAAATATACAATTAATCAAATCAAACCATTCATACAAAATTATTTCTTTCTTACATCTCTTCACTCTACCTGCAGGGTTTGATCATACTTTATGACACTCATACATATCAACAAATAGTAATAGATTATATGCATATGAGGCAAAGCATTTACTTTCAGTTTCCTATAAATTGACTTATATCTTGTTGATAGTTAGTACAAATATATTAAGAAACATTGCAGTTGTCTGAACATAACAACATTATAGATGCAAGAAGAAAGAAAAATGCAATTATCAATTTCAGGGAATTGATATCCTCATAAAACATGTATAGAAAGTAGGCTTTTAGTTATTCACCACATAAATCAAAATCCATGTAACTAGTAAATAGTCTACCATATTTTGCCATTTTTGACAATCACTATATTCATGTGCTCCTATGAGCAATTACATCTTACATCATACATGCTCCTGTGAGCAATTACATTTTACATGCTCCTGTGATTAATTACATTTAACATGCTCCTTTGAGCAATAATACTAACTCATGTGCTCTTTGAGTCATGACATCTTTCATGCTTTTTTCAGCTATCATTTCATAATATTATAATTGCCAATAAACACAATTAGCTTGACTGACCTTCAAGTTCTTTTCAAACAGATTTCCTTTTTTTCTAAAACTTTTCATTAAACAATGTATAATACATTTTATTTCAAAAATTACTTATCATAAAGATATAGTGCTACAAGAATTCATTCTGATTCAACATTTGTTCAAAATGATTTTAATACATTTCTACTATTTCATTTTATGAATTTCATTTATAATTCAACAATATAACAGTACTTGTAATCATTATATTAAACAGCAAATTATCAAACATATACAATTCGTTACAATTAATTCCATCCTTCTACACATTGTATTTTTTTTTTTTTTCAATTGCCGTATATGTTCATTTAACTATTCCTTTTTTTTTTTTATTTTGCAAGCTGAAATTTTCAACGTCTTTCATGGTACTCATTCCATAATTTGTATTGAAACAGTAAAAAAAAGGAAACATAATAATTTCACCACAAAGCCTTCTTTTCTTTTGTCAGAGCACAAATCAAAATAACACATTATTGAAAGCCTTACTAAAGTTAATTACTTAGCTAACTGACTGAAAAGGTATACAGTTTACCTTTTGTTTTTCTATTTCTTACAGATAAAATTGTCTAAATGAATTTGAAATTAAATATTTCGTTAACTTTAAAGACCATAGTCTTTTATTTTCTTTTAAAGTTTTTCCTGCCTACAAATTTTGAGAATTGAGCTGCAAGTTTGCGTATAAGGTTATTAATCAATCCAGGTGGTGTATCATCAAATTCATTCCATTCTGGAGAAAGCCAGGGATTTTCATAATCCATTAAAAATTTGATTTTTCCATTTTGGTCAATGGTCAGTTCATGGATTGCATTCGCTTGAATTTGTATATCAGTCTCAATTCTGGTGGGATTGGGGAGGTTTTTGTTTTTAATTGCATCAATTTTCATTTGTCTGCTCATTTTATCAAATTTTTCTTGGAGGTTCAAAATAAGAAACTGTGCAAACTCATAACCTGCTGTTAAAGTCTTAAATTGAAAAGGGTTCTGTCTAAATTGTGTTATCATATATGCTGTTTCACCAATGAATTTCATTCCAACTAAGTGTTCTTTTTCTGGTTTAGTATAACTTGATTCTATTTTTTCTGCAATTGCACAATTTGTTCCTATGTCTGTATTCTTTGTAATTTGCATGTTTTGCACATTTTGCACTGTTGATGTGTTTGGTGATTCATGATTCTTAGTGTTGGTGCTTTGTGGATTTTCATTTTTAGTGCTGCTGTTGAAAAATTTGTGACTAGGATTAAGTGGCTTTCTTCTTTTCCTACCACTCATTGTTTTGTGAACATGATATTCCCTTATGAAGATTTCTGGTATAGTGCTTGCGTATTCCCAAGTGCTAGGTTTTTTGTGTTCTTTCCATTTAATTCTATAATACATGATGTTATTGCTGCGTTTTGATTCAATTATTCTATCTATGTCTTTTTCTGCAAATTTTTGAAGTCTAGATGCTGACAATTCAGGATTTGGGTTTTGATTTTGAGTGATTTGTTTGTCTTGTACTGGTGAGTTTTGTAGTGAGTTTGGAATTTCTGATTTATTTTCTTGTGTTTTATTTTGAACAGGTTCATTTCCTATATTTTGTGGTATTCTAGTTTGAGAATGTGTATGATCTCCTTTATCTTGATTTTGTGTTTTTGATTGCTTGATTCTTGCTTTGTATTTCGGATTTTTAGGATGTTTACCTTTGTTTTGTGGTTGAGACTGTATTTGAGTATTTGTATTTGCTTGCTTATGTTGTGTGTTTTGCTTTTGTGATTCATCTGGTAGGTGCTCAGCATTTAGTGGTTGAGTCAAATGTTCATAACCAGGTGGTGGATTTGTTGGTCTTTCATTATGATCAAAATAGGGTTTTAATCTAGTTGCATTGACAAGGACCTTAACTTCTTTATTGTCACCACATCTTCTCAATTTATAAGTGTTATGAGGTCCAAGATAGACAATGTAATATGGTCCTACCCATTTTCTATGCAATTTAGGGGCCATACCTACTGGAACTTTTGTACAATAAAGCCAAACACGGTCTGCAGGTTGATAATTTGGGTTCTGGGTTCTTTTATCATATTGTTCTTTGTATTTTTCTTGTGCCTTTTTAATATTATCAGCAGCTATCTTTCTGGCTGTTTCAAGATTTTGCAGTACATTTGATAGATGGGTTTTAAAGTTTGCAGATAAAGTAGATTTAGGGGTCAAAGAAGTGTCAATAGGCAGTCTCATTTCTCGTCCAAACAGTAAGAAGAATGGAGAGTGCTGAGTGGACTGGGTTGCAGGGATCATTCGATAAGCCATCATGATAGAAGGAAGAAGGCCTGGCCAATCGTCCTGCTGTCCTTTACCGTAAAGACGCAAAGATTGAAGGATAACACTGTTCATACGCTCTACAGCTCCATTCAGTAATGGCCTGTAGGAACTTGTATAGAACCGTGTTATCTGAAAGAGTTCACAGAGGGCTTTGACTAGTTTAGATAGAAATTGCTGTCCTCTGTCAGAAACAAGTACATTAGGGGCACCATACCGACAAATGACTTCCTTAAATAGTACAGCTGCTACTTCTGTAGCTTCTTGGGTTCGAAGAGGGAAAGCTTCACACCATTTAGAATAGCTGTCTACAACCAGAAGTACATATTTGAATTTGTCTTTGGTAGTCGGCAGTCCTCCTAAAATGTCAATATGCCATCTTTGAAAGATGTCAACTACTGGTAAAGGTTGAAGAGGAGGTGGCTTACCATGCACGTCACGCTTCACCCTTTGACATTGATCGCATGATCTAATGTATGTTTCACAATCTCGAAACATTGATGGCCAGTAGTACTTTTGTCTTAAGGCTGCATAAGTGCGCTCAAAGCCTTGGTGCATACCACCTGCTAAACTGTCATGATAAGATTTTAAAACATCATCACGCAGTATTGAAGGAACGCAAATCTGGGTTATTATTTTCTGTTCTTTGGGGATGCCTTTTGTTCTAGGTGTGTATATGTGTAAAAGTATGCCATGTTCAGATAATTCATATTGATCAGATTCTGCAACTATTAATTTTGATTGTTTTGGGTCATCTGGTAATTCATTTTGAAGTTTGTATTTTATTATGTCTTTGTAAAATTTATCATCTCTTTGTAAAAATATCAAGTCCATGTCTGGTTTAATGGGAATATTATCATTATTGTCAGTATTTTCATCATTATGTATGTCAGTATTTTCATTCACATTATCATTTATTATCAGTGCTGTCTCAGTGCTGGTAGTGGCTGGTGCTATAGATGGATTGTGATCCTGCCCATGACTATAAACCAAAGTCACAGCTGTCAGTTGCTTAGAGCTGTTGTCTGAGATCTGACAGACTTGTGCAGATTCATCTACACCTAGATCACATTTCTCACTTTCCACCTGTTGGTAGACACGTCGTGAGAGACCATCTGCATTACCATTTGCACTAGATGCCTTATGGACAATCTCGAAATTGTAACCTTGTAAGGTTAGAGCCCATCTTCCGAGACGACCTTGGCAATTTTTGATATGCTTTAACCACTTTACAGAAACATTATCTGTAAACACTGTAAAGAAATTGTTAGCAAGGTAGGGTCTGAAATGATTTACAGCTTCTACCAATGCTAACCCTTCCTTATCTGTTATATGCCATTTTAATTCATGGCCATGCAAAGTTCTTCCGCCATATGCAATTGGATGTTCTAAACCTTTTTCATCACACTGTGATAAAACATAGCCCATTGAATAGTCAGAACTGTCTGTTGCTAACATAAAAGGGCGATCAAAATTAGGAAATGCTAATATTGGCGGAGATGCAAGTGCTCTTTTCAATGTTTGAAATGCATTTTCACATTCTGGTGTCCACTTGAATTTAGTGTCTTTCTTAAGTAGTGAATTTAATGGATTAGCTATCTTAGCATATGATTTTATAAATTTTCTATAATATGAGGTCATGCCGAGAAATGACTTAACTTGTTTGGCTGTTTTGGGTTGTGGGTACTCATCAATTGCTTTGGTTTTAGCTGGATTGACCTTAATGCCATGTTTTGAAATTATATGACCCAAGTACTCAATTTCTTTAGCAGCAAATCTACATTTTGAAGGTTGCAGGGTCAAATTTGCTGATCTTAGATTTGCAAAGACCTGGGCAAGATGGTCTAAGTGGTCATCAAAATTTCTACTGAAAACTAAGATGTCATCAATGTAGACAAGGGCAATTTTCCAATTGAGATTTTTGAGTACTTTGCTCATGAGACTTTGGAAGGTGATCGGTGAATTCATTAAACCAAACGGTAACCTGGACCAAGAATAAACAGATTGGTGGGTGACAAATGCAGCTTTATGTGCAGTTTCCGGGTCAAGAGGAACTTGCCAAAATCCTGATTTGAGGTCTAGAACTGAGAAGACTTCTGCCTTGGCATCGGCAATAGTGTCAAACACATCCGCTATATGGGGAATAGGGAAGGACATGGGTTCTGTAACCTTATTCAGTTCTCGATAATCTACTGCAAACCGATATTTACCTGATTTCTTTTTCACAAGCACTATTGGGCTATTCCAAGGGGAGTCGGACTCAGTTATAAAGCCATTCTCTAACATTTCCTTAACCTGACGCTCGGTTTCACGTCGCATTTCAGGATTTTGCCTATATGGTGCTTTCTTAATGGGTTTTGCATTGCCTGTTTCTATTCTGTGAGAAAATAAGTTTGTGAGACCTAATTCAGAAAAATCTTTTGCAAATGTTTGTCTGTTTTTACCTATGAAGATCATTAAGTTGCGTTTTTGGGTAGTGGTGAGATCAGAGTCAGTTAGGTTTATCCAGAGATCCTCAGCTATAGTTATATACTCATCATCTGTTAGTGTGTTAGTTTCCATAGAGTTCAAAGTTTCATAATTTTCATCCATCAAGCTATCAAGATCAGAAACTTGCGTTATTTCAGCACTGTTAGCATCAGTTAGTATAGAGACTCTAGTGTTAGGTTTCAGAAAGATGGGTAAGGCAGTAGGGTTCATGAGACGGTAGTGTATTTTGCCATCAGAAACTCTGGTAAGACACTTGCCTCCAACAAGCTCATCCTTCACAAGAGATTGAGGCGGTTCACATAATACAACATCACCATCACAGAACTTGTTTGTTTTGAGAGGTAGAATATATTCAGGGTGAGGCGGAATTATGTGTGAGGTAAAAGTTTTGCCAAAGCCAGTTTTTGAATGTTCATGAGAGATATGACAGAGATTAACTGTTTCAGAATTTGGTTTAGACATAGAAATGGTATTGGAATGGAAATTGAGCTGTATTCCTTCTTTTGCCTTAAAATCACGACCTAAGATTACAGGTTCATGTAGGTTAGGGAAGACATGAAAAGTGTGCTCAAAAGGATAGCCGTCTAAAAGAAAGGAGAGTGTTAATGTTCCTACAACAGTGTGGATCTCACCACATACACCATATACATGTGTAATTTTAGCACTTTGATATTGTGGTTTGGTAAATAATTTCTGTACAACATGTTGGTTTATGCATGAAACACTTGCTCCTGAGTCGAAAAGTGCAGAAAATTGCTTTGATTCAATCTGTATGTATGCTTTGCATGTTTTGTCTAGTGATGTTATCAAAGAAATGGTGGGTGTGACATTGCAAGAATCTGAATCATTATTTTTAGCACAAGTTTGTTTTGAACATTGCAAGGGAGCCTTATATTGTTTAGCCATTTTAACTTTAATAAAATCGATTTTATTATTAACAAAAATTTTGTGCAAAAGTATAACAAATGAAGATAATCTATAAGAAATAGTTTAGACTGGTAAGTGAATATAACAACAATTGGCCTTTAATTCAAGCTTTTCAATCTAAAGTTTCAATTCTTAGTTGTACTAAAGGGAAAACTAGAAAAAATTCTGATGTCAATATTTGAAAAGGTATAGAAAATAATTTAAATGCTCTGAGTAAAAGTATAACAAGGAAAAATAAATATAACAATATATGGACTGTTTCAATACAAACAGGATATAGTATAGCACTAAGATGTTGAAATTTCACTTACCCCTTTTTATGTCATTTGGTAGCACTTTAATTTTGGTTGTAGTCACAATTAAGACAAAATTACACACAAAAGTCTAAATTTCTATAAAAAAATTGGTATAATGTATCTTTGGCTCCTGGTATAGATTTCATCTGGTCTGGCTCTCTGGTTTTGGTCTCCTCGTGTATTTGGCACTGGCTTGGTATGCAATTGTCACTTTTAGCACTTTTAGATAGTATTTGGTCTCGGCAAGACAATGTTATAATGTCATAATGTCTTTGTTATTTCTTTTCAGCATCAGATTTTACAATTGCTATCAAATGTATGGTCATAGGCACATTTTCTCACAATGTTTATCTAATCACAACTGCTTTCAAATAGAAATCACTGCCTTCAGTTATAATTTTGTAAAGCTCAATTTTCTATAAATTACCAATAGCACTAGCTTATTTCATTTCACAATATGTCACTCAATGCAATTATTCATTTTCACAAAGTTCCGGTTCATCTACCCGCGGATTCTACCACCACAATAAAAGCTGTGACCGAGGGTTCTTTCCCGATCACGCTTTTGAGGAATTTGCTTGGGGAATTTGTCTTTTGTCTCAATGTTTCCTAACTCGCTTGGCGTGAGTATTTGTTTTCAACACATTAAACGATGAAGTCCATTTCTGTATTTCTTTAATCAAGTAGACACTTCAATATTGCATAAGATATTAACAGTAAGACAAGCACTGATTTCAACTGACAATTTCTAAATTCTAGTTCCAAATATCATATTTTCTAATATCTAATTTAACATCCTTCTACTAACTAGACACAAGCATTTAAGTGAAAAATGTTAAAAGATTAATCATAAAATAACCAATGAAATTCAAGATCCAAAGATTATAGATTTTGACCAATGAAAATTTGAGACTTGAAAATCAATCTACATCAAAGATAAACAAGAGGATTCTTATCAATTTGGAATGTCAAACTTTGACACCTTATCATGGTTAGGATAAGTTTGCTTTGACAATGAATAACAGTTATCAAGTAGCCATCTATTTAATAGGATTTGGTCAGCTCAGCCAAAAGTTTTAATTCTCATATTTAGATTAATGTTGTTGGAAAGAATATAATCTTTTCACAAGTAAAATCTAAACAATGAAACCATATAGAATGTATTTAAATTCTTTTTATAGAAAAATACCAAAGATCGTGCCAAATGGTGCAACACATAATTTCACATTTTTGTGGACTGTTACACATTCCTCTATCATTTTACATGTATGAGCAATAAAATCATGGTTTTAAAAAAATCTGAAGCAAACATTTTCAACTTTTATCATTCAAGTTCATATCTTGAAATTTTCAGCTCCCATCCAAAATTGAAAGAGATATGGTCGTAAATGTGCGGTCTTGTACTTAGGAGTAGGGATACTGGGAATTGAAAAGTGTATACTGTGGATTGCATTTTTCAAAATATTTGGGTACTGGGAATTGAAAATCATTCAAAAACTTTAAACTTGTTTTGAAGCTTTAAAGAATAGATGACTCTACAAAAAATACGAACAAGATTGTTAACCAACTTCAATAAAGCGGTACTGTTCATTTTATTGGTATATTTCATGTCTCATCTAACAACATTTAGTCGTAGAATATAAGTTAAATTTGGACTAAGATGTTTCACATTTTGAAGCAACAAGAATCGATTTCTTCGAAAATCAGTAATTATGCTTAATTTTGTCTCCAATGTAGTTTGTATGAGTCATCAAGAAACATCTAAATGATAAAATTACAAAGCGCTTATACCAACAAAGAGCCACGTTGACATAAAGCACTAGGTCCCGAAATTAAACGTAAATTTTTCATTTTTGCTCAGTATATTTTGGAATCACGATTGAAACGAATCGTCAAATATATTACAAGTGGGCTTTGCTAGCTTCTTTGAAAATCCACAAAGCACTCTGAAATCTAGCGTTCGGTGAAACATCATTCTGTAGAATTAGTTTAAGCTTATTGATATAGTAGTCTTGGTGTAAAATTATCGAGATTTATCCTAGGGTTCGGATAGAATGTAAAATCATTTACTATTTGTAAACAAATTTTGCATACATCTTTCAATAAAGATACCAATCGCCCTCTAATTTTGTGAGTTATAATATTGTTATAATTCTATAAAGACGTGTTTTTCGACATGAGCTCTGGTACCGTATCCCCTGCCAAACAGACGTCCTATTTTACGATTTAGTTTGAAGGAGCTAAACACGTACAAAAGCTCATCATTTTTCCAGATTGCATAATGTATTTTTCCATGTATCTGTCTGACAAAAGGAAATATACATTATTTAGTCTTAAACATACAAAATTAGCCAAAAACTAAGAAAATTAACATTGCAATTCTCAGTACCCTTTTAAGCAATTCCCAGTATGCCAAAACAGCTAAGATATCAATTCCCAGTACCCGAAAGAATTGCTACAGTCCACTGAAAAATGGCCATATCTTTGTCAAATTTTAATGTTAGTGGCCTATTTTTTCAGCATTGTTTCGTGGATTGTATTTAAATCGATCGCTCGATTAAATTTTTTAAATGATATTCCTTATTTTGTATTTTGGTTGAATAAATGCGAGTGGGGTAAGGCTCTTCGTGGTAAACATGTGGTTCATATGGTGTTTTGACGATAATCCTTCGAGTACAGGACGTAATGAATATGTAAACTTAATTTTAGACACATACTGTCTTTAAGGCTAGACTTAATTAGCGTGAATACATAACTTAATAATGAAAAATAAACAAATACTTAAGCTGGTTACTTAATATTTTGACATGGCGGCCATTTTTAGGAGCAATATCCGGGATCCGTTTCCACCCAGTGATACATGGTATTCTGTGAAAAGTTTAAAATTATATTCTCAGAAACCAGTAGATTTCACAGGAATGATGCTTTAGAGCCTTTTTATCATGTTTCTCCATTTATTAACAACATGGCTTTTTTAGGGGGAGGGCTAATTTCTATTATATGGTGCATACTTAACTTTTAAAATCTTCTTCTCAGAAACCTGTTGATGGGTTTCAATCTAATTTTACAGGAGTGATCCTCAGGTGGCTCTTGTCATATTCCTTCATAGTATTATGAAAAACATGGTTTTTATTGAAATGGCTTATGTCCATAAATGGTATATATTGAAAATTTGAAAATATTAATACATTTTCATCTGATTTAGTAATATGAATTTTACATAACTTGAATTGACTTTTGAAAAACAATGAAAAGTGTGCAATTCTCCTCTAGAAATTTTTCAATGATAACTAGGTTTATCAACGTTGCCAGTTACAGTGAAATCCTTAAAACACAATTTGCTCAACGTCTTTTGATGCCTCTGTGAAATATTAAAAATAAAACATTGTGGGAAAAGGAGAAATGGCTTGTCACAAGCCATTTCTACTTTTCTCACAATGTTTTCCACCATATACAGTCATTACTTTTCAAATTACACACACTTTGAAATGTTTTCTGCTACTTCCTTCAATTTGGACCAGTCCAAATTTTTGTTGTATGGAAATAGGTTAATCATTACATTCAGGCCTGTGGAGCAATACAGGCACTCAAGTGCCTCTAGTTTTGTTGTTGTTGCAACAAAATGTAGGATTGCATGGTCATGGATTGATAAAACACTAAAAGAAATATGACATGAATTGACTTTTTGTATGTGTTCATACATTACAGATCGGAGATGATAAAAATGCTAAATGTTTCATCAGTTATTGCTGGTCTAACTCCCGTGATGCAATAGAGAAAGGTTCTCGCCAGGTAGAGGGCGCTCTGGGACCATGGAGTGGTAGTGATCCTAGAGAGGTGAAGACATTCCTTGAATCCAAGGATATCAAATGTTGGATTGATGTGGAAAAAGTTGGTGGGGTGAGTTAGTGCTTTTGTTCCATAGTACATAGTAAAACAACAAAAAACCCTGCTGCTGTCATAGCGCAGTTGGTAGCACATCAGACTGCCAATCTTCAATCATGGGGTGACATGGGTTTCAATCCCTGGTTTTTATGTCCCAATGTGTTTATAATTGAGAAAACATTGTGGAAAAAGAAGAAATTGATTGTAACAAGGAATGTCTTCTTTATCCACAATATTTTCTACCCTTTTTAGTTCTACTGGCCGAAGGCCACTTGAGCTATTGCGATGGCTTTTTCCCATCCGGCGTTCGTCTGTCTGTCCGTCTGTTAAACTTTTCCTTGTTAACACACTAGAGTCCACAGTTTTCATCGGATTCCCTTCAAACTTTCACAGAATGATTGTACCATCATAAGAATCCTTCCTTTTGCAATTGTGTATATCTGTTAAGAAACATGGGAAAAGGGGCCTTATGAAAATTTAATTAAAAAATTCCTTTTAAAATCCTCTTAACACTCTAGAGTCCACAGATTTCATCGTATTCTCTTCAAACTTTCTCAGAATGATTGTACCATCATAAGGATCATTCCTTTCAAAATTTGGTCAGATCCGCCAAGAAACACGGGAAAAGGGGGCCTGATGAAAATTAAATAAAAAATCCACTCTAACACTCTAGAGTCCACAGTTTCAATCAGCTTCAATTCAAACTTTAACAGAATGATTGTACCATCATAAGGATTGTTCCTTTCGAAATCAGATATGATCTATCCAGAAACATGGGCCTAATTGAAATTTATTTAAAAAATCTTGGTTAACACTCTAGAATATACAGTTTTCATTGGATTCTCTTCAAACTTTCACAGAATGATTGGACCATCATAAGGATTGTTCCTTTCAAAATTTGGTATGATCAGTCAAGGACCACGGGAAAAGGGGGCCTTATGAAAATTTGATTAAAACAATCCTTGTAAACACAATAGAGTCCACAGTTTTCAACAAATTCTCTTCAAACATTCATAGAATGATTATTACATTAAATGGATCGTTGGATCCGTCATGAAACACAGTAAAAGGGGCCTTGAGGATTAATGCTGAAAATAATAAAGAGAATAAAGTCCAATTTTTTTCCTTTATGCATTCTTCTTTGAGTAATTAACAGGAAAGGGTAAAACCATTGACAGATGACACAATTTTAGACTAGTCCAAATTGAAAGAATGATTCTAAAAGATAATTCTAAAAGGCTGTAAGAAATTGCTTGTAAAAGGCAACTTTCCATTATGCCGCTATTTTTTTTTTCAGGTTTATCTAAAAAAAATGCAAATCAAAGTATCATTAAAACAATGTTCTTCTTTAATATTATACTGTTGGAATTATTGCTAAATTGATACATACATGCAAGCTGATCTTTGTAGAATTATAATAGGATTATTTCCTGACCATCTGGGAAAAAGTTAATATATAGTTGTTTTAAGTTTAAGATAAGGATGAATGCTGTTGCAATGTTGTCTTTTCCTTTTCTATTATTCAGACTGGTTTATTCACATCAATTGCTGATGGTTTGAGAGAGGCAGAAGTAATGGTGTCATTTGTGTCGAATGAGGTGAGATGTTTTTCATGTTATTTCTTTAACCCTTTCTTTTTTTATCCCTGGATTTTACGTTCCCATGTTTTTAAACTAAAAAGAACTAAATGAAGAAATTGCTTGTAACAATATTTTCTACCATACTTTAAATTGTTGTCTGCTAAATCTTTGAATTTGGGCAGGTCTGAAATTTTGAATTACAGTAAAGTGTTAATCATATTTTTGTTTTTTAACATGATGGTGATCTCTTGTGTTTCTTCAGTGATAAACTAATAGGGCATAAACCCATTACCACTCAATGCCACTTTCTGATGCCCTGAAGATCTACAATCTTGGGAAATTTTGTGGGATCAGGAGCAACTGCTTGCACTAAGCAATTTCTCCTTTTCTCAAAATGTTTTGTATCCTATTTGGCACTTATTTACCAATTTTAGGTTTTTGGTCTCATGCCCAAATGAAATAATTTTTGCATTTCCTATGATTTAACAGAAAAAAAAAAATATTACCGTTTGGGGACAGTTTTTAATGGAATTACTTGTTTAAAACAACAACAACAAACTGGTGTCTGGTACTCAAATATTTTTCAATTGGGTAAAATATATTTTAAATTATTCCCACACAAGCCCTCCTTTTAATGCCCCTAAAGAAATAATCTACTTGAAAGGATTATGGAAAATGAAGAGATTGCTTGTGTCAAGCAATTTCTTCATTTTCGACAATGTTTTTTATCCCCCGCCGTTTTGGTGAAGGGGTTGTAATAATGGTCACTCCATCCTTCCGTACTTATGTCATTCTGTCCTTCCGTCACTAAACTTGTCCGGAGCATATCTCTGAAAGTATAATTGCAATCAACTTGAAACTTCATAGGTCGATAGATCTCATTGAAGATAAGTGCATTGCACAAGAACCACAACTCTTGCTTGCATAATTTTGGAGTTATTGCCCTTTGTTGTTTTAAAGACTAAGATTTTGTCCGGGGCATATCTCAAAGTATAATAGCTATTAACTTGAAACTTGATAGGTGGATAGATCTCGTTGAGGAGAAGTGCAGTGCACAAGAACCACAACTCTTGCTTGCATAATTTTGAAGTTATTGCCCTTTGTTACTATGAAGCTTTTACAGCGGGGGATGGCCATGTCCGACATGGCTCTTGTTATCCCAAAAGACAAAAAATATGAAATTGTAACAACTTGAAATTGTCGTCTGCAGCTTTTTTCAATTTGGACATGCTTAAATTTTGATGTGGATAAGCCAGTTAGAATACAGGAGTTTTGATCTATGAAACTAAAGTTGAAGTATATCAATTATTCAGATTATCATCTTTGATTTTGTACCTGTCTAAAATTTATCATCTGTTAATGGGTCAAGTAAGACGTGTGTCACATGTTTAATACAGAATTGTTTACCATCATGTTGACATTGTAGTTACATCTACTCTATTTCAGTATGTGAATTCTAAAAACTGTGTGATGGAGTTCCGCTATGCTTTAACTACTCTTAGAATTCCTGTTATCCTGGTAGTTGTTGGGACAGGATATGAATGGGAGAGATCAGAGGTAAATTTATCTTACCATTTATAATATAACTACCAACTTTTTTTTATGAAATACATTGATTGCATGTGGACAGAATTGCACTTGACAGAAAAATATCCTTATCAAATATGAGCTGATACAGGTAAGATCGTTTTCCTGGTAGAATGATGTAGTCCAGAAAAATGTTACTAAGATTATAAAAAAGATTGATTTCACATAATTTGCATGGGCTTCTTTTACCTGGTATTATAAGATGCAGAAGAAGGAAGCATATTGGTATCATCATCTCCGTCTGTTCATCCCAATATCTGATTGGCAATCTGTCCGTCCATACATTCACATTTTGTTTACACATCTCCTCCTACATTTATAGACAAATTTAAAGGAAGTTTTTACAGATTGTTCCTTGTCACCTGACACTGGGAATATTATCAGGTTTTTACTTTTCTAGGCTGTGTCATAGAAAAAGGGACCTTAATGTATATTATGGCACATTTGTAATCAATACTTTTGGTTATATAATAAATAGAACACTATGATGTTGTTGACATACAAAACCTTGTTTTTGATTTGAGTTACCTAGAAAATTTTTGATGTTTTAAATATCTAAATTTTCATTATGCAGCTTTAATTCAATAAAAATTATATCAAATCTATAACAAAATATTCCTTATGTACATGTTTATGACGCAGATGAGTAAAAAGCATCTCCATCTGTATTCATATGAAACAAATATGAAGGTTAAACCATATTCACTGCAGCTCCACTATAACACTGTTGGTGGGGTCCAAGAAAAGAAACAGCGGAAGAAGTGGAGTTATTATGCTATAATGCTGTCTCCCCCCCCCCCCCCCCGCCGTAACTGAAATTTTCAACCGTTGGAATCGGAACTAAACACCCGATTATTCGTGATAAAATTCCTGTAACAAGTTTAATGAAGGTCAAAATAATCGGAAAATATCCGAGACGGCCGATTGTCTGGTTTCGTAACGACAAGAGTAAAGAAAAATCAGTCAGCAAGAATTCTCACGGGGTACACGTCTGGCACGTGTCAACTCTGGAAACTCTCCCATAAATAGCTGAACATCTGGCGGCATCGCCTTTGATCACCTTTCCTACCTCAGAATAAAATAAACTGTACCCGAAAAATCTTTACTTCAAATTTGTCAACGAGTTATTTGGTATGTGTTTGATTATTGAAAGAAATGCGGAAAAATAACGGTATTTCATTTTAATCTACTTATATTATCTATCCCGTTTTGGATGAGAATCTTCCGATATTGTGACATTTACAATTAAAATTCACGTATTTTCTGTATTTAGCGAAAACGTCTCAACTACGACTGATTGTTTTCAAAGCACATTGTTGCGTTTTTATCTTGAAGCCACTATCCTCTACGAGCTCCGGATACCAGCAAACTATGAAGTGAAATAAAAAGTAGGCTCAAGTCAATTTGTCTCATTTCACGGTTGCGAATTACTTTACGAACACGTCCTACCGGGCGGGGACTAAAGAAAAATAAGAGAGTGAAACAATGTGATATTTTAATCGCACCACCTTCATGGTTTGTAACTAAATACCAAGATGCGTGCCTATTCTCTATTGATTTAAAAAATATCAATGACCTAAGGCATTGATCATCTCAATGTCAAACAGAAAGACCAATCAATCAAACCGATTTTGTAAATTGAAACAATGCGCATGTCATCAATCAAACAAAGCAATTACCTCTGAACTAATGCATTATCGGCCAGGACCGTCCACGTAAGTTGTTAAGAACTTACCTAGCTTAGGTTAATTATTGATTTTTGTGTGCAACCCCTTTTCTTCGAGCGGGCCGAAGACGGGATGAAAAAATCGCGGCCAATTCAGCACTAACGTCGTATCTCAGCATCTGCAACCCAAAATGACCCCCCCCCCCTCCAAAATTTTGGAAGCCAAGCCGACCCCACGTTATAATGGAGTCAGCGCTGTGCCGGGTAGCGTTAGAGAGGAGTTGCAGAGTAATTTTTGTTGCTAGGAGAACACTTGATTCAAAAACATATTCTCTTCAATTGATTTCATGCTCAAACATCAATAGAATTAGAGCAAATTGCATAATTGGTATTCATCTGTCTGTCTATGTATAAAGGAAATCTAACTTTGACATAAACATTTTGCCATTTCGTCAAAACTGTTTCAGTTATAAGGCTAATATTTTCAAGAAGATATCTTTAACCCATTCCCACACTATAAAATCTTAGACCAGGCCAAATTCAAAGAAGTTGCAGACGACAGCTTAAATGTGAGGAAATATTTAAAATCTCTGTCTATTGTGGTAGAAAACATTGTGGAGAATGAAGAAATTGCTTGTGACAAGCAATTTCTTCATTTTCCACAATGTTTTCCAAAACTTGTATATTGAGAGGCATTTAAAAGCGTCACTGTGTGGGAATGGGTTAACCCATCTTACAATCCCAACTTTTACAAAGATATTTGAAATTCTCTTCAAATTTTAATTGTCATCTGTAACTTCTTTGAATTCTGAACAGCCTAGAATTCTTTGTTGTCTGGTAAGGGCCTGGGACTTCTGACTAGATCAAGGTAAATTGTGGAAATCTTGTTCCAATAATTTGGTATGGTATGATATACATGCATCAAGCTTGTGGGCTTTTTGTTGTTGTTTAATATTAACTGTTATAACTATTTTTTCTAAAGAAAGAAAAATAAATCTTGAAAGTTTGAATATATTTCTACATAATCAAGAAAGAATACTAGAAAATCTTGACCTTTTACCACACATCCCATATTTGACATGCTATGAAACATAGTTGTAGAAAACTCTTTGAAAAAGGAGATGTTTACATTTTACAAGCAATTTCTTCTATGCCTACAATATCTTGTTCCCTATGAAGCATTTCTTTTTCCTAATTTGCAAAATTTGAATTTGAAATTTTGTGCAAGATTCTTTTTTTAGTTTGGACAAGTCTTAAATTTGTCATTTGGTAGTCGCAGATGAAGTATATCCTAGTCTTCAAATTTTTTTTTTTTGTTCCCTAAAACCAAAGAAGCCACTTTTGGCGTCCTTACCTGATTAATGGATCTATATATAAAAATAGCCATGCAGTATGGTAGCTCTTTACCAGACAACAGTAACTTTAGACTACATGAAATAGATTCTAGACAACAGTTTAGTTTGTTTGAATAACATTAAGGGCCATATAGGGTTAAAGAAAAATTAGAAAAAGAGAAATTGCAATTTCTCCTCTCTCCACAAGTTGTAAAAATATATTCTCCTTTTGATTTTGTGTGACAATGGTTTAACTTATAGCCTATATATTGTATTCTTGTTTACACAGATTGGTCTGCTGGCAGTTGGACATAAGTGTCCTAAAATCAACCTGCAGTACCACAATGAGACAGGCTATCTGGAGTTATTGAGTTTGGTCCAGGAGAGAGTGAAGAATACAGAACATGAAGCTGAGGCTGCTAGCTCAGACAATCAGAGAAATGTTGCTTTCCAGGTATATACTGCTCAACTGCTCTTATTATCACTCTCCTGAAGTATATGAGTTTTTTCACCATGTCTGTCTGTCTGTCGAATATTTGGTTTCTATACCCTTTCTACAGAGAAAAATGACCCATGAGCATGTTTTGTTATATAAGTGTTATCCTTGATCCTAGGATGTTCCCTATTTTCTTGTTGCACAAATCAAAGTTCAAGGTCACAAATTTTTCTTGTTTAAAAAATCCTTTCTTAGGACTAATCCAAATCATTTGACCTTTGATGTTGTAACTTTACACAAAGTACCTGCTCATAGCCAATTCTCACACAGTGACACTTTTGGACGCCCCTCGAGAAAAACATTTGAGAAAACATTGTGTAAAATGAAGAAATTGCTTGTAACAAGCAATTTCTTCATTTTTCACAATGTTTACTCTCCAAAAAGTTTAAGAAATCTAAAATTTCAGTAACTTGAATTTGTCGTCTGCAACTTCTTTCAATTTGGACCAGTCTAAAATTTCACTGTGTAGGAATGGGATAAACCATGATTTTGGTCAATAAGGTCAAAGGTCAAGGTCACAGTTTATTCCTTTTGCCCTTTATTTTGCTGTTTGAACATAGAAAAATATCAACCATTAACTCCAATTGATCATGCTGTCAATGAAATTTAGGGGTTTTGTGTTGACGCATTGAGCTTAAAGTTTATACGCAGGAATAACTCTTACTAAAATAGATTGATTGAATGGGATTAACCCTTTCCTGTTCAATCACGGGTTTTTACTTCCCCTTGTTTTTATACTTTGGAAAATATTGTGGAAAAAGGAGAAATTGCTTGTAACAAGCAACTCCTACTTTTTACACAATATTTTCTACTTTTCTAATTGATTATTTTTCAAATTAATTCAACTTTAAATTGTCTCCTGCAAAGCCTTTGAATATGGACAAGTCTAAAAATTTGTAAACAGGAAAAGGTTAAACACCACTTTTAACGGTATTAGTTATATTGTGGCAACTGGATCACCTAACATTGGATTCTTGATATTTCTCTCACCTTTACTACCACTGTATTCTTTCCGAGCCTCCATCTGCTCACCCCGATTAGGTTTACAATTATCAACATATTAGTTGGAGACAAATTTTGGAAAGGACATTTGCCTCAGCTGGGGATCAAATCCAGGACTCAATGACTGGGAGCCCTACACACTACCAACTGTTCTATGGTTACAGCTTACTAAAGTACAAGATTTGGAACTGTCCAGATTGAATCATGTAATAGATTATGTATAGAAATTAACCTTTTACCAGAAAACAAAAATTTTGACTAATCCCAATGAAAAAAGTTGAAGTTGATATTTCATAGTGTTCTAAAAGTGGGAAAAGGGTACAAAACAATATGAGAAAAGGAGAATTGTGTGGCCATTGGTTAGTCAATGAATGAACTTTTGTATCTGAAGAGGCATATTCATATTCTTACAGGAAGTGTTGGAGTTGACACAGAGAAAGTTCTTACGACACATCACCACTTCCATCATAAGTAACGACCTTCAACCTTACCCATGCCTGTTTGTCGTGGACTTCATGTCAGACAAGGAGAAAGAAGAGTGGCAGAAATCAGATGCAGAACGACAAAAAAGAACAAGACCAGAGACTGCGAGAGTAACCGACAGGAACGGTGGTGGAGATAGATTGCCAGAGAAAGATCAGAAAATTGATGGTGAAAAGTCTGAGAAAGAAAGGGAGAGCGGCAATGAGGTGAGCTGCTGTTTAATTTTCTTAACAATCCTGAAATTTTTGAGTGTCTAAACTCATTTCCACACGACAAAATTTTAGACTGATCCTCTTGGAAAGAAGTTGCAGGCGACATTTTTAAATTAACAGAATTTCAAGTATCTCTGTCATTCTGGTAGAAAAAAAATGTGGGAAAAGAACTATTTCCTTCAGAGGCATAAAAAGGCGGTGAATGGGATAAACAGCAATATTTGTAAAATTTTGGCCTGTAACATGTAAAAAAAAGATAAACTGCAATAACTACAGCTTAAA
Organism: Fragum fragum; assembly: GCA_946902895.1. Lineage (NCBI taxonomy): Eukaryota > Metazoa > Mollusca > Bivalvia > Cardiida > Cardiidae > Fragum > Fragum fragum. The sequence continues at coordinate 37,660,577 of OX336378.1, read as the reverse complement.
TAATCTGTAGTTACAATGTGGTTACAATATTTAAGTCTCCAAAGCATCCACAATGCCTTTCTGTGCAAAGGTCACTTTTGGTCTGATTTGATTGGTCTTTTCATTCTTTGATTGAAACTTGCAATCGGTCATTTGAAATGCCTTGCAAAATATTATGGGCATATTACTTTCATTGGCTGGCTGTCTGCTTGTCAATGTGTTCAAAACATAAACATCACTTAAACTAAAGAAGTGCCATTTCTCTGTTATTTCAAAAGCTTTTTTATGCCCCTGCATCAATAGATCGGTGACATATTGTTTTACCGGTGTCGGTTTGTCTGTCCGTCTGTCTGCAAAACTTATCCTGCCAACTAAACATTTTCCTATAACTTCAACCCTGATTAAGTTACAATGCTAATATTTGGTATGTAGATAGGTCTCAACAAGGCGCAACTGTGGAAAGTAATTTCATTAAGGTCAAGGTCAAAATTTTAACCCTTTTCCCTAAAACAAAGAAAAACACAATAAAAATCAACTGTTTCTAAAGAATTCCTCTTTCGGTGACATGGTGTTTCACAAACACATCATGTTTTTTCTGCACCTATAAACTATCTGGGTGAAAATCAGGATTTATTTCGGCATCTGATACTCAACAGGAAAAAAACTGTAATGCAATTGTCGACATATATGATATTTTTGTGTTACAATTTAGTGATGTTCTCCTTCATTTATGAATATAAAAACATGCCAATACACATATTCATCATAATGTGTTGTATCTTATCAGTACCTTATATCTATAATCAATTCTTGAAAATATTTTAGAAATGTTACTGGAATAGAAGTCTTTATCTATTCGGTGAAACTCAGAGAAAGTTGTTGAAATATTGATGGTCTAAAAACTCTGACACAGGGATCTGCCCAGAAATCAAATCCAAGGGGACAAATGGCCCATTGGGTTTGAAAAAAGTGGGCCATTTCATAAAATGTGGGGCCCTACTAGTACATCTCCAATATAATCAATGATCATAGGGTTTCCAGCCAGTGTTGCCAGTGTTGCCATTATTCAAGATTAGTAAGCCTACTGGACTGCTAGACTCATACGTGTTAGTTTCCAATCACTAGTCCTAAAATTTGAAGATGTATAGATAGTTAAACCAATCATTTAAAGCTGTTCACTATCTACACATTTTTTTTTTTTTTTTTGCATTTCAAGAGCCATTTAGTATTGAAACTCCACTTTGTTTTATTTTTTTGCCCTGCCGAGTCGTGTATTTCTGGGCCTTCCTCCGAAGAAATTTCACCGGAACCGATTTCCTGTGATTCCACAACCTTTAAGATTAACAAAGACGTACTCGGGCCATGAAAACTCGGGCCAGGCTCAGGGGAACCTACTTCTTCATTTACTTTCGTCTTTTCAGCCGAAGACCTGGTACAAAAGTAAAAAAAAAATAGTCTTAGTTCGCCTTTTAGTTTGATCCATCGCATAGAAACATATAAACGCTGAATGGTATCCTTTTCATTTTATTTCCAATAATACGTTGCGAAATTACATAGTGTGAGGCGGGGTACCATATTGATTTTATTTTGGAGTAGGCTAAAGCGCTACTAGGTCGTCGCGGAAGTCGGATTTTCGCCGACGTCGGTTTTTTAAATCCAAAGAATTTGGCGCGCCCTCAGGCCCATCTATTTGAATTTTTCTGCGCCGTCTGCTGTATTTGCGCTGCCTGGGCAGAACCCTGCTGACAGTCAGTTTGATTGCTTCAGTTACAAAACATTGAGTATAAAGTAATTTAAATGTAATTATGTATTTTCATTTTTATTTATTTGTAGGAGTTAGCAGAACCAATTGTAGAAGGCAAATCATACCATTCTCAGTACTGCTTTAGGCTATTTTGTGAACATACTCAGGTAAATTTAGTGGACACTTTTATTTTAAAGATTTTTGATGCTCACTTTAAACCTCATTTACTTGAGTAATGTTTCCCTTTCTGACATGAAAACGAGCCTAGCATTTGTCAACAGAAAACTGCCGTGTACTTTTAATAGAATAGATGACCTTCTTTTTCATAGTATGACAAAGGGTATATGTGTATTTCCGTTTATTATTGTCGCTACCATAGCACATACCTATATGAGCGACGCCCGAGAAGACAGTTAGTTGTTACAGGGGGATAGGGCAAGAATACAGGATGAAACTGCTTGTTTAACGTGCTTGGTGGATAGCACCGTCACACAGGGGCCTCAGTTTAACGGCTCGAACCCGTGATCTTGAGGTTTGAAGTCAAGTGCTCAACCAACTGAGCTAATCGGGCTGACTAGGGTATAATGTGTAAGGGGATATTTATACCCCCGTCCTATGAAGTAGGAAGTGGCCCATTGTTGGGGGAGTTTCGGGTCACCTAGGTCAAAGGTCTAGGTCACAGTTGAACTTTGATTAATAACCCTTTTCATGCTTTAACTCATAAGCCATTGAAAGTCTATAAAAATGTTGTCACTGACCTGAGAAGGTGCCCTTTTTTTATGGTAAAATAGGTCAATGGATAACTGCGCTATATGAGTGACAGAGTGCTCAGAAGGGTTTATAAGTCAGCTTTGCAAGATTTCTAGTTTAATTAGGCACAGCTGATATTATCGCATCTGTCCAACACTTCCTTTAACCCTTGTCATGCTGAATCCGGAATGTTCTTGTTTTGGCAGGAGGTGTAGAAAAAGATCAGCCTGCACATAAGTGCAGTCTGATATTGGTCTATACCTCCTGTTTGTCCCATTCAAGCCAGAGTTGTTTATTAATCAATTTTTAGAAGAAATACTGATCAACAACTAGTGCTTCCAGCACTTCCAGGCCTTTGACTTTAATGTAATTCTGAACAAGGATTTAACTCAGCATGACAAGGGTTAATAACTTGACAATATTTGAAAAAAATCCTCTTGTTAGTCAGTATATCATGATAATAAAAGTTCATTGTTTTATTTTAAAGGGTTGGCATGTGATCCCAGGGATTATACCATTCCCAGAACTAGAAGGCACTGATGAACAACAACTGATTGAGTCGTCAGCTCCGTATCTCTCTCGTTTACTAGCCATCGCTAAACATAGTAACATAGATTTACAATGTCTGACAACACCAGATGGTCAAATATTCCAGCAGAGGGTTGAAGAGGTACAGTAACTGTAAAATTTTTATGAATCAGCACAAGGAAAAAAATTATTTAAACAAGTTCTGTTTGAAAGAGACAACCATTTAAAGCGAGAAAAACACTTACAAAAAATATTAACACTTTCCTGCTTTTTATGAGCCATTAGAAAAGAGTTGAGAAATGAATGTAGAGAATGAAGAAATGGCTTATGTAAGCAATTTATTCATGGTCCAAATTGTTTTCTTCCTAGAAAGAAAGAGATCATTCTATCCCATTTGTAACAGACAGTGCTGGTAGACAAAGCCTATCCATTTAGAGAAAATGGTACTCAACCTTAAGTGGGTCAAATCTATCTATATCCTTTTCGTGTACAATCCCGTGTTTTCATGTCCCTGTGAATTTCTATTTTAGAAAATATTGTGGGAAAAGAAGAAATTGCTTGTGACAAGCAATTTTTTCTTTCCCCACAATATTTTCTAACCATTAAGTCCATTACTTTTCAAATTGCACCCACTTTTGATTGTTGTCTGCAACTTCTTTGAAATTTGGCTTGTCTAAAATTTTGAAAATGGGAAAGGGTTAAATAACTACAAATAGTCATATACCTTTCTGGAGGTTTTCTAACTTAAATATCACTTCAAATCACCCTCTCTGAAGCTATCCCATTATTCTCTCCAGTGAGAAGATTTGTCCAGAGTGTTGGACTGGGAAATTCATGGATAATGCACCCTGGCCTGGCCTGTGTCACCAAATTCAATGAGTAGAGCTGGTAGACAGAAAGCCTTTCCATTTATTGAAAAGGATCGTCAACCCACTGTATAACTTCAAATAGGCCCATATCTTTCTGGAGCCGTGTTGCATATCACTACTAATTACCTCCCCTGAAATTATCACACATTCCAATTGTCATTTGCAATTTCTTTGAAATTGGTTCTGTCTAAAAATTTTATCATGTGGTGATAGGTTAACCTGTTGGGAAGGATATGTAGAAAATATTTCTAGTCGCCGGGGCTTTTCCTTTTTAGCTCACCTAAACATGTTGTTCAAGATTTGCATTTGAAGTTGTGATCTTGATCAACTTTTAATAAACTTTGTATATTTATTAACTCATAACCAACAATAACTTTCAGAGTAGTCCAAATTGAAAGAAGTTGCAGATGTAATTTCAAAATACTCTCTAAAATGGGAAAAAATGTGCCAAATATGGTTGGAAACATTGTGAGAAATGGATAACTTATTTGTAACAAGCAATTTCTCCTTTTTCCCACAAAGTTTTCCATGATTATTTTCTTAGGGGCATCAGGAGAAATCATTCTGTGGTAATGGGTTAGTTACCAAACATTCTTATTTGTAGATATCCGTATACAATTTGTATTTCAGATTGGCGTAAAAAGTGCAAGTGATTTCAAGGAAGAGTACCTACAACTGAGGGAGACAGTGATGCAAGAGGACAAACATAAAATATGTAGTCATTTATCTAGGTTAGTCATGCAAGGCTTTATAAATCAAAAATTTGTTTTTTTTTTCAGTTTGCTATAAGATAAAACCAATTACCCAACCACAAAATATTATACCTGTCCAAAGTCAAAGGAGTTGCAGACAAGAATTCAAAACTGATAGAATTTTAAAAATCTAGAATACATACTGGTAATTGAAGAAAACTTGTTGTTACAAAAAAATTCTTAATTTCTCAGAAGGTTTTCAAATGTTTCTTCTTGACTTTTTTTTCTATGCAAATCATTTTATGTATAAAAAAACTACTTAAAAGGAAATGATATTCAAAATACATGGATTGATTCAACATTTTCCAATACAACTACTTGTTTTCTTTACACCAAAGAAAACATTTAACCCAGATGACAAAATTTAATCAAAGAGTATTAACATTGAAACATGTTTGAAATTGTATAAAAAAAAACATGGCAAAAAGAGAAATTAAACTTTTAACCCTTGTCATGCTGTATAAATTACCTTACTGAATTGCTGTCAAATCAAAGGGCTGAGAGCACTGATAGATCTTTTTGAAATCAACCTCATAAACAACTTGGGAAGGAAAAGTATGAGCTAGAGGTGTAGAGATCAGCCTGCACAAAAGTGCAGTCTGATCTTAGTCTACAGCTCCTGACAAAACCGGAATATTCTGGGTTCAGCATGACAAGGGTTGACAAGCAATTTCTCTATTTATCATTATGTTTCATTTATTTTTCTTGTGTGATAAATGATGGATCATGGCTGCCAATCCACCAAACTAATTGTACATTTAGACTTGAAGTGAATTTTGACATTTGGCCTCATGTATATGAATAATTTTTGTTGATTTGGTGACTAAGGTCTTGTATCCGCAGCTTATCCAGGCTGTAGTTACAACAACAAGGTCACCAACCAACCATTTTACTTTTCTGTGACATGTTACTGTCCATAAATGAAGTTTAGGTCTGTCTAAAATCTATGGATTAAGCCTTTTATTAGAGAATGAAATTTATTGAATGATCCAATTTAAAGTGATCACAGACAGTATTTCTGGTAAAATGCTTCACAAAATGCAATAGAATTATGGAATAAGTGTGAAATAGGGTTGAAAACAAAGTGTTAAATGAACAAAATGCTTTTATTCAAGCAATTTTTCTTTTTTCAACAGTGTTTTCCATGCCTTGTTTATAGCTCGGCCAGCTGAAAGCCAGCAAGCTTTTGTCATAGCATTGTGTCCATCTCATGTCCATCCATGTTTGGGTCCGAAAACTTTTACTTTAAAAATCATCTCTGCAGAAAGAATGTAACCTGCAATGATTTCAACCAAATTTCAGATGAATGATCCTGAAGTGACCCTTTTCCATATTACTCCAAAGAATTTTGATCATATTTTGAAAAAAATGGAATTCCATAAATGTTTTATGAGGTATCTTCTCAGAAACCAGCCAATTTCTTTTAGCTAAATTTCACAGAAATGATCCTTTGGTGACTCTTTAATAGGTAAATTAGCTTCTGGATTTTTTTAACCCGTTCCCACACAGCAAATTTTAGACTGGTCTATAATTGAAAGAAGCTGCAAACACCAGTCCATAACAAAGTTACAATGAAAAATGAGGGTCATATGAGGTAGAAAACATGGTGAAAAAGAAGAAATTGCTTGTTAAATGTGATTTCTTCTTTTTTCATGATGTTCCTCACAGTTTCATTTCTTTGGCAAGTAAAAATGCGGCATTGTGTGGTTATGGGCTAATTGGTCTGGGATTATTTGCCTGACTTAAAAGCCTTAGACCTGTTCAGCAACACAGGGTATGCAGAGTCTCTGCTATGTACTCTATAGATACTTCAAGACTTTACCCATTCCCACAGACACTTTTTGATGCCTCTCAAGAAAAATTATTTGGAAAACAATTTGGTAAATAAAGAAATTGCTTGTAACAAGCAATTTCTTCATTTTTCAGAATGTTTTCTACCCAGAAAATTGAAAAAATAAAAAATTTCATAGACTTTGAAATGCTGTCTGCAACTCCTTTCAATTTTGACCAGACTAAATTCCGGCCTTCTGGCAAAAGGTTAAAGCTGCTTTAGATAAACAGCCAATAATCTAAATGCCCTTAGCGAGTGGCTGTCCAGGCTGACAGTTTCTTTGCTTCCCACAGTTATTATGGATAGCTCCGAACTCCAGCATTTACACTTTTTGGAAAATATTGTGAGAAAAAGAGAATGGCTATTCCTCTTCTTGCGTTTCTACCCTATTTGTCAGGGATTTTTCAATTTCAACACACTTTAAATTGTCACATAAATTTGGACCAGTCTAAGTCTTTTCTGTCTGTTTCAGCATTACAGTTGCTAGACGTCTTTCTCACCAACTTATTTCCAAAAATAAATTGAAGAAATTGCAGATGACATTTTTAAGTTTGGAAACTTAAAAAAAGCTTTATTTTTTTTTTGACAGAAAATTTTGTGAAAAAATAAAGAAACTGATTGTAACAAGCAATTTCTTCAATTTCCTCCTTAATTTTTACACAGAAAGTTGAAAATCTCGAATTTCACAAACTTTAAATTGTAGTCTACAACTCTTTTCAATTTGGACCAGTCTGATATTTTGCCATCTGGTGATGGGTTAAGGGGTGTAAAAAGACAGGGTTGTTTGGTAATGTCTCAATATCTAATCAGAAGTAAAATCACACCAGCTGTAAAATATACACTATTCAATATAAAGTTATTCCTTTCAATTCTAGGTGTCAGGTAAATGGTAAAATGATATGGTTGTGTGAAGAACACAAGAAAGCTTCTAGAAGTAAAACAGAAGAGCGTTACAACATTGATATACCTCTACCTAAAGATGGTTAGTTATATGCTATGCCCCAGCCATGTAATGGCTGAGCGTGTGAATCTGTGCTAGTGTGTGCGTGTAAAGTTCTTGTCCAGAGCATATCTCTTACATTAATTGACGGATTTCAAAACAACTTGATACAGTTGTTCCCCTTGAAGTGTACTAGTGTAATGCATTAAGTTATGTTTGAAACTCTTAAGTTCAAGGTCACAACTGAAGGTCATGTGACAATCATGGGTGGCATTCATTTTTGTGACACATTTCTAATTCAAATTTAAAGAGTCTAAGGTATTGTATGGAGTAGAGATTACATTATGGAAAAATAAGAGGACATAAATCATTATGGAAAAAAAGAATACAATGGTTCTTGACTTTCCCTCTTTACCCTGAAGGGTATTTTGATATCATAGCATAGGATTCTTAACACCGATAGATTGTTTTATAAAGAAAATATGTTTTCCTTTTTGCACCAACTTTTCCTTTGAAAAGATGTTCATTCTATAATGTACCCTTTCTATACATCAGACTAACAGTGTAGATTGATTCTCAGCATTTTAAAATTTCAGAATTACCCGAGGATTATGTACCACCAGAAATGGAACCGGAGCGTAAACCTGTTGAAAAAGCTGAGAAAAAAGTGCCGAAGATCTTCAACAGACGAGCCGAGAGCAAGAGTAACAGACCCCCTCTAAATAGGCAAACTAGTCAAGCGTGTGCTGTTATGTAAATGACAGCTCACAAGCAACACCACATTGAACTGTCTCCTAGCAACAAAATTTTATACTAGTCCAAAGAACATGCAGACGAAGATTTAAAGTTTATGGAAATTTTCCAATTTCTTTTCTTGGGAAGAAGGAGTGTGGGTAATGAAGAAATTGCTTGCTACAAGCAATTTCTTCATTTTCCACAATGTTTTCTTAACCTTCTTTTCTTGTCTTTTAAAAAAAGTATTGTTTAGGCATGGGTTTAACCATTTCCAGGCAACAAAATTTTAGACATGTCAAAGCAGAAGAAAATTTAAATTTTAAATTAATGAAATGAAGACTTGTCTTTTGGGATACAATGCAGTATGGATATTTAAAATAGTGTTTGTAACAATCATTTTAAGACATTTAAGAAGTTACAGGCAATTATTTGCTTTGATGAAATAATCATTTCCTTGTAGGGTAGAAGCTATTTTGCATAATGAAGAAATTGTAAGCAATTTCTACATTTTCCAAAATCTTTGTTATTGCTTTTTTCTTGGTTGGCATAAAAAAGCAGTATGTGTATTGTGTGGGAATGGTTTGTAGCGTGTGGTTTAGGACATTTTACAAAATAAAAATTGAAATTTGTTAATTGACGACTTATACCTCTTTACTACAGCTTCTTACGTTGTAGTTGTAATAGTTTGGTTGCCACAGACAATTTATTTTTCACAAAGGTGTCTGAAATAAACATAACAGGCTATGATAGAATAAATTGTTTTAATAGTCAGTCAGTTTTTCAGTTGATAGCTTGTCAGTAATTATAGCCCAACTAGGCCTTAGAAAGAGGTATACATGTATTTGGTTTCATCACATCCATCTGTCAATCCATCGGTTCATCTGTATACTTTTCATGCTCTAACTTTAGAACCAAATGGCCTGCAACTAAAATCTTTTCTGTACTCTTATTCACAATCCATTTGACCTTGAAACTTTATAGAAAGTTATCCATAACCTAAGGAGGTGCCCTTTTGTTTCTTGGTTATGTAGGTCAAAGGTCAACTGTGGTATTGAGTGACAAAATGCTAATGTGGAGGGGGTTATAAGTCGGCTTTGTGACAATCTTGTTGTTCTTGTTATTGTCCAAGGAATATTTAAAATGTCATGCTTTGTTGTGGTTGATTTGTGAACATTTTTTATCCTCACAAATATAGTACTGTTTTCATACTGTAGAATCATTTTAGACTTTTGAAATTTTTCACAAATTTACCATTTAGAGATTAATGTTGTACTTCAGGGAAATTCAAACTGTTTCACTTGTACTTGAGTAATGTAATGAATATCTAACAAGTTAAAGACTATTTTGTATCAATGGTTTACAGTCTTTAAAATTTTTTGTGACAGTTGCAACTAACTATTTATATTGTTTGATATTTCACTATAATACTCTGGAAAAATAAATGTTCCAGAGGGTATACTGGAATCACCCTGTATGTTCACCTGTCTGTAACTTCCCTTCTCAGTGAATGACACGATAGGTCAAATGATTTTTTTATTTACAGCTAGAATCCATCATTTCAAAGAGAGGATCTCAAAACCCATTTCTAGACAACAAAATTTTAGACTAGTCCATATTGAAAGTAGTTGCAGACAACAAATTAAAGTTAATGAAATTTCAGATTTTTTCAACTTTCTGGATAGATTGTTACAAGCAATTTCTTCATTTTTCACAATGTTTTCCCAATTGTTTTCTCCTTGAGGGGCGTCTAAAAGCTTCATTGTGTGGGAATGAGTTAAAAGAACTCCACTAATTATTTACAGCCTAAAATGTTTAACATTCAGTGCATCAGATTGTTATTTCTTTTTTATATTTCATCTCATGTCTTTCAATTCAAATAGAATTTTGTTCCTATTTCATGTCCATATCTTAAACAGTTCCGTCCTTTTAAAAGTGACTTTGAATGTTCCTACTTCAATTTTTATCTTTGTGCAATATCATAAAAGGTTTTTTTCTCCATATTTCTATCAGTTATATCAGGTCTGCAAAACAGTTTTGTCTATGGTGAGTGTGATGCAACTAATTTGTCAATAAACAATGATTTTGGTAATGATAGCTAAAACTGTAACATTAAGGGAGTTATATGATGCATTATTATTTTTAGTTTTCTACCTTAAAAGATAAGGATTTTTACTTCACCTGAGTACAAAGTGCAAGGTGAACTATTGCAGTCAGTAATTGTCCATATGTTTGTCCAGAAACTTTAGAAATATTCTCCAAATCCACTAGGCCAATCAAGACTATTGCAGTCAGTCATTGTCCAAATGTTTGTCCAGAAACTTTAGAAATATTCTCCAAATCCACTAGGCCAATCAAGACTATTGCAGTCAGTAATTGTCCATATGTTTGTCCAGAAACTTTAGAAATATTCTCCAAATCCACTAGGCCAATCAAGACTATTGCAGTCAGTCATTGTCCAAATGTTTGTCCAGAAACTTTAGAAATATTCTCCAAATCCACTAGGCCAATCAAGACTATTGCAGTCAGTCATTGTCCATATGTTTGTCCAGAAACTTTAGAAATATTCTCCAAATCCACTAGGCCAATCAAGATAAAACTTTGCAGGGATGTTCCATAGGTAAAGCTCTACAAAAGTTTTTAAAAGTATTTCATTCCTTGAAAAGCTCTTTTTGTGGCGGCATTTGAAAATCAGAAATTTTAGTAAATCTTTGGAGGGCTTTTATATTTCATATAAAACATGACAACATGGTTCTTTAAAAGACCCTTGGGGTCGAAATATCAAGCAAGTTTTCTTTTCCTCATGTTTTTCAAACCTATTTTCCTTGATGGCATCGAAATGCAGAATTGTTTAGTAATGGACTGAACTAAAAATCCTAAGGCATTCATACTTGGTACATTGCATATTTCAAATTGTGTTGAAATTGGAAAATAAGTTCCATATAGGGTAGAAAACATAGTTAGAAAAGGAGAGATTGCTTGTTACAAACAATTTCTCCTTTTTCCAAAGAATTTTCCATTATCATATTTCTTCAGTGTCAGAAAAGGTCATTGTGTGGTAATGGATTAAGGCACTTAAACTGTCACCTGCAAGTTCTCTCAATTTTCTTAATTGTTAATGAGACAAGAAGTTTTAAATATATAAATGCATCTATTGATAGTTCCATCCAAGCCCTTGATATTAACTAGCGCAGCCTCGGACATGGCAGTTCAGCTTTAATATGAAATGTATAATGTATTGTTAGGGAGATGAAACAAAAGGCAAATTACTTGTTGGCAACCTTAACCCATTACTAGACGACAAAATTTTAAACTGGTCCAAATTGAAAGAATTTGCAGACGACAACTTGGTGGAATTAAGAAAATCTTTGCCTTTTAGGGTTTTAGGAAAATATTGTTGATGTTCAAGAAACTGATGGTTAGAAGCAATCTCTTTGTCTACATTGATTTTCCAAAGCTTTTTTTTTTTTTTGAAGTGCATAAAAAAGTGACATTGTGTGGAAATGGGTAATGTTGAAACTTTCAAAGTAAACTTCCAGTCCTAATAAATGTTTTCATCGGTCGATTGCTTATTTGACTGACAGCCGCAATTGGTCAATAGAAAAGCTCTAAATTATCATTTCATGGCCAATATCTATCATGCCCATATAATGTCATCAACGCCTTAATATGTTTTTAAAAAAATGAGTTCTGTAAAGATGAAGTTGTGATTTGTGTTGGTTTGTTGTTGTAACATTTAAATGTATTTAAAAAGTGATTTAGGTTAACCAATTTTCAGACAACAAATATTATACTGGTCCCAATCGAAAGAAGTTGCAGACCATAAGCTGATGATACTTTTACAATCTTTGTCTTTGTAGATAGAAAACATTGATGATAATGAAGAAATTGCTTGAAACAAGCAATTTCTTCATTTTTATACACCTGTCGAAGACAGTACGTATTATGGGATCACCCTTGGTGTCAGGGCGTCCGGTTGTCCGGGCGGTGTCCACTTCTTTGTCTGAAGCATAACTCTGTCACCGTAAGTCCGATTGACTTTAAACTTGGCAGTTATATTCTTCTCATCAATACGGAGTGCAGTGCTCAATAACCATAACTCTACCTGGCCTATTTTTTGAGTTATTGCCCTTTGTTGTTTTTCATACTTGAATCTTGTCCGGAGTATATCTCTAAAAGTATTATAGCTAGGATCATGAAACTGCATGGGTGTATAGATCTCACCAAGGGGGAGTGCAGTGCACAAGAACCATAACTCTACCTGGCCTATTTTTTGAGTTATTGCCCTTTGTTGTTTTTCATACTTGAATATTGTCCGGAGTAAGTCTCTAAAAGTATGATAGCTAGAATCATGAAACTTCATGGATGGATAGAGCTCACCAAGTGGGAGTGCATTGCACAAGAACCATAACTCTACCTGGCCTATTTTTTAAGTTAATGCCCTTTGTTGTTTTTCATACTTGAATCTTGTCAGGAGTATATCTCTAAAAGTTTAATAGCTAGATTCATGAAATTTCATGGATGGGTAGAGCTCACCAAGTGGGATTGCAGTGCACAAGAACCATAACTCTACCTAGCCTATTTTTTGAGTTATTGCCCTTTGTTGTTTTTCATACTTGAATCTTGTCCAGAGTATATCTCTAAAAGTATCATAGCTAGAATCATGAAACTTCATGGATGGATAGAGCTCACCAAGTGGGAGTGCAGTGTACAAGAACCATAACTCTACCTGGCCTATTTTTTGAGTTATTGTCCTTTGTTGATTTTCATACTTGAATCTTGTCCGGAGTATATCTCTCAAAGTATAATAGCTAGAATCATGAAACTTCATGGGTGTAAAGATCTCACCAAGGGGGGGGGGGGTGCAGTGCACAAGAACCATAACTGTACCTAGCGTATATTTTGAGTTATTGCCCTTTTTTTCATACTTGAATCTTGTCCGGAGTATATCTCTAAAATTATAATAGCTAGAATCATGAAATGTCATGGATGGATAGAGCTCACCAAGTGGGAGTGGAGTGAACAAGAACCATAAATCTACCTAGCCTATTTTTTGAGTTATTGCCCTTTGTTGTTTTTCATACTTGAATCTTGTCCGGAGTATACTCTCAAAGTAAAATAGCTAGAATCATGAAACTTCATGAATTGATAGAGCTCACCAAGTGGGAGTGCAGTGTACAAGAACCATAACTGTACCTAGCGTATATTTTGAGTTATTGTCCTTTGTTGTTTTTCATACTTTGTTTGACAAAAAATATTCATTCAAAATAATCTCAGTTCTATTCAAACCCCCAGTTAATATTAAGCAGTGTGACGGGCGTATGTTGTGACAATTTGGCACCTTGTTCACAGTGCCTTCCAATTTTTAAGGACATAAAAAAGCAGGATTTTGTTGGGATTGGTTAAGATAAAATTGTGATAATGTTGATGTGTTATTCACTTCTGTGAAACAATTGCTCAAATCTTTTTTTCAAAATCATGTTTTATCCCCTGTTTAAGATATTAACAGATGTTGTTTTGGCCCTGTCTGTCCCTCCTTCCTTGTGAAAACACTAGACTGAATTTTATATATCGGTTTCCTATGCCTGTCTTCTGAGACTGATTAACAGATATTTTTCATCTATGTCAGGGCTCCCGCTGCCGATCGCCAATGGGGCCAAATGCGACAAAATAAAAATTCTGGCCCCAAAATCGGCGAATTGGCGATTTTACTGGCGACAACTTTCAAAATAAGGCAAAGGTATGTTGAGTCCATTTAAACGATTTCCGACGCGCAACTTTATCATTCATACATCCGCTAATTTGTTTGGGAGACACGTGACCATCAATATCCATTGCATATCCGTGTCAATCAAGGCAGATTAGTTACGCATCGCTGATCTAATTGATTCTAACATCACTCGAGTTATTGGGATTTTCCGAAGCCCGCCGAGAACCATCATGTAAACCAAGATGGCGGAAATTCACATCGCTTGGGCTAAAAAATTGACGATATTTATTCCTCGATCACTTTTTGAGATTCATTAGAGTGCCGAATAAAAACCAAAGACAACATTTTGCTTATCTATTGATGATTTTAGTATCAAAGTCAAGTGAATTTCCGAAATGAGAAATATCGGACATTAGTAATCAAAGTACTGCGGACATTAGTAATCAAAGTACTGTGGGTTACCAAAAATTTGACCTGTCGTCCAGCATAGCTCTAGGTGTTCTTGGAATTTTATTATCAAATGACAATCCTCTCATTTTTTACCTATTAACCCTTTCCCAATTTATTCAATATAATATATTATAGATAACAGGTTATTTGTTTTCAATATAGTAGTTTTCTTTCATTCACTTATTCATACTGGCTCCACTTTTGTCCCAAATTGGCACCAAGTGGCCCCAAATCTTTGCAATTGGCGATTTCATTGGCGCAAGAATAAAATTTCCCAGGGGGAGCCCTGTATGTAAGTAATGTTAGGGTACTATTTTCATAAGTATTCTGATACTAATGCACAATGATTAGGGGTGTCCTATATAATGCTGTGTCATTGGAAAAAGGGCCTCTTGAAAAATGCCTGTTTTTTAGCTCCACTGGCTGAAAGCCAGTGAGTTATTGTCATGGCGTTGTGTCTGTAGACTTTTACTTTAAAAATCTTCTCCTCAGAAAGTACTGAACAGAATTCAACCAAATTTCACAGAAATGATCCTTGGGTGACCCCTTATCAGATTCCTTCAAGGATTTTTAATCAGATGAAAAACATGGCTTTAATGGGCAGGGCTGATTCCATATATGGTGAAACCTTAAAAAAGTTTCTTCTCAGAAACCAGATGATAGCTTTCAACCAAATTTAACAAGAATGATCATTTGGTGACCCTTTATCAGATTCTTCAAAGAATTTTGATCAGATGAAAAATATTGCTCTAATGGTCCGGCTAATTTCTGTATATGGTGAAATATTTAAAAATTTTCTTCTCAGAAACCAGTTGATGGATTTCAACCAAATTTTACAGGAATGATCAATGGGTGACCTTTAATTAGATTTCTTCAAAGAATTTTGCTTGGATGAAAAACATGGCTTACATGGGGAGGATTAATTTCCATATATGGTGAAACATTAAAACCTTCTTCCCAGAAACCAGTGGATTAATTTCAACTTGATTTTACAGGAATGATTGTCTTTTGACTATTCTTCAGATTTCTTCAGTTTTGACACATTGAAAATATAGCATTTATTGTTGTGGCTTATGTCCATATATGGTATCCAGAGAATTTTTAAATTGCAATTCTTGAATGGCAGATTTTTAACAATTGTCTTAGTTTGGTGAACTATTAAAGGGTTAAAAGTTTACAGTGAGTTTCTGAGACTTGTAGGTTTTTGTGTATGTATACATGAATGGACTGATTAACACCCAATTTTCAAGGAGACTGTGGTAACTCATATTACACCAGTTGATTATTTACAGTAAACTGGATTGCACACACGCTTTGAAAAGGTATACCTCTTTGCAGTTCTAAAATAGATCAAGGAGGTGCAAGGATGTTAGAGTGGTAGAAAGGAGGGTTCTGTCTTGTTGGTTATTGCTCTTGGATATAGAAGATAAAAGCTTATTATTATCAAGGGAAATGTGGATTATATATTTTAACCCATTACCAGACAACACAATATTAGACTGATTCAGATTAAAAGCAGTTGCAGGTAACAATCTCAAATTGTTTGAATGAAGAATATCTTTGCCTTTTAGAATAAAAAACATTGTGGACAATGAAGAAATTATTCGTAACAAGTTGGAATTGATCCTATAACCCATTACATCACAACAAAATCTCAGACTGATTCAAAGTTGCTGGAATTCAGAAAATCTTTACCTTGGGTAGAAAACATAATGGACATTGAAGAAATTGCTTGTTACAAGAAATTTCTTCACTGTCCACAATGTTTTCCAAAACTTTTTTCTTGAGATGCTTAAAAAGCGGGATTTAGTGGGAATGCTAATGCAGATACTTGTACTTAATTTGACATGCTTACTTTCATGTTCCTTAACCTTTCAATCAAACCTGACATTGTAACAAATGTGGATTTTAAGCTTATAGCTTAGCCCATTCCCACACAGTAACACTTTTTGACACCCCTTCAGAAAAACAATATGGGAAACAAATGTGTAAAATGAAGCAATTTCCTTATTTTCCACAATGTTTTTTTACCAGGAGAATTGCAAAATAAACTTTAAAGTATTATCTACCACTCCTTTCAATTTGGGCCTGTCTAAAATTAGGCCATCTGGTAATAGGTTAAAAACTCTAAAATCAAGGATGGTAACTCTAAATTCATTTTCATTGGGATTTTGTGACTTTTCCATCTTAGGTTTATTACTAACCTCACACCTTTAAAACGTTACAGCACAGGTTCAGGCATCTGCATACAAAATAAGTTATAAGAACACCCAAAATAGTTATTGCAATAGCACTCTCATATATTCAGTTCCAACAACTGAATTAACTGAACACTTAGCATTAAACCCATTCCCACACAATAGAATTTTAGACCAGTGAATATGATTTGGTTTATATTAAATTCCAAAAATCATCATTTACCTTACCAGTACAATCAGGCCCGTGGAGCAATACAGGCGCTCAAGCACCTCTAGTTCTATTTCTCTGTAACTCCTGGACAAATTTTTGGTCATTGTATATTCTTAACATTTTCTTTCCCTGATTTTTACATTTTTGTGATAATTGTGAAAAAAGAAAAAAAATACATGTATCAAGAAATTTCTTCTTATCCCCACAATATTTTCTATCATATAGGGTGGTTACTTTTTAAATTTTATTTACTTTATAATGCCATCTGCTACCCCTTGAATTTGGGCAAGTCTAAAATTTTTGAAAAATAGTAAAGAATAGTAAAGTATTTAAAAAGATTACATTTGAGAAATAATAACTTTTTATCAAAATTATTACATTATTAATGTCATGCTTAAAAGTGACAATTTGCGATGACAATTTTGTTTATAAAGTGAATCAGGGATATCATTTCAACAAAATTGCCTACTGATGTTATGTGTTCTGTTTAGTATTGTCTTTGTACATGTATTTCATAATTTCATTTGCTCATTAACCTTTTATAAATACCAACCAATTCTACAAGTTTACGCCAGACAAAATAAATTAAGACTGGTCCAAATTCAAAGAACTTGCAGCCGAATAATTTTTGTTGATGAAATTTTGGATATCTTTTCAAATTTGGGGTAGAAAGCATGGTCGATAATAAAGAAATTGCTTATAACAAGCTCTTTCTTCATTATCAACAATATTTTCCCAAGCCTTTTTTCTTGGGGTGTCAAAAAAGCATCTGTTAATGTCTTTGTGTGGTAATGGTTTAATAGATTCCATCTTTTTAAACACTCTTCACAGCTGTAGAAAATTCACTTTTTTCTAAGACCTGAAGACCTGTTCAAAATTGGATCAATCAAATGATAACCCACTGATTGTTTTATTTTTATTCTACTTTCAGAAATCCTTTTTGCAAGTGATAAGAAATCTGTTTCTCTTTTTTTATATCCATAGTTTATAGCTTTTTTTATCTCATGATAAAAATGATTGATATACATGATAATCAATGTTTATGTTATTTTTTGTATTGTTGAATCCGGAATTTTGTTTTGTGTATTTTCTGAGTCACATTTTTTTATTAAAAAATTCAATTTCACAAGAACATGTTTTTGATTTTTCCTCTTATCCCCCAAATTCTTATATGTATCCTGTCACAATATGATATGTTGTTTTGACACTTGACTTGGGAAATATAGTGGGAAAAGAAGAGATTCTAGTGGGAAAAGAAGAGATTCCATGTAATTACAAATTCCTTCTTTTACTCAAAATGTTTCCTACAAAATTTGGAATTTGGAAAATCTCCCCAGAATGATTCCTCAGATGACAGTTTGTCAGATTCATTCATATAATTTTGAATGGTTGAAAAAAAATGGCTATTACTTGGTGGTATACAGTGCAAATTTTACATAATGAATTTTACATAATTTGACTTTTGTAAAAACGATGAAAAGTTTGAAACGGTTCTCTAGATATATTTCAAAGATTTTAAAGACTTAGATTTATTTTCCTTTTATTCAGTTTCGTTGAAGTTTGACGGAATCGGCCGAGTTGTCACGAATCACACTACCCAGAATGCTCAAATTAGATAGGTCAGTATTTGAAAAATGCTACCTGTCGGAAGATAACGGTTTTCCAATTAGTTACCAATCAGTAAATCAGTTGTTTCCCTTTGATATGCTAACAAACAACAACAACAAAATGTCAACCTATCTAAATTGTTGTTCAGTATCTTTGTTATTTTATCTATATTTGCACACCTTGCAAGTTGTTTCAGCAAACGAAAATGTTGTAGAATACAGCAGTGAGGATAAGAAAACATGCACGTACTTTGGTAAGACAAGAAATTCTCTTACGTCGCCCAATTAGCATTATTGATTACTGTCATATAAAGACTGATTACAAAACGGGAGCGAAGATTCATGGAATCCTTCTTGGATTTTGCTTTTTGGTATTAGTGCAGGATCAAAACGGGGAATCGTTTTCTATAATCTT
This sequence comes from Fragum fragum, assembly GCA_946902895.1. Taxonomy (NCBI): domain Eukaryota; kingdom Metazoa; phylum Mollusca; class Bivalvia; order Cardiida; family Cardiidae; genus Fragum; species Fragum fragum. Next base: position 37,641,861 of record OX336378.1, on the reverse strand, counting down.
GTTTGTTGCCATTCCGGTCTTAGGTCTTGTTTGATAATTAAAAATACTCTGAACAAAATTTTTGATTAAGTAATTTAAACTTTTAGATAGTTATCCATGTCATTTTTATGATAATTGGTCTTTCTTAGTGTTAAATCTACTAAACTCACCATAAGTAGCAACTTGATATAGTATACTCCAAATGCCCTACTTTGAAACACTCGGGTGAGGTTGTTAGTCTTGGGATGATGACATATGCTTTGTTCCAATAAGTCTTGCCCCTAAGACTTGGTAGCTAAAGATATATTTTGCAAATCATTCAACATCTTGATTTTTTTTTATCAAAAAAGAGAGAAATATGAGAGCTTTAGATTGGCATTTGAACATCAGTCAATTTTCTTGGACTCCATATTTTCGTGAAAGCTTTAGGAATGTTTTTGCAACCAACCAAAATCACAAGAAAGCCTCAATTGAATTAAATATTTGAGAATTTAAAGAAGCACGACCTAATGAGAACAAGCAATAATTGATTTATCATGGAAACCACCAAATAAGGAAGTGTTCAATGAGTCTGAAGATTATCAGATGAACATATATACACCATGAATTCTGGTTCTATTCAGATTGTACTTCGTTCCTTAATTTGGCATTATGTAATGGAAAATATAAATAATTTTTTACTTCTTAGGCCAAAGTCATTGCACAGTCGGTAGCGTGTCAGACTCCTAATCTTCAATCATGGGATGTCATGGGTTCGATCCCCAGTGGCGGCACATATTCTTTCCAACATTTGTCTCTCACCAATGGGTGGATACTTGTAAACCTAAGTGGGATAGCAGCTGATGGCTAGGAAAGGATGTAGTGGTAGTACTGGTGTGAGAAATACTAGGAATCCATTGTTAGGTGCTCCAGCTGCTGCGATATGACTGAAACTGTTAAAAAGCGGTGTTGAACCCCAATCAATCAATCAACTTACTTTTTAAGTTACTTGTCAAGGGGCAAGTGGAGAAAGATTCTTTTCCACACAAATGCAATGTGTACTTTAGAGACTTAAGTGAGAGAACTTGACCCATAATGCCATCTGGTAATGGGTTAACCCAAATGCAAAGAATGTATCAAATTGCACTTAGATTGGGAAATAAATGCCTAATAGGGTTGTAAAAATTGTGTGAAAATGAGAAATTGCAAGCAATTTATCCCTTTCTCACAAATTTTTCCATGATTGTATTTCTTCAGGGTGTCAGAAAGCATTATTTAGTGGTAAAGGGTTAAATCAAGGCCCCATAAGACAATTTTATACATCAGCACATGAAAGAACCAGGCAGAGCCCTCAGTACTTTTGTCCTATATCCTTGTACCAACCCATTTGTGTTATGGGGATAGTTCTCTTATCAGCAAATGCTTTGGTAGTGAGGATAAATCAATGAACATACAGAGGTTTCATTCTGAGGAGAAACAGAATTTGACCATAAATGCAAAAGAAGCATTTATAAATCACTTATTCTCAAATAGGGTGCATTCAAGGTGCAAAAATTTTCAAACCTTCAAATTGACTTTCACATAAGGACCCAATTTTTTAATGTAGTTCAATTACCCTCTTTTTTGTGTGGAAATCATAAAATGGTAAACAAGAAACAGAAGAAAGGGCAGTACCATTTTGAAGAGAGTTATTGTCTTCTGCAACTCCTTTGAAACTGGACCAGTCTTTGATTTTGTCATTTGGGAATGGGAAGCAATTACTTTTAGGAGGCCCCTTGGTAGTCACCTCACTGTATTTCTTTTCAGACGGGAAAAGGTCACCAAACTTCGAACAAGGACTCGTCAACTGTTCCTGGTATGTCAGTAATTCGTGTTGTAAAAGAACCGAGGTGACGTCGGTATTCTCGTCGAACCTTCTGCCACTCTACATGGCAAACATAGACTGTCGTAACAAAATTAACTATATGATGTGTTATTTCTGCAGTCCTGAACAGTATAGATGGTATAAAGGGTAAGAAACTTAATCCATTACCAAACAACAAATTTTGAGACTGGTCTAAGGTTGCTAACGAGAGTTCTAAGTTCATGAAACTATAAAAATCCTTAAGTTTTAAGCTTCACTGGTGAAAGCCAGCGAGCTATTGCCATAGTGTTGCATCTGTCATGCATCTGTCTGTCCTTAAACTTCAATAATTTTCTCCTCCGGAAGTACTGAACATAATTCAACCAAATTTGACAGAAATCATCCTTGGATAACCCTTTATCAGATTCCTTCAAAGAATTTTGATTGGATGAAGAACATACATGTAGCTTTAATGAGTGGGGCTTATTTACATATATGGTGAAACTTTTAAAAATCTTCTTCTCAGAAATCAGTTGATGGATTTCATTCAAATTTTACAGAATTGATATATTTGTGACCCTTATCAGGTTCCTTCCAAGAATTTTGGGGCTAATTTCCATATACGGTGAAAACTTTGAAAATCTTTTTCTCAGAAACCTGTTGATGGATTTCAACCAAATTTTACTGGAATGATCCTCTGGTGATTCTTATACAGATTCCATCTATTAATTTTGATTTGTCGGAAACATAGCCTGAAAATAAGACTTGCTTAATCTGTACTGTCAGGCCCTAGGAGTGTTACAGGCGCTCAAGCGCGTCTAGTTTTATTTATATAGAAAAAATAGTGGAAAATGGTGAAATTGCTTATTATAAGCATTTTCTTATTTTTTACAGTATGTTTTCCCAAGCTTTTTTTCAGTCAGGATATTGACTGTAATCTAGGAATTGCCCGAATTTGGTCTTTGCTTCTAGGAACCTGACAACGACCTGAAATTTTTTTTCCTTTTTCATGAATTGATTCATAATTTCTTGTGGTATACTATTTGAAAACATAAGCCCATTCATAAAGAATGACAGCAAAAAGCCGAATCACTGAATGTGATTAACGTCACAACCTCTACAGGTACTTCTATTTATACAATCTTAAACAGTGTTGCATCCAGGCCACTCGATAGAGGGCATCCTCCGGGTTTGTCGTTATGTCAAAAGTTAACATCGTCAGAGACATAGAATAATGTATATTTATGTCTCTGACATCATTTAATTGAGTATTTAATTGGGTATGGTAGGCCTCTGTGTGCAATGATTCGTCAATCTTAGACATAGACGAAAGTGAAACTAGACATTCCACCGTCTCGGATTTTTTCAATTATTATAACCTTCATTCTTACGATTTTCAAAGTTACTAGCTACAAAGTTTAAGCCAGTTTTGTACACATTCATGTGGTATTCTGAAATTAGCCCTTTTCTGTGTGATCCCTGATTTTACAAAGGAATAAAGAAGGAAATCTTTGAAAATCTTCTTCTCCCAAATGATAAAGCCTAGAGCTTTGATATTTTGATACATATCATCACCTATTGACACTCTACTAAAATACTTGAAAGAATAATTGTATTATGAAAATTAGCCCTTTTCTCTGCTTTCCCTGATTTTAAAAAGGAATAAAGAAGGAAATCTTTGAAAATCATCTTCTCCCGAACAATAAGGCCTAGAGCTTTGATATTTGGTATATATCATCAGCTATTGAACCTCTACCAAAATACTTCAAAGAATTACCATATTCTAGAAAGTTGCCCTTTTCTGTGCGATCCCTAATTTTAGAAAGGAATAAAGAAGGACATCTTTGAAATCTTCTTCTCCTAACCCAGTAGGCCTAAGGCTATGATATTTGGTATGTATTGATGTCTATTGACCCTCTAACAAAATACTTCAAAGAATTGCCATATTCAGGAAATTAGAGCTATATGGTGGGATAATCAATATACCTAGGATTAAAAGAGAAAATCCTTAAACATCTTCTCCAAAATAATTAGACAGAGGGCTTTGTTATTTTTTATATATTATAAAGCCATGAACCATCATACCTAGGGGAGCGATTTAAGACTATCATGGTCCTCTTGTTTCTGCATGCTCTGAATAATAGAATATCTGTGTTGTCAGTCTTGTTGACATTTCAGGGAGGTTTATTTTTGTAAATAATGGAAGTAAAGTGAATACAAGCTTTGTTTATAGTACATACATTTAATTTCTCACTTTTATTAAAAGAAGCAGCAAGATTTGTCATACAAGTCCACTTACTTCCATTGCAATGTCTCTCATGAATCCTTTCTATATCCATTTATTTACATATTGGATTTCAAAGTCAGATGGCACTTAGTATTATCTAAATCTGTAATTACCCATCCAAAGCCTATCTCGTGGGTTCTCACTGAAGTTATCTTTTCAAAAGTATTTCTACGAGTACCTTCATAATAGGTTTTGATGCATGAATTTTGAATCTTACAGGTCTAAAAATACTGTTGTCATGATAAATTAATCTGAAAATATTCTTCTCTTTGTGGGAGAAAGATCATCCTGTATGTGTGTGCAGTCTGATCCTTAACTACATCACCTGTTTGTCTCTTTTAAGCCAGTATTGTTTATAGGACAAATTTTCAGAATGAATAACACCCCACTGTTAGTACTTCCTGTTTTTGCAGCTCTTTGATTTCATGGCAATCTCTAGAGGATTTATTTGGCATGAAAGGTGGTAAATCAGTCCCTCTATCTGGATCCAAGTGTATATTTTCTTTTTCAGGGGTAAGGTTCATGTCTGTGAGACGTTTTGTCTGTCTGTTCACCAAGCGTGTCAAGATGCTTTTTATAATGGAACCAGATTGGGTATGTATTCAATGCAACCCCATTACCAGTTGGTAGAGCACTGGACTTCAAATCTCGCAATTGTTGGATTGAGTCCCAGGCTTACCTGACTAACAAAGTACATGTAACTGACCAACGGCTGGCCTGGCCAACTTACTCCTGTGGCCACACCAACTGACTCCAACAGGAAATCTGCCTTTGATTTCAAAAGGCATTATTTTGCAAAATTTATGGCCAGTAGCATATAACAACATAGTAGAATGGTTGGTTGGCGACCTTAATTGTGTAACTACAGCTTGAATAAGCTGTAGTTAGGATGTTTAACCCTTTCCTGTTTTTGGAATTTTTAGACTAGTCCAAATTGAAAGAGGTTGCAGACGACAATGAAAACTGGATGCCATTTGAAATGAAACCATCCTATGTGGTAGAAAATATTGTGGAAAAAGGAGAAATTGCTTGTAACAAGCAATTTTTTCTTTTTCCACAATGTTGAGTAAAAAATCACAGGAACGTAAAATCCCGTATTTGAACGGGAAAGGGTTAAGTCACTAAACCATCAAAAATGGTAAACAAAAATGGCGTCCAATGTCAGAGTTCAAAGCTCAGGTCAAGGCTGAATAAATTGTTTGATTAGTCGGTTGATTCCTTGATTGACAGTCATGCTTGTCCAATTGTCCTTTGAATGAGATGTCAAGCCGAGGTCCTGTATGACAGTGCTTTACACAGCACACAATAAAGAACCAATCAGGGATTCAAGTAGTTTTGTCTTATGTCCTTTCTCTTCACCCTTAAAAAGAACCATCTTCTAGGCAATGTTACTTATATGGGCAAATGCCAAAGTGGTTATGGTAAATAACCAAATATATCTAAAATTATTTAAATTATTATTATTAGATTATTTTTAACTCATTCCAACAATCACAAAATTTAAGACTAGTCCAAATTCAAAGAAACTGCAGACAACTATTTCAAATTGATGAAACATTTCAAATCTTTATATTTTGGGGTAGAAAACATTGTGGATAATGAAGAAGTTGCTTGAAACAAGCAATTTCTTCATTTTCTGCAATTGTTTTCTAAAGCTTTCATAGTGAGGGGCATTTAAAAGTGTCACTGTGTGGGAATGGGTTAACATAAATCACATATTTCACGTGTTTGTTCGAAAACAAGGTGCTTTTGTAACAATTCATTACCTGATTGAATTTTCATCTGAAACCACTTTCAATTTTGACATGTGAATGGATTCAGTTAAATCCATTCCATTACAATCCCACATTTTTAACCCTTGTCATGCTGTATAAACCACCTAACTGAAATGCTGTCAATTCAAAGGGCTGAAAGCACTGATAGAAGTTTTTGTTCAAAAATCAATATTTCTTTTAAAAATCAACTTCATAAACAACTCTGGCAGGAAAAGTACAAGCAGGAGGTGTAGACTAAGATCAGCCTGCACATAAGTGCAGTCTGATCTTAGTCTACACCTCCTGCCAAAACCGGAATATTCCGGGTTCAGCATGACAAGGGTTAAGCCCTTCAAGAAAGAAAGCGTGGGTAAACATGGCAAGAAAGAAAGCTTGGGTAAACATATAGAGAAAATTGCATGTAACAAGGAGTTTCTTCAATTCCAACAATGTTTTATATCCGGAAAAAAAAAAGATTTTAAAATTTTATCAATTTGATCTTGCCATCATTAGTTTCTTATTATTTGGACCAGTCTAAAATTTTGTCAGAGGGATATGGATAAAGGGCCAATATTTTATTTAGTGCTTATAAAATCTAAGCTTTAATCTGTAGAGTAATCAGGGTCAAATGTTGGCAAAACATAACATGGCCTTTTAAAGCTACTCTGTCTTAAAAATGTTGCAAGAAAATATTTCAAACTGAACTTTATAATTATTAAAGATTTCATTGGATGGTCTTAGCTGTATTTTTCCATTCTTTTTTGTACAGGTGACAAATATTTAAACGGAACATCATTCTGTGAAGCCCAAAATTTCAAGGTTGTCAACAGCAAGTATTGTTTCAAGTATGACCCTACAGTTTTTGACAGATCAGATCGTCCTTTTGCTGCCATCCTAGTCCAGATAGCAATGTTATTAGTATTATCTATCATACTTTTTATGCAGATCTCATGATATTTCACCTATTTGTCCTATTTTTTATCAAAATATATGACAAATTCATCAAAAAAAATAGGAAATTGCATGTTTATGCCATTACCACATGACAAAACTTAACAGACAATGAAGAAATTGCTTATTGCTTAAAACAGATTTAGTTGGAATTGGTTAGCACATTGCCACTCACTCCTGAATCTTTTGCCCTGAAGGAATTACCGTATATATAGGAGAACATTGATTTCTTTTAGGTTATTTCTTCTTTTCTTCTTCTATTTTGTTTGACTAATACTTTTAAATTTATTTGCATTTTGAATATATATCTGCAATTGCTTTCAATAAGGACCAGTCGAAAAATTTGTGGTCTAGTAATGGGTCAACATTTTCTAATAAATGTTAGCCTTGTTAACCCATTGCCTCACGTCATTTAGTCGCCCCTAAAGAAAGCAATTGGGTAACAATTGTGTAAATTAAAAGTTAATTCAAGTTGATGAATTTTAGATTTTTCAACTTTCTGTATAAAAAATTTGGAAAATGAAGAAATTACTTGTGACAAGCAATTTCTTCATTTTCCACAATGCTTTTGTACAAAAATTTGAAAATTCTAAAGTTCATAAACTTTAAATTGTTCTCAGTAATTTCTTTCAATTTCAATCTCCTTCTAGTCTTATATTTAGCCATTTGGTAATGTGTTAAGCTATCTTAGATTTTTTGTCTGCTCACTCTTTCTGTTGAGGATCGTGCACAATTGATTTATTGCTTGCTGCAACTTAAACCATTCCCAAATAACAAAAATTGAGACTAGTCCAAATTCAAAGAAGTAGCAGTCAACTTTTCAAATAGAGATAATTTCGAGTGTCTTTTTCTATTTTATTAAACTTTTAAGCTCTGTCACTTTTGGGTTAGAAAACAGTGTGGCAAAAGACGAAATAAGCATTTTCTTCACTTTCTAGTGTTTTTATCAAATTTTTTTTGAGTGGTGTAGAGAAGAGGAATTAATATGTTGGAATTGATCAATTGATGGACTAATTGCGATATCTAATAAGCTCTGACAGAAAGTACAACTACGATATAAAAAAAAATAATAATCAAAAATAAATATATCACATAGTCTAATTTGAAAAAAATTCTGAAATGGTAGAAAATATTGCTACTGCTTTGAATTTGGACCAGTCTAAAATTTTGCCTTCTGGTAATGTCATAAATCACAGAAATTAATTTGCATTTATTTCATGTTTATATGATCTGTTATTTTTCTGTTAGCTTTTTTCATTTTTAAAGTTTGAAAATAAGTTAGTGTAAAAAAAACTGCCAAAGAATTTGCATCTTTTTTATGTTTGAATGTTTTGTTATTTTTCTGTTTCCTTTTTTCACTTTTAAAGTTTAAAAATAGTTTGGTGTAAAAACTTTCAAAGACATTGAAAACCAATTTTGTGGCATAAACTTTGCTGAGGATGACAAATTTGGGTATGTCAAAATTTTAGGCTAGTTCAAAATTGATGAGGTTTCAGATAACAATTCTAAGTTGATAAAATACTGATAAAACTTTGTACTCCATTAAAAAAGAGAATAGGGAAATTAACCCCTGTCATGCTGAACCCAGAATATTCCTGTGTTGGCAGGGGGTATAGACAAAGATCAGACTGCACATATGTGCAGGCTGATCTTAGTCTACACCTCCTGCTTGTCACATTAAAGCCATATTTGTTTATATGGATAATTTTTCGAAAGAAACGAGTTCACAAAAGTTGCGTCCAGTACCATCAGTCCTTTGATTTTAATGCATTTTTGTACAGATTTTATCCAGCATGACAAGGGTTAAGAAAGTGCTTGCTACAAAAAATGTCATTTCCCACAATGTTTCCCCAACCTTATTTGTTGGCATTTAGTGACATGTTATTTTCAAAAGTGCAATCTAAACTACCGGTATTTAGGGGGTTACTGGTGCAATTTTGTGCAAATTATGTACCTTTTTGATCTTATTTTCACTATCAAACACTGAACGACCAGGCATCCGATTATTTTGCCTTTTTTCAGCTCACCTATGCACAATATGCTTATGGTGGATTTATGTGATTCTTTAACCCTTGTCATGCTGAACCCGGAATATTCCGGCTTTGGCAGGAGGTGTAGACTAAGATCAGACTGCACTTATGTGCAGACTGATCTTAGTCTACACCTTCTGCTTGTACTTTTCCTTCCAGGGTTGTTTATGAAGAAGATTTCTAAAAGAAATATTGATTTTTGAACAACAAGTTCTATCAGTGCTTTCAGCCCTTTGATTTGACAGTATTTCAGTAATGTAATTTATACAGCATGACAAGGGTTAATATCGGTTGTGAAATATCAGATGTAAACAATTATAGTGTTTATACTCTAGAGGCTTGAAGTTTGGCTGAATCTGGATGAAATCTTTTCAAAATGATTGTTTAGGCATAAGGATGTATACTATTTGAAATGGGACTTGATGGAAAACAAAAAAAGTAGATAAAGTCTATGATCAATAACAATGAGTTTCATCGGCCTTGTGTACTGATTGTGCTTTCAAAAATAAGAATTACTTCAAATTACATTTAAAACCTGTAGAATTTATCCAGTAACTCAGTATTCTGTGCTGTCTCACCTTAAATTACGTAGGAGTTAGTTGTTGAAAATCAAGCTAACATCTGTATCACAGGTGACAAACTGCTAGGAGCCAGTTCTAGCAAGTCCTGTTCTCTGCATTTCTGTAACACACAATTGATCCTACAACATTAATGCTTGGCTTTACAGGGGTCTCTTATGTTGAGATGACATTGGAATAAAACAGTTCTCTCCAGGCTCTTCAGTTATGAAATAAGTCATAGAAAAGAGAAGCTTCATCATACATGCATTTATAACTTATAAGCTGAAGCAATTTCCACTCAACCCTGCTTTTTCATGCTTTAAAGAAAATTTCTACTCAACCCTGCTTTTTCATGCCTTAAAGAAAAAAAGCAATTTCTTCAATGTTCACAATGTTTTCTACACTTAAAGGCAAAGATTTTCTACACTCATCCAACTTGAAATATTGTCATCTGCAACTTCTTTCAATTTGGACCAATCTAATTGTATGTGTGTGGCAATGAGTTTTAAAGCTCATCTAGTCAATCAAAAGAGAATTCCTGCCATATCAATTTGTAGTTATTTTGTTAATACTTATTAACATGTTTTGTAATAGTAATTTACACAAGTTGCAATTATTCTTAATACTTTTTTTAGGATTGTAAAAAATCCGGATTGTGTAAGAATGGGTTATGTAACTATTAACATTAAATGCATTTAATTTTACTAATTTATATTTTGATGCTTTCAGGATGACAAAGCAGATGCTATCTTCTTTCTTTGTAACCCACAACAGTGATTTCTATCTCCACTGGTCAAAGGCCAATGAGTGCACATGTTCATCAGCTAACTTTTACTTTAAAAATCTTCTCTTTGAAAAAGTAAAATGTTAGATTTGAACCAAATTTCACCAGAAAAGTTCTTTTGTGACCCTGTATCAGATTCACTGAAAAAAAAATTCTGTTATAAAACATCCTTTTTTTATGGGTGGGGGATTTTTGGAACTTTGAAAAGTTTCTTATTAGAAAATTTGAAGCGATTTTTAACAAAATTTTACATTATTACAGTTATTTCTAGGATAATAAAATTCCTTAGCAAAATGTTTTGTCATGCTGAACCCAGAATATTCCTGTTTTGGCAGGAGATATAGACAAAGAGCAGAATGCACATACATGCATTCTGATCTTCGTCTACATCTCCTGTTTGCCTAGATCAAGCCAGAATTGTATATGAAATCAATTTAGAAAAGAAATACTGACTAACACCTTGTTCTTCCAACTTTTTCATTTCAATGTTATTCTGAACACGGAATTAATTCAGCATGATAAGGGTGAAGACCAAGCTGTGAATTTATGTTTAACCCTTTCCTGTACAAAGCCAGGGTTTTATTTCACTGTGATTTTATACTTAAGAAAACATTGTGGAAAAAGAAGAAATTGCTTGTCACAAGCAATTTCTCCTTTTTAGCTCACCTGAGCACGTAGTGCTCAAGTGAGCTATTGTGATCCCCTTTTGTCCGGCGTCCGGCCGTCGTGCGTCGTGTGTCGTCCATCAACAATTTCTTTAAACGACATCTCCTCCCAAACCACTGGGCCAATTTGAACCAAATTTGGCTGAAATGTTCCTTAGATGGTCCCCTTCAAAAATATCTAAAAGAATTGAAATCCGTTAAAATCTCTGGTTGCTATGGCAACAAAAGTAAAAGTTTAAAATAATCTTTAAAAATCTTCTCCTCCTGACCCAGAAAGCGTAGAGCCTTGATATTTTGCATGAAGCATCTGTATATTGACCTCTTTCAAAATAGCTATAATCATGATCCTCGGGTCCCCAGGGGCTGAGCCCCAGAGGGGGGGGGGGTGTGTTTATATAGAAATAAAGAACGATTTTTTAAACAACATCTCCTCCCAAACCACTAGGCCAATTTGAACCAAATTTGGCAGAAATGTTCCTTAGGTGGTCCCCTTCAAAATAGCAAAAAGAATTGAAATCCGTTAAAATCTCTGGTTGCTATGGCAACAAAAGTGAAATTTTAAATAATCTTTAAAAATCTTCTCCTCCTGACCCAGAAGGCATAGAGCCTTGATATTTTGCATGAAGCATCAGTATATTGACCTCTTCCAAAATAGCTATAATCATGATCCTCGGGTCCCCAGGGGGGGAGCCCCAGAGGGGGGGGTTTATATAGAAATAAAGAACGAATTTTTAAACGACATCTCCTCCCAAACCACTAGGCCGATTTGAACCAAATTTGGCAGAAATGTTCCTTAGGTTGCCCCCTCAAAAATAGCAAAAAGAATTGAAATCCGTTAAAATCTCTGGTTGCTATGGCAACAAAAGTGAAATTTTAAATAATCTTTAAAAATCTTCTCCTCCTGACCCAGAAGGCGTAGAGCCTTGATATTTTGCATGAAGCATCAGTATATTGACCTCTTTCAAAATAGCTAAAATCATGATCCTAGGGTCCCCAGGGGCGGAGCCCCAAGGGGGTTCGGTTTATATATAGATAAAGAACGATTTTTTAAATGACATCTCCTCCCAAACACTGGGCCGATTTGAACCAAATTTGGCAGAAATGTTCCTTAGGTTGCCCCCTTAAAATTAGCTAAAAGAATTGAAATCCGTTTAAAACTCTGGTTGCCATGGCAACAAAAGTGAAATTTCAAAATAATCTTTAAGAATCTTCTCCTCCTGACCCAGAAGGCGTAGAGCCTTGATATTTTGCATGAAGCATCAGTATATTGATCTCTTACAAAATAGCTAAAATTATGATCCTTGGGTCTCCAGGGGTTGACCGGGGGGGGGGGGATAGGCATTAGGCATCAGTTCACAGACTTCTTTTTTATTTCTGAAATTATAACCCATGGAAAGAGTTTTTTCCTTCTTTCATATCAGCACTTAAGCCTTGGAATTTGTAATTTAGACTTTTGGATCCCAAGGTTCATAGTCTTTATATGTAATTGTGGCCCACTTGTTTCATAATCCTAACCTTAACATGAAATTAGACTGTTGAAAGAAAAAGAGCCTTATCTCAGGTGAGCGCCCCAGGGCCAACGGCCCTCTTGTTCTACAATATTTTCTACCACATAGGATGTTTTAATTTCAAATTGAATGCAATTTTAATTGTCCTTTGCAACTTCTTTCAAATTGGACCAGTCTTAAATTAAAAAAAACGGGAAAGGGTTAACTAGGTATTATAGACGCTGCTGGACTGAGTAGCTTTGTACAGGATAGTAACCTTCATTGAGTGAAGAAATTTTTTGCATATAATTTTGTATCCCAGTTTCCGAAAAATATGTGTTAGGCTCATTTGAGCAGTAAATTCAGACCAATTTAGTGTCGCAACAAGGGCATAATACCATTATGCAAAATATGCAAGTTCATTATGTAAAATTATGTCCACTGTCGAAAAATATCATTGATTGTTGATCATTACATCATAACTAGAGCTTATTCTTTCTGTAGTTTTGATGTTTCGATCATTCCATTTGATCAAACCATCAAAATTATCTCTCAGGAGTCCACTCCCTCTGGGAGGGGATAAGGGGTTAGAGGGGGGAGGGGGTATTTTTCTTTTATGTCACCCTCTCCCCTACATTTTTCTCTGATGGTCTCCTTCAGCGGGCCTGTAGATTTCAAAACCTTGGTTAATTCTAGTGCTGAAGCTTGTCTAGCTTTGGAAATGTCATACAGTGTTCTGACACCACTTACAATGTGTGCTTTGTTATCCTGAATGCATGCTCAAACTTTGTGTGAAGAAGTTACGTGTAGTCTAAGCTTTAATGGTGATTTCTTTTGAAAATTTGATATATCATATTTATTATTTTGAAACTATTAGATGTTATTATTTTTTGTCTTGTTTGAAAAATAAATTTATTTGGAAAATAAATGGAACTGGCCTTTATTTTGTGAATTCTAATCCAAACTGCAAATTGGCTTTGTTGATGAAAAAAATTGATTGACTGATCAAATGATTCGTTTAGATCGGAAATCTATGTTGGAAATTCGGCATGCATGGAAGGCAATCTTGTTGGTTTGGCAACTTAAACGTTGTAACAACAGCTTATTCAAGCTGCAATTTCAAGGATTAGTTTGCAAACCAACTATTTGCATTTTAGCTCATATATTCAAAGAATAGGGGGCTATTCCAGTCACCCGGGCGTCAGTGTCATGATTTGGTTAAACCTTTTGTGCAAGTGTCATATCTCAGATTCTAAAACTGCTATTGCTCTGAAACTTTGCACATGTTTTTGTGACAATAATATCAGTCTATAGACACAAATTCATTACTCTGATATTAATTTTAGGGGAATTTAACCCTTTTTATGCCCCCGCATCGATAGATCGGGGGCATATTGTTTTACCGTGTCCGTCTGTCTGTCAGTCCATCCATCTGTCTGTCTGTCTGCAAAACTTCCAACTAAACATTTTCCTATAACTTCAACCCTAATTAAGTTACAATGCTAATATTTGGTATGTAGATAGGTCTCAACAAGGCACAACTGAAGAAGGTCATTTAATCAAGGTCAAGGTCAAAATGTAACCCTTTTCCCCATAAGATTACTCAAAAACTTAACCTGCTAACTAAACATTTTCCTATAACTTCATCCCTAATTAAGTTACAATGCTAATATCTGGTATGTAGTTAGGTCTCAACAAGGGGCAACTGGGGAAGGTCATTTCATCAAGATCAAGGTCAAAAATTTAACCCTTTTCCCTAAAATGTTACTCAAAAACTTAACCTGCCAACTAAACATTTTCCTATATCTTCATCCCTAATTAAGTTACAATGCTAATATTTGGTATGTAGATAGGTCTCAACAAGTCGCAACTGGGGAAGGTCATTTCATCAAGATCAAGGTCAAAATTTTAACCCTTTTCCCTAAAACGTTACTCAAAAACTTAACCTGCCAACTAAACATTTTCCTATGACTTCATCCCTAATTAAGTTACAATGCTAATATTTGGTATGTAGTTAGGTCTCAACAAGGGGCAACTTGGGAAGATCATTTAATAAGGTCAAGGTCAAAATTTTAACCCTTTTCCCTAAAACGTTACTCAAAAACTTAACCTGCCAGGTCTCAACAAGGGGCAACTAGGGAAGGTCATTTCATCAAGGTCAAGGTAAAAATTTTAACCCTTTTCACTTAAACAAAGAAATAAAAACCAATAAAAATCATCCTGTTTAGGGGGCATGGTGTTTCACAAACACATCTTGTTGGACTTAAAATTTCTTGGTTGAACCTGACTTTCAACTGTCATGTGTCTTTAATAACTCCCTTTCTACTGAAGCTATTGCTTTTAAACCTTGCACATACTTTTGTGACCTTCATATCATCTTCTAGACAAAGATTCATCACAATTATATATATTAAAGTGGAGGTAAAACCCTTTTTTGAGTAAGAAATTCTTGTTTGACTTAAAATTTTAATTGAAATATTTGTATCTCTATTACTACTTAGGTATTATGCCTTATGTCGACATTGAATTGCTGTTACTATCCAGCACTTGGAAAAGTCGAGCGTTGCTGTCCTCTGACATCTCTTGTTTATCGTCTTGATAATAAATGCAAATGTGACGTCATTCGATATTTCAGTCAAAATGCCACTCGGGAGTCAGTTGGCGTGGCCTGCAATCCGTAGATTCAGTATAATGCACCTTCTCGTGATCTCTACCAGTAATATTAATAAAAAATAACCGCAATCATCTAAACCATGTCTGTTCAATCCCTGTTTATACGGCCCTGTGATTTTATAATTGAGAAAACATTGTATAAAAAGAAGAAATTGCTTGTAGCAAGAAATTTCTTCTTTTTCCATAATGTTTTCTACCTTACTGAATGGTTATTTTTCAAATTAAATCCATTCCAAATATTCGTCTACAAAACCTTTGAATTTGGACAGGTCTGAAATTTTGTAAAACAGGAAAGGGTTAAACCTATAACCATTTGGCAAATTCAATTTTAAACTGGCAAAAGCTCAATGGGGCTACATACGACCTACTAAATGTAGTTAATTCGAAAAAATGTATCAGAAAGAATTAAAAAAACATTTAGAATTTTTTTAAATAGAAATAGAATCTACTCTTGGTAAATTATGTTCAAAAGTTACGCTCCCCATAGATCGCTTGGACCTTCAAGGACCTTTAATGGAAAAGAAATAAGGTTAGTAATAGCATATAAAGCCAATAAGAAATATGAAATTTATAGTGATAAAAATCGAGGTTGTCATTAAGTCATTGTGAATGTGCCGTGTATAATCTTTGACATTTGGTGATATGTCTGGAATTACCGAAGATACTCCAATCTCTAGTGGGTGATCCATCAAATAAGTCGATCAACGAAGGTAATGTTTGTAAACCTTGCGCCCTTTCAAACTACTTTCTAACACCTGAGCAAAAAGTACTCGAGGTGGGTTTATTTAGATTGCCAAATTGTTGTAATCGCCCAGTGGCCGGTGCTTTGCATCGTCGCCCAGCGTCTGTCGACATCAAAAATTGTTCAAATGATTGAAATACACACCTAAGCCTAGTTGCCGTGGAAACACAAAGAGTGAAAATAATTAAATCTTTAAATATAGCGAATATATTTTTCTCTGGTACCAGAAGACCAAGTGCTTTGATATTTGTTAGGCAGCAACTCTTATGGGACACATATCAAGTTAGTTCAAATGATGACCCTTGGGTTGTATTTGAGCCCCAACTAAGTGCATCCCATTTACATTGAAAAAAAGGAAACCCTTTAAAATTTATATTTCTATGGAACCAGAAAGCCTAGAACATTGATATTTGGTATGCAGCACCTCAAAGTGGACATCTATCAAGTTTGTTCATAATTATGATGCCCCTTGGGTCATATTTGGTCTCTGCCCAGGCACATTCTATTTTAACAGATACTTAGAATCAAAACTTAAAAAAATAAGCCTTAAACATTGATATTTGGTGTGTCATATATCCGAGTAGACATCTTCCATGTTTGTTCATGCGATGCCCCAACGTCATATTTAGCACACTCAATTTTACGTTAGGAAAAAGTGGAATTTTTTGAAATTTTGAAAATCTGCAAATTGAGGAACATTAGAACATTGATATTTGGTTTGAAGAACCTCCAAGTGAACTTTTACAAAATTCTTTCATGTGATGCTTCACAAGGGGAGCTTTCCTGATTACATAGAAATTAAGAAGGAATCATTTGAAAAAAAATCTATACAAAAACTCATAACGCATTGAGAAATATGAAATATGTAAAAATCTTGAACTTCATCAATACCATTATTCAGCCTAGAACTTTCATATTTGTATAACATATTGCCTTTAGGTATTCAACCGAAATTCTGCTTTCAAAAACTGGTCTTCTGTTCGACAACGAAAGAAAACAGCGCCGTTACATATATTTATGGGAGATAGATATCTAGTCACATCGATGTACTCCCAATATTGAAAATAAAGAATACGTATTAAATAACGTAATCAGTCCGTCGATCTAAAATGAAGCTCACGAAGACTCGGTCTTAATAAAATAGCACATTTTACACTACACCCCCCCCCACACACACACACTTAAAAAGCAAAACGTGGCTTACGTTGGCGTAAGAAAGTATTGTCTACTGTATGCTTAACTAGCTTTATGTGTAAATTTTTATGTGTAACAAAGGTTTTTGCTTCACTAAGAAAAACTTAATTAAACACTATTCAAACAGGGTATGACTATTAAAAAAATATAAAAAAAATGCATGTAACTTAAAACACAAAGTCGTCAGAAGTATAAACTCGTTACCACACATTCCCACAACAAGAAATGTCTAGGTTAAAGGGGAGACGATTCTTCAACCATAGGAACATGGCACTTTAAAAAATGCGTCAAGCACATTCGATTGTTTTTATTAAGTTTGATAGAATTAGAGAAAAACTGAAGGACTTCGTAACGCAAAATTACTAGTGAATATGTACCAGGTGTAAAAAAGCTCAAGGAGAGAGAATTATTCAACAAGGGTGACGCTTCAAAATAGCAAAATTTCAACATGTGGTCGATTATTGATAAAGTTTCAGAAGAATAGGAGCAAACCATTTGGGGAGGCTTACAAAACTCAATTGATCGTATTTTGTACTCCGAGGGAGGGACCGGAGAAGCGGACGCACAGACAATCAGATTTCCGTACAACCCTGAAAATATTCTCTTTATGTGGATATTTAAACAAAACAAAAAAATCATTTAAAACAGAATGGTTATTTCTCAGTCTGGATCATTGTAATTACTATACATATCCACCGATTGTGTGGGCCCAACAAATATATGACTTTCAATTTCGACTGAGCTTTTGCAAAATATGTGGTCGAGAATACATCTGGGCCGCTCTCATAGCCCTGGATCTCAGTTCTGCTTTTGATACGATTGACCACAACATATTCTTGGATGTACTTGAAAGTTAGTATGGGGTTTCAGGATCAGTACTGAAATGGGCTCGCACTTAAGACCGCGTAGCTGCAAAGTGAGTGTTAACTCTAACGTTTCTTCTTTACGGGAACTAGACTGTAGTATCCCACAAGGAAGCTGTCTATGACCATAGCTTCACTTGACCTACGCAGGTAAATTTTTTGACATTGTACCTCCATTAAATTCAGTGTATGGATTTTCTGATGATCACACAGCAAATAGGAGTTTTAACCCATTCCCACACAGTGACACTTTTAAACGCCCACAAGAAAAACAATAGGGAAAACGCTGTGTAAAATAAAAAGAATTGCTTGTTACCAGCAATATCTTTATTTTACATAGAATTCTCTATCCAGAAAATTGAAAAAATCTAAAATTTCATAAACTTTAAGTTCACGGTCGTCTGCAACTTTTTTCAATTTGGGCTTGTCTACAATTTTGCCGTCTGGTTGTGGGTTTAACCATCGCCGAATGAGGAGGCCAGGGCTATCAAAGAAATTGAAGATTGTGCTATTTCTATCAACGATTGGATTAACAACAACAAACTTAAGATGAACAATTCAAAAACGGAATTCATTCTTTTCGGAGGTCGTTCACAGCTCAAAAACTGCAGTACAACAGATATAAGTATATGTGGCGACATTGGCAAACATCAGAAATGTAAAAGATATCTCAGTGCCTTTCTAGACGAGTCCCTAAACTTCAGAGACAATGTTAACAGAAAATGTAAGACTGTCATGTTGAATTACTTCAAGATTAAGAGCATCCGCAAATGTCTGTCTAAAGAATCTGTTGAAACTCTGGTCCTATATCTCTTAATTGTGATATCCAACTGAGACTATTGCAACAACGTTCTCTATGGCACTCCGCAAATAGAATGATCAAAACTTCAACGTTATATATACAACTACTCTGTGGGAAATCACCAGCTTATTTAACAGAACTCATTTGGAGTGGTTTTATCAAGATGTACAGTAGCTTTGAAATGTTACACTTTATTTGCTGGATCAACCATATAGTTGTTTCAGTTGTCTGCCCTTTTAACATGTGATTTAATAATTGATCTGTTGTTTATGATTTCATTATTTTAACATCTAACTTTTGTACAATGCTATCGAATACATTCATACGTAGAAATAGGTGTTTAATCGATCAAGTTTCAAGTTTTAAATCAAGGCGCGGGTTGGTTGGCGACATAAAAGTCGTATCTTCAGTATGAAAAACGAGTGAAGTTATGAAGTTGAAGTCGCCAAACCAAACAAATAACTAACACAACTTTTGGGGTTAAAGTTTATTTCCGGTCTATATGAACGATTTATTCAGTAAACGTTTTCTATTGACAGTACGGATCCCTCTTTTATCGTTATCATTTTCCTGGTAAAATTGTTGGGACACTTTTCAGTGTTACATTTCCAACAATTTGATACGTACGTCCATACGGTCTGTTTGAGATCATATTTATAGGCCTACGCCGCGCTTTGAAGATAACAACTCACTCGAACGTGTGTGTGTTGTTTGTTTGTTTGTTTTTTGTTGTTTTTTCGCACTTCACGGTGATGTTCCTCAATTTCGTATGTCGGATAGCATGATGCTATCCATCTTGTCGTACCAAGGGCGGCGAACGTTCTACTTATCTAACGATATTAGAGAAAAAGATGATCTCGATATCCCTTCACAC
This sequence comes from Fragum fragum, assembly GCA_946902895.1. Lineage (NCBI taxonomy): Eukaryota > Metazoa > Mollusca > Bivalvia > Cardiida > Cardiidae > Fragum > Fragum fragum. The sequence continues at coordinate 37,622,394 of OX336378.1, read as the reverse complement.
GTGAGGATGTCTCTCGTGAGGATGGATGCTATCATGATCCTATCATTTCTCGCATTCTTTTTCGATTGACAGCTGGTCAACTGAGGAAAGTCATTTCGATATACGTCTTTCAAGGTCCCGTAGGTGGGTGGTAAATAGTAGACTGGTACCACTGTCGACTTTAATAAAGGCTTTGTTAAACGGTCGACGGCGGTACCGGTCTAGGTAAATAGTGGATGGTGAGTGGGATGATCATCGAAACGACTTATCAGGGGTGGGTTGTCACCGTAGTATAACACACAGTGACATAGCTGTCAATCGAAAAAGAATTAACCAACTACAACATTCATTAAGACCGGAAATGTACCGTGATTAACTCCCGAGCATCCGTGTACAACTGTTTAGGGGAGACCGGGGCAAAGTGTTACACGGGGCAATGTGTTACGTTTGAATTATCTTCTCAATGACGTAATCGGTGACGCTACTATACTTTCTCGGAAAACGGTTGTTGAACGCTGCACGTCTATTGTACAAGAAAGATATAATTAAAAAAAGAGAATACTTGCAAAGGACCAGAAAACGCTTTTTGTTACACGTAAGTAAATTCCTACCATCTTCATGAATTATCGTCTAAGTTGACATACATATACCAGAATTAGGAAAGATATGTGGTTACGGAATCCCGAGATCCATAAGATGACATTACTGTAAACACGATATTTCGGATAACTTTCATTTTGTCTAGATGGTCGTCTTCTCCGAAAAGTTGCGATTGGGGCAAAGTGTTACAATGGATGTGGGGCAAAGTGTTACAGTGTAACACTTTGCCCCGTAATATTTTACTATTAGCCCATTGTCAGACAACAAGATTTTTGACTGATCCAAATTGAAAGAAGCTGTAGACGACACTTCAAATTGTACAAGAGTTGACATTTTAAAGAAAAGTTCTAAAAAATTTGGTAAATCAAAGATATTTTTTTTATTTATAAAGTCGAGATAATGTGATCAAAAATGAAAGTTTCATGCAATTTAGCAATTGTATACTTTTCTCGTTGCAGAATGGTTCGGAACTACAAACGTAGGACCCAGCAATCGCAGGTGCCATTAGATGCTATTGAAAAGGCTATACTAGACATAATAGCGTGTGGAAGAAGCATAAGATCCGTTGCCAATGAGTTAAAAATGAACGCAATGACTTTGTGCAGGTATATAAAAAAATCAAAAGAACAAGGAACTGAAAACGTTAAAAATTTTTGGCAGCGAACTTACAAACCGGTCTTTTCGGCGACACAAGAAAGCGCCCTAAAAAACTATTTAAAGGCAGCAAGCAACGTTTACTTTGGCCTAAGTCCCAAAGAAGTTCGCATTTTAGCCTACGAATGCGCCGAATCATTTGAGATAAAAATGCCCGAGTCTTGGAAGGAAAATGGTAGTGCTGGTCCCGATTGGTTTTCTGGGTTTATGAAAAGAAATGGTGATTTAGCTATTAGGACCCCGGAAGCTACAAGCCTATCTAGAGCCACCAGCTTTAATAAAGCTAATATTGATTTGTTTTTTAATAAGCTAGCTACAGTCATGGACAGAGAGGGATTTTCAGCTAGTGACATTTGGAACTTGGATGAAACGGGTTTAACGACTGTGCAAAAACCACGAAGCGTAGTAGCGGCAAAAGGGGTAAAACAAATCGGTGCTATTACATCTGCAGAACGAGGAGAGCTTGTAACTATGTGTGTAGCAGTTAGCGCAAGTGGTAATGCAGTACCACCTATGTTTATCTTTCCTCGCGTAAAGTATCAAGATCACTTTATTAGAGATGGACCAGTCGACTGTATTGGAGCTTCCCATAATTCAGGTTGGATGACTCATGATAACTTTTTGAAGTTCCTAGAACATTTTGTTAAACACACTAGAGCAAGTAAAGATAAAAAGGTTTTATTACTGCTGGACAATCACCAGTCTCATATACACATTGACATTTTAAACTATGCCAGGGATCATGGAGTAGTCATGCTTTCTTTCCCTCCCCATTGTTCCCATAAGTTGCAGCCCCTTGACAGGTCAGTGTTTGGTCCCTTAAAAAGACAAATAGCTGTAGCACAAGATAACTGGATGCGCAGTCACCCAGGAAAGAGGTTGACAATTTATGACTTACCAGGAATCGTGAAAGAATGTTGGCCAAAAGTGGCAATTACGACAAACGTAGTTCACGGATTCAATGTCTCAGGTATTTACCCGTTTAACAGGGAAATTTTCTGTGACGAAGAATTTGCCCCAAGCAGTGTTACCGATGCACCAAATCCAACTTCAACTGAGACAAATGATCAATACAGCTCAAACGCTCAGCGGGAACCAAGTTTTGAGAGTTTTAATATTCAATCACAGACAGAAAATGAAATGAGAACAAACACAGAGACACCTGACAGCAGTGTTTTAAGTTCCAACATATGGGAGAAATTAGATTCCTATGCAAGGAACTCGAATTGTTTGATAGTTCGTGTTCCAGGTGACGGTCACTGTATCTTACACGCTGTCCGAAAAAGCTTGGCAGAAGAACACATAGAAAATATTTCTCATGATGAGATTTGTTTCAGATTAAAAAATGAAATAATCGTTCATCGAAGATATTATAATGAATTCGCTGGAGAACGCGATATACTAAATGACATTGAAAATTATTTTACTAAAATGGAATTCAATAATGAAACCATTGATTTAGTTCTTTCAGCCCTCTGTAACTGCCTAGGTGTGTCGGCAATACTCTATCAGTTTATAAGAAATGATGTTCAAATCTTTGCACTTGCTCCGGGCCGACAAGGTGTTGTATTTAGGGGTGACGTACATATTGCCCGAAGTGGTGAGGACGGAAACGCCCACTACAATTGTGTGGGTAGATGTTTTGGTCAAGAAAATGGTAGGCCTACAAATAACCCAAACGAATTCTCACCGGAGCATGTAAGACCTCATCCTAAAGCACCTAAAAGAGTGGGTAAATTTAAACGTAAACAGCGTAAGACAGCAATATCAACAGATACACCAGAGAAAAACAATATTGAACAAGAACATAACAGGCGTGAACAGAACAGATGTAAAGGGAATACTAACAGGCAAGAGAAAAATAAATCGAGAAAAAAGGCTGCAGTAAAAAAGAAGAAGTCAACACATAAGAAGACAAAGGATGAAAGTTCTGATTCAGACAGCGAGGAATGGTTTTGTCTAGTTTGTGTAGAGCCATACTCAAACAGTAAATCGCGGGAAGTATGGATTCAGTGCTGTGGGTGTAAAAACTGGGCACATGAAGAGTGCACCGGTGTAACGAAGAAAAATGCATATATTTGCCAAAATTGTAACTCGGAAATTGATTCTGATTGATGGGTAGGCCAGTATAGCTTATAAATTATTAAGTCTCTTACTAATTGAAATTGTTATATTATTGAATATGCGATGCGTCTCGCAAGAAGATCAGGGAATTCCACAAAACGATTGATTGATTGAGGATTAACACCACTTTAAACAGTAATTCAGTCATATCGCGGCGACTGGAGCACCTAACAATGGATTCTTGATATTTCTCACACTAAAACTACCACTCCATCCTTTCCTAGCCTCCAGCTGCTACTTAGGTTTACGATTATCCACCCATTAGTGAGAGACAAATTTCGGAAAGGATATTTGTCACCGCCGGGGATCGAACCCATGACATCCTGTGATTGAAGATTGGGAATCTGGTGCGCTACCGACTTTCTATGACGACGGCCCCACAAAACGTATCATGTCTGGAAAAAAATGTTTTAGAGCTACCTCTTCAGATATCGACATAATATAATGGGGTAGAATGACCATCCATGATTTGTAAAATATTCAAAAACGAAAAGTCGAAGCTTATCACCGACTAAAAATTGACTTCTGCAACATCTTTGAATTTTGAGCTGTCTAACATGTTGTCTTTTTATAATGGTTTAAGAGATATATGGTCAAGGTTAGAGTTGTTGGTTAAATATTTTAGTTACGACTATTTTAAGACATGTGATGTGATGTAGTCGTCGTGAAAAGGTCTTTGGTAAAAATAAAACAATTTTACAGAACTAATCGATTCAAAAATCTGTCTGTACAGAAGCTGCAGTTTGATCTTAAATATACATTTAACCCTTGAATATACGTTTTAACACATTTTCACACAATGCCACCTTTTTTTACCACTACCCCACTCCCCGAAGCAAAGCGCTTTGTGAAAAATTGTAGAAAATGAAAAAATAATGCTTGTTACAATCAATTTCTTCATGTTTTGTGATGTTTTCTTTCCTGAAAGACAAACCATTTTAGAATTATATAAACTTGGCGTTGTCGTCTGCAATTTATTTCAATTCTGACCAGTCTAAAATGTGTCGTCTGTTAATTGGTTAAGGTTAAATGTTTAACCTACAGTTATGACTGAACGCATTGAGGTTCTTTGCATGGAGTCCGTATACTATGTAACACTTTGCCCCGATTATTGTAACACTTTGCCCCTAATGCCTGGGGTAAAGTGTTACATTTACCGGATTTTTTTTCTTGGTGTAAATTCTTTAAAAGATGATGAAATTGGTGAATAAAAACGGTTTTGAGTTGGAAATTTGTCTAGTTTTTTAGACATATTGTCAGTGTACACAAATATCCAATAGTATGGAAAAATGTGTGGAATTTTCAAAAAGTGTAACACTTTGCCCCGGTCTCCCGTATGGTTTGTCGACTTCAATCTTCGTAACTACAGCTTATTCAAGCTGTAGTCACGAAATCAAAGTCGCCACCAACCATTTCGCTTTTTGTTGCACGTACTTGAGCATAAATTTTGCAAAATAAAGCCATTTGATATCGAATTGGTCTCCCGTTGCAGTCGACAATTTTCACGGTTGCCGGTTAAATCATACAAAACCCATTTTCTGTTAGGGTATAATGAATAATAAAGAAATTGCCTATAACAAGCCTTTCTTCATTTACCACAATTCTTCACAAAGTTTTTTTTATTGAGGGACATAAGAATGCGGGCCTGTGTTGAAACGGGTAAGAGCTGTTTTTCTTGTGACTATATCCTGTCGTTTAAAAAAGTTACCTCCCTTGTTGCAAAACTCGCCATTTACACTTCTTTGAAATGTTCATTTCTTCTATAAGCCGACAACGTGCATATTTGAACCACTTTCAAAATCGATTACTTAGTCAGGTATGATGTTCATCAAAGTTAAGCAATACTCATTAATACTCTGTTAAACGAATATGGTTGTAAATGAGTTCATTATGGCAGAATTCAAGGTCGTATGACCATAGACACTGACTGATAACCGGACCACATTACCAGACGACAATATTTAGACTTGTCCAAATTCAAAAGAGTTGCTGACACCAGAAAATAATTTAAAGTTTAAGAAATCAAGACATGTCATTAACTTTCTTGGCTGAAAACGTTGTGTAAAATGAAGAAATTGCTTGGTTTTAGCAATTTCTTCATTTTACATAGTATTTTCTTAGGGGGCATCAAAAAGTGTCATTGTATGAGAATGGGTTAAAGGAAGTGAAATATCATTTGAAAGAAACTTCATCTACTGCAATTCTATGTATCTGATGTATTGCCAAATCTCGATTATCATACATGTTATGTGCATGACCCCCTTCCCCTCCAGGAGCCTCAAAGTGCTGTGAGAACCACCTATACAATAACACACTTAACCCTTGTCATGCTGTATAAATTACCTTATTGAAATGCTGTCAAATCAAAGGGCTGAAAGCACTGATAGAACTTGTTCAAAAATCAATATTTCTTTTAGAAATCAACTTCATAAACAACTCTGGTAGGAAAAGTACAAGCAGGAGGTGTAGACGAAGATCAGCCTGCATATAAGTGCAGTCTGATCTTAGTCTACGCCTCCTGCCAAAATCCGGAATATTCCGGGTTCAGCATGACAAGGGTTAACTAAAACCCAAGAAGATTCAAAATTGAGTTGTACTGAAAACATTTCACAAAGTTGGGACCATGGTATGGATTTAGATCTAGCTTAAATTTACAAAACCAGGGCATACTCTGGACTGAAATTTCTTTTAGCCAACCTTTTAGCCAATCTGAAAATTCTTTAGCCAATTTGGCTAAACTGTAGCCAACTTCTCAGCCATTGTAGAACTTTTTAAAATTTATATTTAGATTTTTAAGAAAGATTTTTTTCAAATTTCTATGAAAATATTTGTAGTGTCTCCATAATATAGTTTCTTAATGCAAGGGAGTTAAGCCTGTTGGTAGTACTTATTGCAATAAACATGCTTACTTCCCTTGACAGGGTTACGGGGAATTATGGGTAGAAAGCGTGCTTGGTTATGATAGAAATAAACGACGCAGTTGATTAAATTCTGTCTTTTATTGTGTTAAATCACGGTCTTAGGGAAGACACAACATTTGGCGACGAGGTAAAGTGCCCAGTTCGTCCACTAGTCAGATGATTGATACTGGCGATCCATATTTAATTAGAAATGGCCAGTTTTATTGAGCTGAATGGGCTTCCGCCATTTGAGCCACGAGGGGAGAGGATAGGGCAAAGTTGGGATCGTTGGATTCGCAGTTTCGAGCTCTTTTCAACCGGTAAGGGGGTAAAAGATGACAAACAAAAGCACTCTCTGCTCCTACATTGTGCCGGACAACAGGTCCAAGATATCTACTTCACGTTACCAGACCGAGATCCTGGAGAGGGTGAAACCTGGTATGATAAAACAAAATCTGTATTGGCCTCACATTTTAAAGGTAAAGTCAACATACCATATGAACGTTACACCTTTCGCAGCATGGCCCAGAAAAGTGATGAAAACATTGAACAATACATAATTAGGTTACGTCAGCAGGCTGAACTGTGTCAATTTGAGAAAACTGATGAGCAAATCAGAGACCAGATCATTGAAAAATGTCGTTCACACACATTAAGAACCCGATTGTTGGAGAAGGGTAAAGACTTAACATTAGAACACTTAAGAGTCACTGCTCAAGCTTTAGAAAGTTCAGAATTACAAGCCAGACACATAGAATCACAGGGTGGAAACGGTGAAAGTCAGAAAATTGGTGCCATCATGAGTTCTTCATCTGTGAAACAATGTTTCAGGTGTGGCAAACCGGGTCACATAAGTACAGATAAACATTGCCCCGCTAGAAATAAGAAGTGTAATGATTGCGGTAAAATGGGACACTTTGCTGCAAGATGTAAAACCAAAGATAAAGGTGCCTCAGGGTCACATGATAAGTCACATGACAGTCGTTATAGACGGAAGAAACATTTTAAACAGAATAAGGTGCAATCAGTAGATAGTAATGATAGTCCTGATGATGAGTACGCTTTTCAGGTCACGGGAACCGTTGAGAAAATGTCAGTCAATTTGTTAGTTGACAAGTGTAACATCAATTTCGTGATTGACAGTGGAGCCTCAGTGAACATTATAGATAAAAACCTATGGGAAGAATTGAAAAAGAATCAGATCTCTTGTAAATCGGAGAAAACAAGTAAGAGACTGTTTGAATATGGGTCTAGTGAGCCGTTAAAGCTGTTGGGAAAATTTGTTACAGCGGTAGCGACGGATATGGGTAACGTAGCTCCCTCTACAGAGATATACGTGTTAGATGGTTCAGGTCCAGCTTTGTTAGGTCGGAAAACAGCGATTCAGTTGGGTCTATTGAAATTAAATGTTGATCAAGATGTATATGGTATTGAAGAAATGGTACCAAAGGAACTTTTCGAAGGTGTTGGCATGCTCAAAGATTTCCAGCTTAAGTTACATTTTGACGAGTCTGTAAAACCTGTTGCTCAAAACATGTACAGAGTTCCGTATAGTTTAAGGGACAAAGTTGAACAGAAAATCAATGAACTTTTAGAAATGGATATCATAGAAGTGGTAGAAGCTCCAACTGCATGGGTCAGTCCGCTCATAATCGTGCCAAAACCTGATGGGGATATTCGTCTTTGCGTGGATATGAGACGTGCAAATGAGGCAATCATACGAGAGAGACATCCAATTCCTACTGTTGATGAAGTTCTGTATAAAGTGAATGGAAGTACAATTTTCAGCAAGTTAGACTTAAAGTATGGTTATCATCAGATCGAGCTTGAGGAAAACTCCAGAGAAATAACCACGTTTGTGATGCACAAGGGGTTATTCAGGTATAAACGACTAATGTTTGGGATAAGCTCAGCCCCAGAAAAGTATCAGTATATCATTTCCCAGATATTCCATGATATTGATGGCGTAGAGAACATCCAAGACGACTTAGTTGTTCACGGTGTTACTCGTGAAGAGCATGATGAACGACTCCGAAGCGCGATTGAGAGGATTCGGGAAAAGGGTTTAACATTAAACCAGAAGAAATGTCAATTTGGTCTTGATAAGATTGAATTCATGGGACACATTATTTCGGGGAAAGGAATCGGTCCAACAGAAGAGCGTGTTAAATCGTTGATGAGTGCATCGCAGCCTAAATGTGCTTCAGAAGTACGTAGTTTCCTAGGTCTTGTGAACTACAGTGCGCGTTATATACCAGATCTAGCTACTATAAGTGAACCTTTGCGCTGTCTAACCAAAAAGGGTGTAAACTTTGTTTGGGGAAAAGAACAAGAACAGAGTTTTCAAAAGCTTAAGCAATGCCTGTCTGGAGAAAAGACACTAGGTCATTTTTCACTAAATGCAAAGAAAACTATTGTTGTAACTGATGCATCCAATATTGGCTTAGCGGCTGTTTTGATTCAACAAGATATGTCGAATAATTCCAAAGTAATCTGTTATGCCAGTCGAGCATTGTCAGATGTCGAGAAGAAATATTCGACCACTGAAAAAGAAGCTCTAGCTGTAGTTTGGGGTATTGAGAAATTTAGGCTTTATTTGATTGGAGTCGATTTTGAACTTGTAAGTGATCATAAGCCTTTAGAAGTGATTTATGGGCCAAAGTCCAGACCAAATGCAAGAATTGAGCGTTGGGTCATGAGATTAATGCCATATAGGTTTAAAGTCTGTTATCAGCCCGGAAGGCTAAACGTTGCTGATGCCCTGTCGAGACTTGTTTCTAGTCAGTCTTGCAATGAGAATGAGCTAGAAGAAGAATCGAGAGAGTATCTGTATTTTGTAGCAAGGGAATCAACTCCTTTAGCTTTGACAACGAGACAGGTCGAAGAAGCATCAAAGGTTGATCCAGATTTAATTAAGATAAGAGAATGCATAGATTCAGGAAGATGGGAAGAGTGTAAAGAACTTGTTTCTTTCTATCCGTTAAGGCATGAATTATGCAAATTGGGTTATCTTGTACTAAGGGGTACTAGATTGGTCATTCCAAAGTTATTACGTCAAAAGTGTATTGAGATAGCACACAAAGGTCATTTGGGAGTAGTAAAGACCAAACAACAGTTACGTACAAAGGTATGGTGGCCATTACTGGATAAAGAGGTTGAGAAGTTTGTACAGGCTTGTCATGGATGCCAAATTGTTTCAGGGACAATTCATCCAGAACCTATACAGACAACTAGATTACCTGATAAGCCATGGTCTGATTTGGCAATCGATTTACTAGGACCATTACCTTCTGGTCATTATATATTTGTAGTGGTAGACTATTACAGTAGATTCTATGAGATTGATATAATGAAAGATACAACAAGTGACAAGATCATTGGTAGTTTGGAAGTAATGTTTTGCCGGTATGGGTTGCCCAAAACATTGACTTCGGACAATGGTCCTCAGTTTAGATCTGATAAATTCGAAGAATTTCTCAGGACAAACAATATTTTCCATCATAAGACAACTCCGCTTCATCCCGCAGCGAATGGTGAAGTCGAGCGACAAAATCGTTCTCTGATGAAACGAATTAAAATTGCACATGCGCAGTCTCAGGACTGGAAGAAGGAAATTTATACATATTTGTTTGCTTATAGAGCAACACCACATAGTGTGACAGGAGTGTCACCAGCAGAACTTATGTTTGGACGGAAAATGCGAACAAAATTACCCGAAATTGAAAGTTTTCCAGAATTTCTGCAGGATGAACAAGTCCGAGATAGAGATACATTCATGAAGCATAGGTCCAAGTTGTATACAGATATGAAACGTAGTGCAAAAGAGTCAGATTTGAAAATTGGAGGTGAAGTTCTACTGAAGCAGAGGATTTCGGATAAATTCTCTACTCCATTTAGCCCATCACCTTATAAGCTTATTGACAAACAAGGTTCTAGCTGTACTGTTATGTCAAATGAAGGTGTTTCATATAAGAGGAATAGTTCACATGTTAAACCGTATATAACTGTTTCCGAAAGTGAAAATTTGAAAGAGTCTTCTCTGACAAATACTCAAAATCGGTTACAGAACAATGAATCTGAAATTTCTGTACAACAATCTGCAGATGACAACTTTTCACATAGTACTTTGAATGAGTCTAACCATGTTAGGCCAAGAAGAGAAGTTAAGCTTCCCGGAAAATACAAAGATTATATTATGGGACAGTAAGGTAGAATGGACAAATATTAACCTAAGTTTAACATGTAGACTTTTCCTGAGGAATATTTTTATGTGATTATTTTGTTTTAATTGTTCAACTAGGCAAGTTGTTTACCTAGGCACAAGAGAAATTGCTTGCTTGGAACGGTTTTAATTTTCCAAGAAAATTAATCTGAGAAAGGGGAGAGATGTAGTGTCTCCATAATATAGTTTCTTAATGCAAGGGAGTTAAGCCTGTTGGTAGTACTTATTGCAATAAACATGCTTACTTCCCTTGACAGGGTTACGGGGAATTATGGGTAGAAAGCGTGCTTGGTTATGATAGAAATAAACGACGCAGTTGATTAAATTCTGTCTTTTATTGTGTTAAATCACGGTCTTAGGGAAGACACAACAATATTTTCTTAAGTTAATAATTTCTTTTATTTTTTTTTTACTTTTTTTAATTACATGTAACTTAATTCAACCCATTCCCACACAATCCTGATTTTGAGCTCCTCTTAGAAAAAAAAGTAGAAAACATTGGGGACAATGAAGAAATTGCTTGTGACACAACATGTTTTGTACCATTCTGAAATTCAACCAACTTAAATTGTTGTATGCAAATTCTATTGATTTGGACCAGTCTTGAATTTTGTCAGGTAATGGGTTTATTATAATTTCTTAAGTATGTTGGAAAAGATAAAAATTGATTTTGAAATAGTCCAATTAAGGCACCACTTTTGGCTTGCATTTGGTATCTTTTACAGTAAGTCATTCTCACGATCCCAAATCTATTTTTAGTAACAAATAAACCAGATTTCCATTTCCATTTTCTTACTCGTCAGTAGGTTGAATTAAAGAATTAAATGGGGAAATCATATTTTGTGGTTCATATTCAACACTAGTGGCCTGATTATGGGATGCATGACACAATATCAGCAATGCAGACATGCATTGGGCGACGATCTTTTACCTGTCAATCAAGGTAATAAACAAAGGTGTTGATGCGTGAAAGGGATTTTATGATGCCAATCCGATAATTACTTTACCCATTAGTCCCTTATCTTTTACTTAGTTGTTTACAGTTTTATGATCTGATAACACTTTCCCTCCCTTTAGCCAGCATTTTCACCAATTCATAATTTTTTTAGCCATTTTCACAAAATTTTAGCCATTGGCGAAAATGGCGATCGCCAGCGTGAGCCCTGAAAACTCTGGACTTTATATCAAATTAATGTTTGAAGGTATATTTTTAAGCAAAGATCAATGAAAAAAGTAAAATGATAGTTTTGCTTCTTTCTTGTTGGATGCACAATTTCTGCAGTAGAGATTCGAAATTTCTCGAGGACCTACAAGGCAGTTTTAAAGATAAGTTTCTTGGAGAATAAAATTTTGTTAAAGATAAATCAAATATCTGTCAGATACTTAAATCCATTTAGTCAGATAAACAACTTTTCAATGGTTTGTACTGATCTCCAGCTTTCTTACATGCATGATAATTGAGGTTGAGAAGATATAGAGTCATTTTGTACACAAGCATTTTGCACTGTAATTCATATGGTTATGCACCACAACATTGTTTATTTCATACCAAATGTTGGTCATTCCATACAATAGTCAAATGATACCCTAATGAAAGGAGGCTGTTTACATCAATTTTAAATTTTTAACCCTTGTCCTGCTGAATATGTTTCATCTTTTCACTATGATTGAAAACTTTGACATAATTAGATTGATATTGTTTTTCAAAGATTTCTCTCACAACAACAACAACAATAAGCAGGTAGTGTAGGCTAAAATCGGACTGCATGTCTGTGTAGGTTAATCCTAGTCTACACACCTGCTAAAGCCATTGTCAAAGCAGGAATATTATGGTATCAGCATAACAAGAGTTAATTAGAAATTGGCTTGTTTAAAAAGTCAAATTGTATTTTCAGTTTAGAACTAGTACAATAAACATACTGTTACTATGTAGGGCTTTTGAACATGTACCATATATACCTAAACACATTCGAAAAATCATCATATTCTTTGTGAATGATTAGATTTTTAAGGAACTAGTTTAAACTTTGCTCAAAATGAGAGAAATTTTATGAAATCATCAGTGTTGGTGGTTAATAATGATCATTGACTGTACCAAAAATGTTACCCTTGTAAACATTACCAGATAAAATGAAGAAAGAAATGGCTTGTGAAGAACTGAAGGGGGCTGAGCTAGGCTGAAAGAATTCATTTCCCAACTGATGTAAATCAATAAATATTAAAACGAAATGGCTTCAAAGGTTTGAAACATTGTGAAAATGTGAAATTGAAAATAAAACACATTTACTCCTCTCATAATGTTTTTTGTTTTCACTACTCTCAAAGCGCATCAAAATGAGGAATTGTGCAGTACTGGTAAAAGGTAAAGGATTAAACCCTTGTCATGCTGAATGTAGTTTTTTCCATAATTGCATAAACGTCAAACAACTGAAACAACTGGAGGAACTAACTGTTTGTCAATACTCTTTTTAGATTTTATAAACTATTCTAGCTTGAAGGGACAAAAAGGTGGTGTTGACAAAGATCAGACTGCATGTACTTGCTGATTTTTGTGTACATTTCCTACGAAAACAGGAATATTCCAGGTTCAGCTTTACAAGGGTTAATATTAAGTCTTGAAGGTTTGATGGAATTTTTGCATGATAATGAGTTACATAAAGAATTCTAAATTTTCAGGCATTGTCTTCACACTTTCTAAGTATGGAGGATAATTATGGCAGAAGAGGTGGAGAAAGACGGGGCAGAGGGTGGCATGGTGACAGGGGTCATGGTGGTCACAGGGGCCATGGGGGCCAGAGGGGACAGAGACATTATGGGCATGGAAGGAGAGATAGGGATGCAGGGGATAATCAGGACAATTTTTATGAAATGAAAGGTACGTTATAAACTGTAATTTGGTTAATACTGCTTCATCTTGAATATATTCAGATCTAAATGCTCTTGGACAAGGCGACCCTGTGGTAAAATGCAGAACTATCTATCCTACAGTTCATGCTTCAGATCAATACTGCAGCAGGATTTTTGTGTGGGTACTCTTTACACAGGCACATTAAATAACCAAGGAGGTTTATTCGAAGAGGAGTAAGAGGATTATTAACCTGAACCTCCTTGTATCTGCTTCTTTCTCTCTCATGACATTTTGATAAAAGTATTAGCAAATAAGTAAATTTCTGAAAAGGGGTTTCATCATTATTTTCACAGGTGTCAAGTACCTGTCAATTACGATCACCGATGCATGTCCATCACTTGAGAGTTTAATTACCAATCAAGCTTGATGTTATCTTTGATGGGGGTGTATGTTTTCAAAATCAATTAACCATTTTCCAATAATTTTACATACTTATGATGACCTTTGACGCATGGTTGCTAATTTACAAGAGTCAATATGACGCACAGTGACAAATTTTCGAGTGTCAAAATTGCTTCTTTTTGAATTTCTGTGCATCAAAACCCGAAGTCTCGGATCAAACAAAAACCCTGACTTTACTATATAGGCCTAGAGGTCTTAGGGACTTACTTACACATCTCAGAGCTCTAGATAGAGGGATGGTTCTGACCCCAAAATGTAAAATTTCATCAATTTGTATCATTCTAAATGATTTTAATGAGAGTCTACTTTATACAACATACTCTAAGTCTTTGGAAGACAAATAACAAATTAACTCGTTAGCAGACGGCAAAATTTTAGACTTGTTGCATACAACAATTTAAAAAGCATCATTGTGTGGGAATCGGTCTTCAAATACTCCCACTTATGTAAAGCTCTATTTGATCAATAGCTACCATTATTTTGATATTGAAACTTTATTTAGCTCGTTTAGACGTCATTGTTGTTGTTGGCGGCGTACGGAAATTTTGACATTTTGTGATATCTCTGGTTCCACTAAAGGCATTCAATTGGAACTTGGCACACTTGAGCACTATCAAAAGAGCAACCTATACTATCAAGGGGGATAACTCTAAATGCATTTTGTGCTTTTAACCACTATCCAGCACCCAATAGCCAAGCGCAGGCACCTGTAGGCGGTGCTCTTTTTAAAACCATTTATAACAAGAACCCCCACCATACACACACACACACATATAAAACGAAAATAGTCTTATTGAAGCGGAATTTTCTTCTTCTCCAAAAAATTTCACACTCTTTACTGTTGCTGTTCCCTTCTGAGTTCTGGGCCCGAGACTATAAGAATTTTTTATACTCAATTGAGAATTTACTCAAACTTCAAATTCAAATAAATATTTTGTTTTAATTTCAATTGGATATTAAGAGTAATACATTACATAATACAAGTATTGTTATTTTTTTCCATGCAATTACTTTAGGTTCTAAGCAGAAATAGATCTTTAATCCCAACTCAAAGTTTGAGTAAATTCTCAACTGAGTACCAAAAAAAGTTTGATAATCTCGGGCCCTGATTTGTTGGCTATGTGACTGTCATGTTAGGCTTGCGATTGGATGGTTGCAGGATAAAGCCTGCAAAATGCAGTAGATAACATTTCTTTCAAGTGAGTAGTAATAAAAAAACAACAGAACTGTAACTACAACTTACACTGTCTGATAAGGTATGAATACAATGCACCCAGAATTTTAATCCATCAAGTTCAAGTTTTGAGGTATACTTGAGTTTATTATTCACCTGTAATGTGTCATACCCCAGCACTGTGAAAACAATTGAAATATTGATCGCCACCGTCATTAAAAAAATCAATTGACCAATCAAATCATTCAATTATTCCAGAAGAGAACTTTTTAACCCTGACAATCATGTTGAGTATTTTTGTTGGTTTTTCAGACTTATTCCATTCCCACACAATCCAACTCTTTGACGCCCCTCAAGAAATAGGCTTTTGAAAACATTTTGAAAAATGAAGGCATTGCTTGTAACAAGCAATTTCTTCATTATCCACTATGTTTTCTTCTATAAAATATACAAGATTTTTGTAATTTCATCAACTTTATGTTGTCATCTACAACTTCATTGAATTTTGACCAGTCTAAAATCTTGTGTGGTAATGGGTTAAACACCATAACTGCATCTTCAATAAGATATTTAAGTCAAACATTAGTTTGCCTTTTGTGTTATTTTCCTGGCCATATATCATAAACATTGTTTGATATCATAGTTAAATTGCTGGAAGTCATGGCCAATAATCCGTCAATTATATCAGAAAAGCTGAAATAAACTGAAAAAGTGAAGACAATTGATCTCATGAATCTATTCTTACTTTTTAACCCTTGTTATGCTGAAAAAAATCCTTTTCAGAATTTCATTTAAACCAAAGGGCTAAAAGTACTAGTCTAGGATCAATATTTCTTTTGAAAATTAATTGAATAAAATTTCTGACTTGCAGGTGACAAACAGGTGGTCAAGACTAAGATCAGACCACACATATTTACAGGCTGACCTTTGTCTATACCTCCTACCAAAACAGGAACATTATTGGCTTAGACTGCCTTGATGGCCGAGTGGTATAGGTGCTTGTCTCATGATCTGAAGGTCACAGGATTCCAGCCCCACTGTCACCTGGATGTGTTCATGCATAAGACACTTTATAGCTAGCCCAAATCTTCCCAACTGTAAAAATGGGGAGCAGTGGGTTTAAGCCACTGCCTTTCTTTCAGGGGCTTGAAAACATCTGAATTGTGATTGTTCAAAAGTGAATCTATAAACTTAAAGCTTTCGTGGCAATCAAACTAAAAGAAATAAGTATAAACTAAAACTCGGCATTAGATAAGGGTTAATGAAACATCATCAATATTTTATTTCTTATGACTAGCAACAGGTCATATTAACATTTATCCAGAGCTCTAGATCTGTTTGCTTATATTCTAAATCCAATGTCCATATTCATTGAAATTCTTTCATTGATATTATATGGTTTCATTGAAAAATAGATGTAAGAATAAAGGCATAAATCCCTCTTATGTGGACCTCGGATAGTCCCTCATGTTTGAAAATTTGTAGCTTGGCATAGACTTGTGGCCTGCTTTGTTGTCTTCATCATACAAAAGCTTTTACATTTTTATATGTTTTTATATCAATGTAGGCCGTCATTTGAAACTTGGAATGTAATAAAATGTTCAATATGAAATTAACTGCCTATTTTACCAGGAATATAGATTTTTGAGCATTTTATTCTTCAACCTAGAGTTTGACCCATTCCCCCACAATGATGCTTTTGGATGCACTCAAGAAAATATAATATTATTATACACCCAAAGGGTCGTATTATGTTATGGCCCCGATTGTCCGTCCATCCTGTTTGTCTGTCCTTCTCAACGTCTGTTAGCAATTTTTTGTGTGCGCAACTCCTCCAAAACTATCAATGGATATGAGCTGAAACTTGGGAAAATTACTCCCTATGATGTCTAGTTGTGCATTAGACCATTGAAATTCAAATCGCTCAAGTCATTCTTGTGTTATCTTGAATTATCTGCCCTTGAATCAAACGAAAAAAAAACAACTTATTTCTTGTGATCTCACTTTCTCCTACATTTTGAATGGGAATGACCTGAAACTTGCCAAAATGACTCTGTATGATATCTAGTTGTGCTTAGAACTAAAATTTGTTTGATATGTCAAGTTGTTCTTGAATTATCTACCCTTTACATAACAATATAGCTTGAAATTACATTTTTTTTGTGTGTATGCACAACTCCTCCTACAAATTCTATTGGGTTGAACTGAATCTTGCCACAATGTATCTCTGATGTTTAGTTGAGAATAAGACTTGAGCAATTTAAAAACTCGGATCTTTCTTGAATTATCTGCCCTTGGATTGATTGAATTCAAATGTCAAGGTCATTTTAAGCTCTGAAATGCCTAAACTGAACCATTGTAATAGTTTATTTGTCAATATCAGATTTTCAAGGTCATATTTTTATGCCCCCGCATTGATAGATCGGGGGCATATTGTTTTACCGGTGTCCGTCTGTCTGTCCGTCTGTCTGTCTGCAAAACTTCAACTAAACATTTTCCTATAACTTCACCCCTAATTAAGTTACAATGCTAATATTTGGTATGTAGATAGATCTCAACAAGGCACAACTGGGGAAGGTTATTTCATCAAGATCAAGGTCAAAATTTTAACCCTTTTCCCTAAAACATTACTCAAAAACTTAACCTGCAAACTAAACATTTTCCTATAACTTCATCCCTAATAAAGATTCAATGCTAATATTTGGTATGTAGATAGATCTCAACAAGGCACAACTGGGGAAGGTTATTTCATCAAGATCAAGGTCAAAATTTTAACCCTTTTCCCTAAAACATTACTCAAAATCTTAACCTGCCAACTAAACATTTTCCTATAACTTCATCCCTAATAAAGATTCAATGCTAATATTTGGTATGTAGATGGATCTCAACAAGGCACAACTGGGGAAGGTCATTTCATCAAGGTCAAGGTCAAAATTTTATCCCTTTTCCCTAAAACATTACTTAAAAACTTAACCTGCCAACTAAATATTTTCCTATATCTTCATCCCTAATTAAGATACAATGCTAACATTCAGTACGTAGATAGATCTCAACAAAGCGCAACTGGAGAAGGTCATTTCATCAAGGTCAAGGTCAAAATTTAAACCCTTTTCCATAAAATTTTACTCAAAACTTAATCTGCAAACTAAACATTTTCCTATAATTTCATCCCTAATTAGGTTACAATGCTAATATTTGGTATGTAGATAGGTCTCAACAAGGCGCAACTGGGGAAGGTCAATTTATCAAGGTAAAGGTAAAAATTTTAACCCTTTTCCCTAAAATGTTACTCAAAACCTTAACCCGCCAACTAAACATTTTCCTTTATCTTCATCCCTAATTAAGGTACAATGGTAATATTTGGTATGTAGATAGGTCTTAACAAGGCGCAACTGGGGAAGGTCATTTCATCAAGGTCAAGGTATAAATTTTAACCCTTTTCCATAAAATTTTACTCAAAACTTAATCTGCAAACTAAACATTTTCCTATAACTTCATCCCTAATTAGGTTACAATGCTAATATTTGGTATGTAGATAGGTCTCAACAAGGCGCAACTGGGGAAGGTCAATTTATCAAGGTAAAGGTAAAAATTTTAACCCTTTTCCCTAAAATGTTACTCAAAACCTTAACCTGCCAACTAAACATTTTCCTTTATCTTCATCCCTAATTAAGGTACAATGGTAATATTTGGTATGTAGATAGGTCTTAACAAGGCGTAACTGGGGAAGGTCATTTCATCAAGGTCAAGGTCAAAATTTTAACCCTTTTCTATAAAATTTTACTCAAAAACTTAACCTGCCAACTTAACATTTTCCTATAACTTCATGCCTAATTAAGTTACAATGCTAGGTCATTTTATCAAGGTCAAGGTCAAAATTTTAATTCTTTCCCTAAAACAAAACAAAAACCCCCAATAAAAATCACCCTGTTCAGGGGCATGGTGTTTCACAAACACATCTTGTTATTGCCTGTGGTGAGTACTTTCTGTTGAACTTGTTTCAAGGTCATTGGTCAAGGTCATTTTTTATGTCAATTGTATTCAACTTACAGAATTTAACCATTGTACATAATGTTGAATGATAAGTTATTGTAAAGCTATCTTGTTTCTCAAGTGTAAACAGTATTATTCAGGTGATAAGATCTTTCTTTTGACAAAAATCATTAGCTATCATTCAAGCTCAGATTACTGACAAGCCAAGGTTACTGACAAGCTCCTTTTTTGTATATGTGTTGCTCTGCAAAGCTCTTGTATACAATGTTTTCCAATCCAAAATACAAAGACATCAGAAATTTCAGCAACTAAAAATTGTCATCTGCATCTTCTTTGAATTTGACCAGTCTAAAATTTTGCCATCTGATATAGATAATTGGTGATATAAAATGTATGTTTTAAAATATGAATCTGTGCCTTTTTTATTTCAGATAATAGATCACAGAGAGGGGGTAGAGGAAGGCCTCCCCCTGGTCTAAGAGGTAGAGAAATTGGAATGTGGTACGCAAAACAGAGCAAAGCAAGAGCCAGAGCTAAAGATAAAGAGGAGGTGAATAAAGTTGTCTTGACTAACTATAACTCCTGTCATAATGACTTTTTGTTCAGAACTGCATTAAAAATTGAAAACAGCCCCCATTGCCCAAAAGTTTAGACTTTTCCAAATTTAAAGATTTTGTAGATGACAATATTCAGTCGATAAAGTTTAACAAATTCAATGACATTTTTGGCAGAAAATTTGCAGATAATGAAGAAATTGCTTGTAACAAGCAATTTCTTCATTTTCCACAATGTTCTCCAAAGATTTTTTCTTGTGGAGCATAGAAAAGAACGATTGTGTAAGGATTGGTTAAAGCACTTGAAGGCCTGATTGTGGGTCAGGTATTTTCTTTAATAAAAAACTATAACTTTGCTGGCGTTTTAAGTCACTAAAATAACTGAACTGCATATAAATGAATGAATTGGTCGGTCAAAAGACTTTTTGATACAAAACCGTAATCTGTTGATTGGTAGCCACTTTTCGTTATGTTCAAGGCTGAAATATGCTGATTTTAACACACACAGGTCTTTAAAACCCTTTAATTCGGTCTCTGCCTTATAAAACCCTTGAAAATTGATAGTAGCCTTATAAAACTCTTAGAACTATGATAAAGTCCATAAAATACCCTTGAATATATTTTCTTCCTAAATTGTAGTGAAAATTTGATCACAATAACAATCCATATTAAGATAAAGGGTTTCAGTCTATATACTGTCATTTATACTTGTATTATTATTTTAAGAAATGAAAACAGAAATTGATTAATTCACAGAATTTTCCTCATAGTCGTCCTTAGAAGGAAAATATTACTTAACCATTTCCCTCACAATAAAATATTACACCGGTCCAAATTCAAAGAAGTTGCAGATGAAAGTTTAAAGTTGATGAAACCTCTAGAATCTTTGTCTTTTCAGGAAACAAGCAATTTCTTCATTCTCCACAATGTTTTTCAAAACTTTCATATTGAGGGGTGTTTAAAAGAGTCATTGTGTGGGAATTGGTTAACCCATTTCCACACAATCTGGATTTTTTATGCTTCTTCAGAAAAAAATTTGTGGAAAACATGGTCAAAGGCATTTTCTTCATTATTCACAAGGATTTCTACCCAGAAATACACAAATTTCCAAAATTTCATTGACTAAATGTAGTTGTCTGCAACTTCTTTCAGTTTGGACCAGTATAAGGTGCTATAGTTTGGGACTGGGTTAAACAGAAAAAACTTGATTGTAAAGTGTGTGAAAACCAATATTTGTGCTTAGATTAAATTATGTTATTATCCCTTAAATTTTATGTTTTTGACCTTGAAAACCCTTAAAAAATCATTAAAAATTTCAAACAAAATTTTGCTTGAACCATATTTAAAGTTTCAAAATTAGATGAATCCATTTCTAATTTCCTTATTCTTCTTAAGTCATAATTGAGAGTTAATTACAATATCATCCATTATTTATTTAGAGGAATGAAGTTGTTATGGAGACCCATCAAAGACAGCATATAGAGAGGTTATTGGATGATATTAAAGCTGACAGAGGGGAAGAACCAACACGGAAACCAGCTGATCCACCTGAGTAAATACTTTTTAAATGCCCGAAGGGTCGTATTATGTAATGGCCATTGTCGTCTGTCTGTCCATCCGTATGTCCATTAGCAATTTTTTGTGTGCTCAACTCCTCCTAAACTATCAATGGGAATAAGCTGAAACTTGGCACAATTATTCCCTATGATGTCTTGTTGTAAATAAGACCTTTCAATTCAAATATCTCAAGTCATTCTTGAGTTATCTTGAATTATCTGCCCTTGAATGGAATGAAAAACCCTTTATTTCTTGTGAGCTCACTTTCTCCTACATTTTGAATGAGAATGTACCGAAACTTGCCAAAATGACTCTGCATGATGTTTAGTTGTGCTTAGAACTAAATTTATTTTTTTTTGATATTTCAAGTTGTTCCTGAATTATCTACCCTTAACTTAACAATATAGCTTTAAAGTTTTGTTTGTGTGTGTGCACACTCCTCCTACAAATTCTATTGGATTGAACTGAATATTACCAAAATGTATCACTGATATTTTGTTGACTATAAGACCTCAGAAATTCAAAAAGCTCGGGTCTTTCTTGAATTATCTGCCCTTGAATTGATTGAATTCAAATGTTAAGGCCATTTTGAGCTCTGAAAAACCTAAACTGAACCATTGTAATAGTTTATTTGTAATAGATCAGTTTTTAAAGGTCATATTTTTATTGCCTTTGGTGAGTACTTTCTGTTGAAACTTGTTTCAAGGTCATTGGTCAAGGTCATTTTTTTATGTCTATTGTATTCAACTTATAGAATTTAACCATTGTACATAATTTTAGATGATAAGTTATTATAAAGCTGTCTTGTTTCTCAAGTGTAAACAGTATTATTCAGGTGACAAGATCTTTCTTTTGACAAAAATCATTAGCTATCATTCAAGCTTAGGTTACTGACAAGCCAAGGTTACTGACAAGCCCCTTTGGGCGTATATGCGCCGCTCTGCGAAGCTCTTGTTAACCCATTCCCACACACCAAACTTTTTTATAATGTTCAATTGAAAAGCTTTGGAAAACATTGAAAATGATGAAGTTGCTTGAAAGAAGATTTTTGAAATTCTTTCATCTGAAAAAATGTGATCTGCATATTCTTTGAAATAGGACCAGCTTTAACTTCTGTCATCTGGTAATGGGTTAAACTTATTTACCAATTACATACTTGTTCAAATTGAAAGAGTTAAACAGATATTTTATTAAGGCTTGGTCAAAATGACTGTTATAGATAGTTTTATATTTGTACTGTTCCATGTGACTTGAATGAAAGGAAACAGTCAATTTTTATGCCCCCTCTTTTATGTCTGTGTGGGCATTTGTGTGTGTATGTGCTTTAGTGTGTTCAATTCATGTCTGGAGTATGTCTTTTTCATAAATGGATGGATTTCAAAATAACTTAGCACAGTTGTTCCCCTTCAGTACTAATGTCACGTATAAAGCTCTATTAATTACTGCCAAGTACAAGGTAGAAAATTTATTGATTTATGATGACATAAGCTGCTGTTCTCCTGCATAGATAATGGTTAGAGAAGCGTAAAAGATAGTCTAATTTTATCTTTCTCAAGTCCAATCTTTATGTAAGGAACCAATACATCTTTACATCTATTTTGTTTAACAAGCTTAGTATTACAGAACTATTGCTGGAATGTCAAAACCCCTTTACTTCATTAAAAAAAAGCCTTTGCATTTAGCTTTGTTACAGCCATTGACAGTTACAGGAAAAAATTATGATTTTTATTTTGATACTTATATTTGATGACACTTATTTTAGTAAAATGACCCTTATGATCAATGACTAACTGCTAATTTTGCCTCCTAAAAGGCAAAGCTACATGTAGATTGAACACTGGACCTATCAGTAAAACTCTTTGGAGAAATCTTGATAACTTTCTAAAAGGCATCAAAGAAGAGTTTTTTTAAATTTTCTTTCTCCTAAACGTTTGCATCAAATTTCTAGTAGCCAAAAGGAAAGTTTTCTTACAGCACGGACTGGTATGATTCAAGAAAGCTTGTTCGTCCCTCATTCGAGAGCGAATCAGAGCCTAGCACCAGCCAGTCTACAAGACCAAAAGAGAAGGCTGCTAGTCTAGATCAAAGTGAAGAGAGTACCCAAATAGATGACTTTGAGGATGAGTCAGGCCTGACAGATATCATCAAAGAGTGGTCAGAAGAATGCCTAATGGATGTGGACAATGAAACATCAGGTAGACTACTTGTTTGTAACATGTACATGGGTAGCATCCCACTTTGTCTGTACTGATTTCATTTGGCTAAGGCCAAATTGCAGTTTGTAGTGTGTTAGACTGCAAATTATGGAGACATAGCTTTTTGCTGCCATGGCTTACATTCTTTTCAGCACCCTGGGGTGCCAGGCATTTTTCCATAATGGAACCTTGGCCTTTCTCTGTGGCCTGTCTTAAGAGGTGACTAAAATAAGACTAACTACTGCTTCCTTTTAACTCCTGGATTGCAGTAGAGGGATGTTTTTTTTCCAAAGCTTATATTTTTCATCTCATTGTAAAGAAAGTTTGAAATGAAAAGCACTAGCTTGTGTGTGTAACCCCGTGTTGTTAAGTAGAGCAAAAGAATGGACCAATGCAGGTCTTACCCTGTCCTATCTGCCATTTCATCTGATGGAACAAACATGACCACTGGCATGTTTTAAGAGGGGACTATAGAGATTTCAGTTATCATTTTTGTTCAAACATCATTTATCATTTTATGATTTAATTTTTAGTTTTTAGTCAAAACAAGTGTTCTGAAAAAATATTCATACCTCCATGAACAAAATTTATATACAGCTATTTTGTACGCTTCTGCTTGAAACTGTTCCATAAAAAATGTATCAAAATGAAAAAAATATTTGGGGTTTTTTAGCTTGATGTAATTAAATTATAAGAAATGAAGAGAATATAAACCTAAGTGGGATGAGCAACTGGAAGCTGGTAAAGAATGTTGTGGTAGTACTGGCGTGAGAAATACCAGGAATCCATGGTTGTGTGCTCCAGCCTCAGGGATATGTTTGAAATACTGTTAAAAGTGGCGCTAAACCACATTCAAACAAACAAAAAAAAATCAAGATACATTGCGGTAAATTTGATATCTGTTGAGAAGTTACAAACACAAAAAAATATATATAGTATTTGAAAAAGAATGTTCATTCGGGTTTCTATTTAGTCATTGATATTAAATATGCTCATTGTACAATTTCAATCAAAGACCAAATTAAAATTTTGCTAAAGGTGCAATTATGTACTTATACTTGGTTGCCCTTTTAGTGCAGAAAGTCATTGCCATCCAAATCCTTTTGAGTCGGAAATTCATCGAATACTCTCCTTACATACATGCAGTGGTTATGAGACAGAAAAACGGCTAGTTAAAGTAATGTTTTTTCTGTCCAAAGATCGGAGAGTAGTGTAGAGTTGACAGGTTCACCACCCTAAATAGCAAGCTACTGACTGAACTGATAGGGCCTGGTTGATTCTCTCCATGTTGCCGTCTTCATTTCCTCGATACATTTCAGGACATTTTGACATCGGTCATATACTTTGGGAATATAGCCTTGGATACTTGAACCAGCTAAGAATAAAGTTCTTACTCTATTTCTAGATTTGAATAAAATTTGCTATTATCTAATGCATTGTTGAAAATTAAAATAATATATTACAATGCTGGCATTTGTGGTCATCTTAGAATTGATGATTTGTCAGTTTATAATAACTTTATTCCTAAACTCTTTATTCCTATGGACATCCATGCAAAAAAAGGTTTTCACAATGTTTGCTACCCATAAAGACAAAGGTGTTTTCAAATTTGAAATAGTCGTCTGCATCTTCTTTCAATTTGGACCAGTCTAAATTTCTGCAGTCTGATGATGGTTTAATTTAATTCTTCTTTCACAGAAATCAAAAGTGAATCAGACATATCAATAAAGGATCAAATTCTTGATGAGAAACTTCAAGCTGACTTTAGAAGGAAGCAGGATAATCCAGAATATATCAAAATGTTGAAGTTCCGTCAAAAGTTACCGTCCTATGATAACAGAGATGTGAGTTTTAAAAAGCATTATTGTAGTAACAGACAATAGACGGTTGGTTTTGTCATTAGTGCAGGGTCTTAGTAAGTCATCAACAAAGTGGGGTCCCTGGGACACAGCAGTTGCAATAATAATGGTCCTTGTCTAAGGTTTTTAGGAGTCCCTAATTTCACCCTTTACCATTTTTCAAAATTTTAGACCTGTCCAATTTCAAAGGTTTTTGCAGTTGACAATATAAAGTCGATTTTATTTGGAAAATAATCATTTAGCAGGGTAGATAATATTGTGGAAAAAGAAGAAATTGCTTGTTACAAGCAATTTCTCCTTTTTCAATAAATGTTTTCTCAAGTATGAAATCAAAGGGATGCAAACACCATGGATTTAACAGGAAAGGGTTAGACATCAGCAGTTACTTTTTACTATTCTTAGTTTTTTTTAAACAAAGTTGAAGTTGAATAAAGTTTGCTATAGGTATGTTAAAACAGTCTTAGATTCTTTAATAAAGTTGTGCTCTGGAGGATCAATGGAATTCCAAGTTATGCTCCAGAGGATCCATGGACTCCTATTTGTGTCTCAGAAGATCCATTGGATCCAAGTTGTGCTCCAGAGGGTCCATTGGACTCCAAGTTGTCCTCCAGAGGATCCATAGCACTCCAAGTGTTGCTCTAGAGGATCCATGGCACTCCATGTTGTGCTCAAGAGGATCATTGGAACACAAAATTGTGTTTCAGAAGGTCCATGGGACTCCAAGTTGTGCTCCAGAGGATCATTGGGACTCCAATTTGTGTCACTGAAGGTCCATGGGACTCTAAAAGGTGCTCCAGAGGATTCATGGGACTCATAGTTGTGCTTGAGAGGGTCCATGGGACTCCAAGTTGTGCTTCAGAGGATCGTTGGGACTCCAAGTTGTGCTTTTGAGGGTCCATGGGACTCTAAGTTGTGCTCAAGAGGATCATTCAGACTCCAAGATGTGTCCATGAAGGTCCATCGGACTCAAGGGGGTGCATGGGACTCCAAGCTGTGCTCCAGAGGACTCCAAGTTGTGCTCCAGAGGATCTAGGGCACTCCAAGTTGTGCTCCAGAGGATTCATGGCACTCCAAGTTGAGGCCTAGAGTGCACATGGCACTCCAAGTTGTACCTAAGAGGGTCCATGGCACTCCAATTTGTGTCCCTGAAGCTCCATAGGACTCCTTGTTGGGTTCCAGAAGCGCCATAGGACTCCAAGTCTTGCTCCAAATGGTCTATATCACTCCAAGTTGTGCTCAAGAGGGTCCATGGCACTGCAAGTGGTGCTTCAGAGGGACCATGGGACTCTAATTAGTGTCCCAGAAGATCCAAGTGGCTACAAGTTGTGCTCCAGAGGGCCTATCGGACTCCAAGGTGTGCTCCAGAGGGTCCATGGGACTCCTAGTTGTATCCAAGAAGGTCAATGGTTCTCCAAGTTGTGCTCCAGAGGATCAATGGCACTTCAAGTTGTGGCCTAGGGGGTCCATGACACTCCAGGTTGTGGCCCAGAGTGTCGATGGCACTCCAAAGGATCCATGGGACTCCAAGTTGTGTCCAAGAAGGTCTGTTGGACTCCAAGTTGTTCACCAAAGGGCCAATGGAACTCCAAGTTGTGCTTCAATGTGTCTATGGCACTCCAAGTTGTGTTTAAGATGATCAATTGGACTCCAAGTTGTGCTCCAAAGGATCCATGGACTAAAATCAGACAATTTTGGGAGTCCTGCCTACTTATTTGTGAGTCTTAGACTTGCAAACATGCGTCTGTTAATTCTTTTCAACACAACAAAATTTTAGACTGATCCAACTTTAAAACAGAGGCAGATGATAATTTCAAGTTAAAATTTTTAGAGTCTTTCAACTTTCTGGGCAGAAAACATTGTGAAAAATGAAGAAATTGCTTGGTTCAAGCATTTTTTTCAATTACTGCAATGATTTTATAATTCTTTTTCTTGATTGGGCGAATGGGTTAAAATTCTATTAGAGTAATTAATCTATTCTAGTTAATTTCACTTTCAAATATTGATAGTTCTGTTTTCAAAAGAGAGATTTTGTAAGTCTGTATCATTGCTACCTATTTGAAATGTACTGGATAGATATAGTAAGTGTCAACCCATAGACAGACAACAAATAATGATACTGGTCAAAATTTAACGGAGTTGTAGATGACAGTTCAAAGAGAGTTAATTTTTGTTTGAATAAGATAAAAGGCAAAGGGTAGAGAATATTGTGTGAGATAAGTAGAAAGTAATTGTTCCAAGTTCTTCTACTTATTTTCTTAAGTAGGACAATTGTTGAATTATGTAGAAATGGGTTAATGCTTACTGTTGCCTGCCAAGAATAAAGCTTTCAAATACATAGTTCTATTATCCACAATGTTTCAACCAAAAACACCCAAAAAATTAGGACCTCATTAGCAAAAAATGCTTTCAATTCTTTGTCTTTCAGTTGCCAAACCTACAAAATTGCTTCAAAAAATATTCTAGTTTAAAAGTTATTTCCGGTCTAAATGACCAATTGATTTTGGAATTGACAGTTGTGATCTGTCATTTGGGCCTGCGTGTATGTCATAACCAAGAAATTCAAATGGGTATGTAGCATAAGCACTGAGTATCCTAGAATCTAATCAGCGTGTCTAGAATGATTACATATTGTGTGCAGACACTTTAAGTAAGAATCTATATGGGCATAGTATGGACTCTGATAGGACTGATCAGAGACAGTACTAAGAGTACAATTTCAATTGTTCATATGTCACTCACAGGCTCAGCCATTGAAAATGTTAAACACTGGCCCAATTATTTACAATGTGACACACAGGTTCAATTGTTGACGAAGTGACACACAGGTTCAATTGTTGACAAAGTGACACACAGACTCAATTGTTGACAAAGTGACACATGCTCAATTATTTACGAAATGACCCACAGACTCAGTTATTGACAATGTGACACACAGACTCAATTGTTGACAATGTGACACACAGACTCAATTATTGACAATGTGAAACACGGGCTCTATTTTTGACAATGTGATACACAGGCTCAATTGTCGAAAATGTGAGATACAGACTCAATTATTGACAATTGACACACAGGCTCAATTATTGACAATGTGACACACAGACTCAATTGTTGACAATGTGTCACACAGACTCAATTATTGACAATGTGACACACAGACTCAATTATTAAAAATGTGACACACAGACTCAATTATTTACAATGTGACACACAGACTCAATTATTCACAATGTGACTAACATACTCAATTATTTACAATTGGAGAACCAGACTCAATTATTGACAATGTGACATACAGGCTCAATTGTTGACAATGTGACACACAGGCTCAATTGTTGACAATGTGACACACAGGCTCAATTATTAACAATGTGACACACAGACTCAATTGTTGACAATGAGGCACACAGACTC
The DNA here is from genome assembly GCA_946902895.1 of Fragum fragum. Taxonomy (NCBI): domain Eukaryota; kingdom Metazoa; phylum Mollusca; class Bivalvia; order Cardiida; family Cardiidae; genus Fragum; species Fragum fragum. The sequence continues at coordinate 37,593,859 of OX336378.1, read as the reverse complement.
AATTATTGACAATGTGACACAAATACTCAATTATTTACAATGTGACATCAGACTCAATTGTTGACAATTTGACACACAGGCACAATTATTGACAATGTGACACACAGGCTCAATTATTGACAATGTGACACACAGACTCAATTATTGACAATGTGACACACAGACACAATTGTTGACAATGAGACACACAGACTCAATAATATTGACAATGTGTCACGAAGGATCAATTATTGACAATGTGACACACAGACTCAATTATTGCCAATATGACACGAAGGTTCAATTGTTGACAATGTGATACACAGGCTCAATTATTTACAATGTGACACACAGACTCAATTGTTGACAATGTGACACACAGACTCAATTATTGACAATATGACACGAACGTTCAATTGTTGACAATGTGACACACAGACTCAATTATTGACATTGTGACACACAGACTCAACTATTCAGGGCTCTCGGAAACGACAGTACTGTCGTCTGAGACGACAACTTTCCGCGTGGGACGACAAAAAATCCTATCAAAGGATTCCGACGGACGACAATTTTTTCAATCACATGCGTCCGACGTCGGTCGTTATGTCAAAGTGACACTGTAAAATCAACTGTCATTGTTCAAAGGTCTTTAAAATAGTAGGTAGATTATTGGAAAATGTTAATTGATTATCCTAGCATACACCACAATCATTGATAACACCCAGCTTGATTGACAATTACCACTTTGCGGTGACCGGTCATGCATCGACGATCGTAGGTGACAGGTGTTAGAAACCTGTGAAACTTGGGTAAAATTATTTTACTAGCACTCTTATCTCACAGAAATCAAACTATTATTGATCAGTTTAGTGAAAAAATAGCCAAAACATAATAAAGAAGTCAACTTATATTGCAAAAATTAAATTTTCATGGGTTTTCGTGGGTGAAACAGGCAATTCAATTGAAAATGAAAATTATTAGATAAACTTTTTGGGCTCTTAGAAATCTAAAGCTGGGCATGAATCATAAATTTACTGTCATTTTTTTGTTTAAAAAATCATCAATTTGACTGTCAATATATGCCATTACTTTGTCCAAATTTCAACAAAAAAATAATCCTTATCCAGCTGAATAAAGATCAGTGCAAAATTTCGTCAAAATCAAAGTGGTAAAAGGAGGGATTGACTGATTGTGAGTCAGTATTTATTTTGAAAATACTATCTTTAAAATGGTTAAATTTAAGAAGGAAAATTAGGTGGTATAGTCTAAGGTCAGACTGCACACCTTTGTCTTTACTTCTTGCTAAAGGAGGAATATTACATTTTTAGTGTGACAAGGGTTAACTTAATTACAATGTGTGCTTAGAAAAAAAAAGAAAAAGAAAGTTACACATGTTGGATATTCTATCATTTGCTCTAATTTGACATTAATTCTTTACTTCTTAATTAGATTTACAAATAATCCTAATTAAGAGAATTTGCTGATGATCAAATGAACATGATCAGACATGTAAACAACAAAATATGGGCTAGAAAATATGATAATTCTTAAAACAAAAACTAATCTCCTTTTTCCACACTATTTTCAACTAACAAAGTGCTGAAAAAAAGGATTTGGTGAAAATCGCATTCAGTATTAAAATCCTGCCAAATCAGGCTGGAATCCAACTTTTTCTGCTTGGAATCCAACTTTTTCCTAAATTGGATTCCTGGAATCCTACTTTCAAAATCCTAGTGAGAGCCCTGCTATTGACAATGTGACACATTGACTCAACTGTTGACAACTGTTGACACACTGTTGACACACTGTTGACAATGTTACACACAGACTCAATAGTTGACACAACTGTTGACAATGTGACACACAGACTCAATTGTTGACAATGTGATACACAGGCTTAATTATTGACAATGTGACATACAGACTCAATTATTTACAATGTGACACACAGACTTAATTTTTTAAAATGTGACACACAGACTCAATTTTTGACAATGTGACATCAGACTCAATTGTTGACACTGGACACACAGACTCAATTATTTACGATGTGACACACAGGCTCAATTATTTAAAATGTGACACACAGACTCAATTATTTACGATATGACACACAGGCTTAATTATTTACAATGTGACAAAAAGTCTTAATTATTTACAACGTGACACACAGACTCAATTATTGATAATGTGACACACAGACTGAATTATTTACAATGTGACACACAGGCTCAATTATTTACAATGTGACACACAGGCTCAATTATTGACAATGTGACACACAGGCTCAATTATTTACAATGTGACACACAGACTCAATTATTGACAATGTCACACACAGGCTCAATTGTTGACAATGTGACACACAGGATCAATTGTCGACAATTTGACACACAGGCACAATTATTTACAATGTGACACAAAAGCTCTATTATTGCCAATGTAACACACAGACTCAATTATTGACAATGTGACACACAGACTCAATTATTTACAATGTGACACACAGACTCAATTATTGACAATGTGCTACACAGCCTCAATTGTTGACAATGTGATACACAGGCTCAACTATTGACAATGTGACACACAGGCTCAACTGTTGATAATGTGACACACAGGCACAATTATTGACAATGTGACACACAGGCTCAATTATTGACAATGTGACACACAGGCTCACTTGTTGATAATGTAACACACAGGCACAATTATTGACAATTTGACACACAGGCACAATTATTGACAATGTGACACACAGGCTCAATTGTTGACAATTTGACACACAGGCTCAATTGTTGACAATGTGACACACAGGCTCACTTGTTGATAATGTGACACGAAGGTTCAATTGTTGACAATTTGACACACAGGCTCAATTATTTACAATGTGACACACAGGTACATTGAGGAAAATATGTCACACAGACTCAACTGTTGACAATGTGACACACAGACTCAATTGTTTAAAATGACACCCAGGCCTCATGATGAAAATGTTACTCACAAGCTCAATTTTAGGACATGTCACACACAAGCTCTATTTTTTTAAAATTTAACACACAGGTTATATTGATGAACATGTCACTAATAGGTTCCTATAGTGATATTTTTAAAAATTTCAGGCAATTCTTGATCTCATCAACAAAAATCAGGTGGTTGTACTCAGTGGGGAAACCGGTTGTGGAAAAACTACGCAGGTTAGTATCTATGTTTGATCTTTTAACTGTATATAAGATTTCTCCACTGTTTATGTGAAATCAAATCATCCCTTCAAACCCATTTTGTAGCTGAAAGATAAGTTTCACTTTGAAAGGTAGAAAAGGTAGGCAAATAATGATAAATGTTTAAGTTTTCCATATTAACCCATTCAAAATCAGTTACGCTTTTAGAAGCCCTCAAGGAAAAAAGCTTTTGAAAACATTGTGGAAAATGAAGAAATTGCTTGTGACAAGCAATTTCTTCATTTGTCACAATGTTTTCTACCCAAAAAGTTGAAAAAATTTAAAATTTCATAAACTTTATGTTTACAACTCCTTTGAATTTGGACCAGTCTAAAATTTTGCCGTCTGGTAATGGGTTAAGGGCATGATATTTATTCAAGATTTTTCCAGGTGTCAAACATTTTTAGGTGAGTGAAATGACCATTGTATGATAATAAATTGCCAAAGAAAAACTTTCTTCATGTCTCTCTGTGATTATTTCTATTGGATAAAAGTCCTTGATGCTAATATTTTAGCATATGGCAGGTTTCAGACCAAATTTAGATCACCAGGCTCTCATCAATCTTTCAGAATGTTTCACTTTCTTGAAGACATTTCATTTTTAATAAACAGGATATTTTACTTCTTTCCATTTTGATCTGTCTTTTAATTTAGTTTTTAAAATATAAAGAACACTAAATCATCATATTTTGCTGCACTGAAGGAAATCAACAATTGAAAATATTTGGGGAAAAGCAGAAAAAAAGTATTTTCTCATTTTCCCTCAAGGGTTTTTCCCTTTTTGACATCAACTTTAAAGATTTTATCACACTTTCAATGTTTTCTTCAACCTCATAAACCCTTTCCTTTTCAAACCAGGGATTCTATACTGCTGTGATTGTATAATTGAGAAAACATTATGGAAAAAGAAGAACTTGTTTGTCACAAGCAATTTCTCCTTTTCCCACAATATTTTTGACATTATAGAATGGTTTAATTTTAAATTTCATCCAGTTTTCATTATTGTCTGCAACTACTTTCAAGTTAGTCCAGTCTAAAATACAGGAAAGGGTTTATTTGTAACAATCTAACTGATATTTTGGCTAGTAACAATTTAATGATGAATCAATTTCCATTCTAGGTTCCCCAATTTATCTTGGATGAATACCTGGAGAAAGGTGA